>JAKOOJ010000013.1:21976227-22048727 GCA_022577455.1 Arizona elegans | reverse complement strand
CGATAGAGATAGATAGATAAATAGGTAGGTAGGTAGGTAGGTAGGTAGATGGGAGGGAGCTAGAGAGAGAGAGAAAGAAAGGAAGGAAGGAAGGAAGGAAGGAAGGAAGGAAGGAAGGAAGGAAGATAGGTAGGTAGGTAGGTATGTAGATAGACAGATATGATGGTAGGCAGGTAGGTAGGTAGGTAGGTAGGTAGATAGATAGATAGATAGATAGATAGATAGATAGATAGATAGGATGGAGCTAGAGAGAGAGAGAAAGATAGATAGATAGATAGATAGATAGATAGATAGATAGATAGATAGATAGATAAATAGATAGATAGATAGATATTCCAAATTTTATGGCAATCTTCATAAAGGATCATGTTCTGCATCTCTTGAATGCAAAATACTGGAATAGATACAGTATATATATTTATGTAATACCTATGTGTCTGTTTTTATATCCATCCATCCATCTATCTATCATCTCTATCTACCTACCTACCATCATATCTCTCTTTCTCTCTATCTCTATCTCCATCCCTCCTATCTATCTATCTATATCTATCTATCTATCTATCTATCTATCTATCTATCTATCTATCTATCTCTATCTCCATCCCTCCTATCTATCTTTCTTTCTTTCTTTCTATCTATCTCCATCCCTCCTATCTATCTATCTATCTATCTATCTATCTATCTATCTATCTTTCTTTCTATTCTAAATGATATGATAATCTTCATAAAGGATATGTTTCGCATCTCTTGAATGTAATTTTTTTTTAAAAAAAAAGCATCCTTAATCTTTTGGCTTTCCGTCTGTCACCTTCTAACGGGAATCTGCATTGTCTGGCTGGGGTTGCAAGCCCGCTGCTCCATCATCCCGTCTCTACCCCCCAGTATTTTCCCGAGTGCAAAACCATTTTTTTTTTTTGCCCCAACCCAGAGCAGCTGGAGACATAATGCACTGCTGTTAATAAAAGACCAAAAAAAACCAACAACTGGTTTTTCCTTTTCTTTTGTATGGCGTCACATTGGCCTTTGAGATGAGGGGCGCTTTTACTGTAAAAAAAAATAATAATCAAAGAGGTTGGAACCCACCTCGAGCGATGGACATTGGGGACAAATCTGTCCTCTCTTTGTCCGATCCCCTCCAGAGATAGCCATGCCAGGGCGAAGACAAGAATAAACAGTTGGGTTTTCGAGTTTCATTCTTTTCTTTCTTTCTTTTAATAAGTAAGTCTGGGACTGAAATTTACATTTTCTTTCAGTGCTCAGTCACACACCAAGTTCCTTTTCTTCTTTTCAGCTTTTCTTTTCCCCCACGCCTTCTCCTTCGGAGCAATATTGTGTGTCAGGAATTCTTAATTTATCCTTGCAGTCAAGGAGGAAGGTGGCACACTATGAGTGCTGCAGGGTATGAGCACACAGCAAAGAATCGGGTTCGAGAAATAAACGACCCCCGTCTTCCTCCAGCAAAGTCTGCTGTGCTTCCCAAAGGTGTGCAACATTCGAGCTCATTGGATTACAAATTCTTTTAATTGGGAGGTTTTTAATCGTGCCACCACCCCAAAAGTCAAGTTAGCAGGATTCCGCGGAGCCTGTCTTGCTTCCTACCATTGAGTGGGGCAAGCAAAGTTTCAACTTAGAATAATAGAGTTGACCAAAGAACCTTCTTTCATGTCTGGTGGCTATGTCCCGAAGTGAAAAAGTACTGGACCAAGATACAAGGTTGGCTGCAAGACCTAATAAATTGTCAAATCGAGCTAAATCCTGAAACATTTCTCCTGGGAATATTAAAAACCAAATCTGATAAAAAAAAAATAAGATATCTAATCCTACATATATTAACAGCGGCAAGAATTGCGTTCACACAATATTTGGAAGGATCACAATTTACCACCGGTGGGACTGATCCTCCAGAAAATATATGATTGCGCCGAAATGAATAAACTTACATTAGAATTAAAAGAAAAAGATGATTCGGAAGACTATGAGGTTTGGGAAAAATGCTATAGGTGGATAGACAATAGAAATAAAAATAAGTAATATACACAAGTAAGTTAAGGATTTGACATTAAATGTACAAATATGTATATATTGCATATATTACAAATTGTTAACTCAAAGTATACAAAAATGTCACCTGTTTGACCATGTACTAGAGTTATGGAAAAGAAAAACTACAAATATATATATACAGGTGAAACTCAAAAAATTAGAATATCGTGCAGAAGTTCATTTATTTCAGTAATGCAATTTAAAAGGTGAAACTAATATATGAGTTAGACTCATTACATGCAAAGCGAGATAGTTCAAGCCTTGATTTGGCATAATTTTGATGATTATGGCTTACAGCTCATGAAAACCCCAAAATTCACAATCTCGGAAAATTAGAATATTACATGAAATCAATAAAACAAGGATTGTACATAGAACAATATTGGACCTCTGAAAAGTATAAGCATGCATATGTACTCAGTACTTGGTTTGGGCCCCTTTTGCATCAATTACTGCCTCAATGCGGCGTGGCATGGATGCTATCAGCCTGTGGCACTGCTGAGGTGTTATGGAAGACCAGGATGCTTCAATAGCGGCCTTCAGCTCTTCTGCATTGTTCGGTCTCATGTCTCTCATCTTTCTCTTTGCAATGCCCCATAGATTCTCTATGGGGTTCAGGTCAGGCGAGTTTGCTGGCCAATCAAGCACAGTAATCCCACGGTCATTGAACCAGGTTTTGGTACTTTTGGCAGTGTGGGCACGTGCCAAGTCCTGCTGGAAAATGAAGTCAGCATCCCCATAAAGCTCATCTGCGGAAGGAAGCATGAAGTGCTCCAAAATCTCCTGGTAGACGGTTGCGTTGACCCTGGACTTAATGAAGCACAGTGGACCAACACCAGCAGATGACATGGCTCCCCAAATCAACACAGACTGTGGAAACTCCACACTGGACTTCAAGCATCTTGCAGTGTGTGCCTCTCCATTCTTCCTCCAGACTCTGGGTCCTTGGTTTCCAAATGAGATGCAAAAGTTGCACTCATCAGAAAAGAGGACTTTGGACCACTGAGCAACAGACCAGTTCTTTTTGTCTTTAGCCCAGGTAAGACGCTTCTGACGTTGTTTGTTGTTCAGGACCGGCTTGACAAGAGGAATACGACATTTGAAGCCCATGTCGAGGATCCGTCTGTGTGTGGTGGCTCTTGACGCACTGATTCCAGCCTCTGTCCACTCCTTGTGAAAGTCCCCAACACTTTTGAATGGTCTTTTCCTGACAATCCTCTCCAGGCTGCAGTCATCCCTGCTGCTTGTGCACCTTTTTCTTCCACACTTTTCCCTTCCACATAACTTTCTATTAATGTGCTTTGATACAGCACTTTGGGAACATCCAACTTCTTTTGCAATTACCTTTTGTGGCTTTCCCTCCTTATGGAGGGTGTCAATGATGGTTTTCTGCACAACTGTCAGGTCAGCAGTCTTTCCCATGATTGTGATTCCTACCGAACCAGACTGAGAGACTATTTAAAGGCTCAGGAACCCTTTGCAGGTGTTATGGCTTAATTAGCTGATTAGAGTGGGACACTGTGAGCCTAGAATATTGAACCTTTTCACAATATTCTAATTTTCTGAGATGGTGAATTTGGGGTTTTCATGAGCTGTAAGCCATAATCATCACAATTATGCCAAATCAAGGCTTGAACTATCTCGCTTTGCATTTAATGAGTCTATCTCATATATTAGTTTCACCTTTTAAGTTGCATTACTGAAATAAATGAACTTTTGCACGATATTCTAATTTTTCGAGTTTCACCTGTATATATAAAATAGAATAACAGAGTTGGAAGGGACCTTGGAGGTCTTCTAGTCCAACCCCCTGCTTAGGCAGGAAACCCTACACCACTTCAGACAAATGGTTGTACACAGTAGTGGGTTCCTCTAACCTTTGCAACCAGTTCACAACCAGAACCGTGCGTGTCCGTGTACTCACTTCACGTGTGCCCGGCACTTCTGTGCATGCACAGAGCATCTGTGATGATGTCTGGACCCTCCCACCACCACCAATACCGGTTCGCCCAAACCAGTCAACAATCAAATTCTTGGAGAAGAGATTCCATTGAAGTTTCTGGGAGGACTTAGTACCAGGGGTGAAATCCAGCAGGTTCTGACAGGTTTTGGAGAACCGGTAGTGGAAAGTTTGAACAGTTTGGAGAACCAGCAAATACCACCTCTGGCTGGTCCCAGAGTGGGGTGGGAATGGAGATTTTGCAGTACCCTTCCCTCAGGAGTGGGGTGGGAATGGAGATTTTGCAGTATCCTTCCCCTGGAGCGGGGTGAGAATGGAGATTTTGCAATATCCTTCCGTCAGGAGTGGGGAGGGAATGGAGATTTTGCAGTATCCTTTACCTGGAGTGGGGTGGGAATGGGGATTTTGCAATATCCTTCCCTCAGGAGTGGGGTGAGAATGGAGATTTTGTAGTATGCTTCCCCTGGAGTGGGGTGAGAATGGAGATTTTGCAATATCCTTCCGTCAGGAGTGGGGAGGGAATGGAGATTTTGCAGTATCCTTTACCTGGAGTGGGGTGGGAATGGGGATTTGGCAATATCCTTCCCTCAGGAGTGGGGAGGGAATGGAGATTTTGCAGTATCCTTCCCCTGGAGTGGGGTGGGAATGGAGATTTTGCAATATCCTTCCCTCAGGAGTGGGGTGAGAATGGAGATTTTGTAGTATGCTTCCCCTGGAGTGGGGTGGGAATGGGGATTTGGCAATATCCTTCCCTCAGGAGTGGGGAGGGAATGGAGATTTTGCAGTATCCTTCCCCTGGAGTGGGGTGGGAATGGGGATTTGGCAATATCCTTCCCTCAGGAGTGGGGAGGGAATGGAGATTTTGCAGTATCCTTCCCCTGCCACGCCCACCAAGCCACACCCACAGAACCGGTAGTAAAAAAATTTGAATTTCACCACTGCTTAGTACCCCTTCTTTCCAATTCATACAGATAATTGTCCAGGGATTTCTCCTTTCTCTCCAATTTCAACAGCTCCCCACAAAGTGATTGGTGCTACATAATAACATGGATATAATAAGGTAAAGATTCTCCTCGCAAATATATTCTAATCCTTCCCGACTCTAGGGGTCAGTGTTCATCTCCGTTTCAAAGCCGAAGAGACAGTGCTGTCCGAAGACGTCTCCGTGGTCACGTGGCCGGCATGACTTAAACGCCTAAGGTGCATGGAACGCTTTTACCTTCCCACCAAAGGTGGTCCCTATTTTTCTACTTGCATTTTTATGTGCTTTCGAACTGCTAGGTTGGCAGAAGTTCGGACAGGTAACGGGAGCTCACTCTATTACGCGGCGCTAGGGATTCAAACCAGCGAACTGCCGACCTTTCGATCGACAAGCTCAACATCTTAGCCACTGAGCCACCACGACCCTTACATGGATATAATATACATGGGAATTCAGGTTACGTGTCCCGGATCTGGCTCAGGAGTTTGAAATCTTACCAATATTAAAGCTAACTCCTAGTCCTGGCTGCATTCTTGCTTTTACCAAATAAGATTTCCCCCCCATCCCATGTCTAGGTTCTGAGATTCTTTACGGATTCTTTGGTGGCACAGCAGACTAAAGCACTGTTAAGATAACACCAGCTGCCTGCAATTACTGCAAGTTCGAATCTCACCAGGCTCAAGGTTGACTCAGCCTTCCATCCTTCCGAGGTAGGTAAAATGAGGACCCGGTTTGTGGGGGCAATAAGCTGACTTTGTATAAAAAAGAACACCGCTTGGGTGGAGGGGGGTGGCGAAAGCCCTACTAAGCAGGTATATACAAAAGTATGAAGGCTATTGCTTAACGCATTGTAAGCCGCCCTGAGTCTCCGGAGAAGGGCGGCATATCAATCGAACCAATAAATAAATAAATAAAGCACTACAAGGAAGTGGGGTGGATGCTTAATATTCAACTTACGCCGATGTGCCCTAGCTCAAGGGAAACTCAACTTTTGCGTGAAATGAAAAGTGAAATTACGTGAATGAATGACAAGGCATGCTTTGGAGGGGGGGAAAAAGAGGAGGGGGAGAATTCCAGTGGAAAGCGAGATCTTCGGTTTCCTGTTTCCCTTTTATGTTAAGTTCTCATTCATGGTTTCCAAACCAAAGTATCAAATATTCTGTGGGAAGGAAGAATGGTTCAAACAGCTGCGGCCCAGGAAAGTTTAAAACATGCAAAGAAAAAAAAAAACAAAAAACAGGGGGAATAAAATTTTGACACCAGAAGAAAGATAAGGAGCTTATAGAATCCTAGGGATGGAAGGGACTTTGGAAGTCTTCTAGTCCAGCCTCACCAGCCCAAGCAGGAGTCCTTTAAAAAATCCCATACAAATGATTGTCCAGCAATGGAGCACCCATAACACATGGAGAAAAGATGTTCCACTGATTAGTTGTTCTTACTATCCTCTTAATTTCCAGGTTGAGTCACCTTCTGACCAGCTTCTACCCATTGCTTCTTATCCTGACCCCAGGTGCTATGGAGAATTAACTTGATGCCGTCTTCAATGGGACAGTCCTTCAAACAATGGAAGATGCTATCCTGTCTCCCCTAAGCTTTCTCTGCAGGTGCTATTCTCCAAAGTATCTTCAGATACTATTCTCCAAAGAACCTGGACAAGAAGTAATGAATGGACAAGAAGTAATGGCTGGACAAGAAGTAATGAATAATAGAGTAGAGTGGAGTGGAGTAGACTGGACTGGACTGGACTGGACTAGAATAGAATAGAATAGAATAGAATAGAATAGAATAGAATAGAATAGAATAGAATAGAATAGAATAGAATAGAATATTGGAATGAAGAGTAGGGTAGGGTAGAATAGGGTAGAGTAGAGTAGAGTAGAGTAGAGTAGTAGAGTAGAGTAGAGTAGAGTAGAGTAGAGTAGAGTAGAGTAGAGTAGAGTAGAGTAGAATAATAATAATAGAAGTAGAATAGGATAGACTAGACTAGACTAGACTAGACTAGACTAGACTAGACTAGACTAGAATAGAATAGACTAGACTAGACTAGACTAGACTAGACTAGACTAGAATAGAATAGAATAGAATAGAATAGAATAGAATAGAATAGAATAGAATTTGTTATTGGCCAAGTGTGATTGGACACACAAGGAATTTGTCTTGGTGCATACGCTCTCAGTGTACATAAAAGAAAAGATACATTCATTAAGAACCATAAGGTAATCATAAGGTAAAAACACTTAATGATAAGTCATAGGGTACAAATAAGCAATCAGGAAACAATATCAATATAAATCTTAAGGATACCAGCAACAAGGTTACAGTCATACAGTCCTAAGTGGGAGGAGATGGGAACGATGAGAAGATTAATAGTAGTGCTGACTTAATAAATAGTTTGACAGTGTTGAGGGAATTATTTGTTTAGCAGAGTGGTGGCGTTCAGGAAAATGGATGAAAACTAATCAAGGGGAGACCCAATCTAGAAGTAAGGAGAAATTCCTGACAGTGAGAACGATTAACAAGTCGAACAACTTGCCTCCAGAACTTGAGGATGCTCCAACACTGGAAGTTTTTAAGAAGAGACTGGACAACAATTTGTGTGAAATGATATAGGGTTTCCTGCCTGAGCAGGAAGTTGGACTAGAAGACCTCCAAGATCCCTTCCAATTCTGTTGTTCTGTCCTTTTAGTCTGTATGGTACTGTTCATTAGGCTAAACATACTTAATTCTCTTAGCTTAGTGCCTCATCCTTTGGTAAGATCCCTTACCAAAACTTTTTTGGACCTGGCATCCCAAAGGAAGTCCAGACAGATGGTTTTCAAATTCTCCCCAGTCACTAAGACGGTAAATTGAGAGGAATGGCTTGCTTCGTTATCCAATAGGTCAGGTAGAATCAGCCTTTATCTCCATTGGTAACCCCTGATGAAAAAAGAAATTGTACTTACTGATTGTGCCAAAGTCTGCTGTCTTGACTCTTCACCTTGGGGAAAAAAAAGAGAGAAACACAATCCGTGTTTATTATTTATTTATTTATTTATTTATTTATTTATTTATTCAAATTTCTATACCGCCCTTCTCCTTTCGGACTCAGGGCGGTGAACAGCCAGATAAAAAACATCTATACAAACATCACAGTTAAAAAATAAAGTTAAAATAATTTATAAATTTGGCCCATAATTTAAAACTTGTCAATTAAAATCAATATTAAAATTGTATTCACAACGAAATGGTTTCAGACAAGAGAGTCAACCAAGACGTAGACACGTTCAAAGGGATTCATTTGTGTCACAGAGACGACCTTGTCCAGGAACATGAAGCTCAGGAAAGGTCAACAATTGGTTGAGGGTAGCTTTTCCCAACTAAAAGTTAAAGGTAAAGATTCCCCTCGCACATATGTGCTAGTCGTTCCCGACTCTAGGGGGTGGTGTTTCAAAGCCGAAGAGCCAGCGCTGTCCGAAGACGTCTCCATGGTCATGTGGTTGGCATGACTCAACACCAAAGGCGCACGGAACACTGTTACCTTCCCACCAAAGGTGGTCCCTATTTTTCTACTTGCATTTTTTACATGCTTTCAAACTGCTAGGTTGGCAGAAGCTGGGACAGGTAACGGGAGCTCACCCCATTACACAACACTAAGGATTCGAACCGCTGAACTGCCGACCTTTTGATCAACAAGCTCAGTGTCTTAGCCACTGAGGCACCACATCCTTTTTCCCAACTAGATCCTGCTAACTGTCTTGGATAGCAACTGGCTGAGGATGATGGGAGCTGTCCAACACAACTGAAGGATGGCCAATGAGAAAGTTGTGGAATGGGAAAAAGAAAAGTAAATGTGTCTTAATCTACTTAAGGGGTATTACTTAAATAGATTAGGGATGAAAGATGTTGCTTTGGACAGCCAATGTTAAGATAATTCTTTGGAATCCCACATAGGTGGAAGTAGGAGTATTAGGCGATGGATTGAGGGATGGATGGATGGATGGAAGGAAGGAAGGAAAGAAGGAAGGAAGGAAGGAAGGAAGGAAGGAAGGAAGGAAGGAAGTTTGGGTTCATGTATATATGAGAAAATCATTGACAGAGATTTCTAATTCTAATTGGATACCAACTGGCTGACGATGATGGGAGTTGTCCAACACAACTGAAGGATGGCCTATTGAGAAAGAGTTGAGGATTGTAACCAGGTTGTAACATACCAAAAAAAAAAAAAAAACCCTGCTCTTTTCATAGGCTTCCTAAAGCCATCAGTTTGACCTTTTGGTGGGATCTCGCAGGCGGTTTTGACATGCTTAAGAATGACTTTCACTTTCCCAGCAATTGAAAACAACTCCGTCCAAGTTTAAGGCAACCTTGTGGTTCTGGGGAAACAACTACAAAGGAAGCCCGACAGGAAGAAGATGGATGTGGAGAAAACCAGAGCTGAATTTTTTTTTAAAAAAAAAATCAAATCACTTGAAAAAACAGAAATGTCCTATGAGGTGAAGATGGTCTGTGGTTTGCTCTTTCTTCCTGGCTTCCAATTCCTGAGGGGGAGGGGGAGAAGGAGGAGGGGAGAAGCAACTCACTGGATTGATGGTGGACCTTGTTAGATGGTTCATGGATGAATCACAACCTACGGTACAGTAGGTTCTTGGATGTCCTGTCCTTTCGATTGGAATAATTTTTGAAATACAAAGTTGATTAAAAGTTTGAAAGGAGGATAAAAACTGAGAAGGACCAATATTTGGATGGAAAAAAAGAGAAGAGAGAGAGAGAAAGATAGAGGAAGGAGGGAAGGAAGGAAGGAAGGAAGGAAGGAAGGAAGGAAGGAGGAAGGAAGGAAGGAAGGAGACAGAAGCAGAGACAGAGAAAGGAAGGAAGGAAGGAAGGAAGGAAGGCAGGAAGGAAGGAGGAAGGAAGGAAGGAGAGAGAGAGAGAGAAAGGAAGGAAGGAGACAGAGGCAGAGACAGAGAAAGGAAGGAAGGAAGGAAGGAAGGAAGGAAGGAAGGAAGGAGAAAGAGAGAGAGAAAGGAAGGAAGGAAGGAGAAAGAGAGAGGAAGGAAGGAAGGAAGAAAGAAAGAAAGAAAGAAAGAAAGAAAGAAAGAAAGAAAGAAAGAAAGAAAGAAAGAAAAGACAGGAGTGAAGAACTCAAATGAAAAAAATATATAAAGAAGTTACTTCCAATTTTCCTTCACAGCATATAAATTAAAATATAAACTAATCTCTTACTTTATGGTTACAATACTGCCTACATTTTTTCTATAATCTATTATTTTTATTCTAACCGTCCAAACCATATGGCTTCATTCCTTTTCTGTTTTCCACAAAAAAAAGTCAATACTTATTTATCAAACTATTTATCTATTTATCAAACTATTTACCTATTTATGAAAGGAGCCTGAGTGGCGTAGGAGGTTAATGCCTCCTACTAAGGCAGCATTTAACATCCAGCTGCCTGCAATTACTGCGAGTTCAAATCTCCCTAGGCTCAAGGTCGACTCAGCCTTCCATCCTTTCTAAGGTGGGTAAAATGAGGACCCAGATTGTGGGGGCAATAAGCTGACTTTGTATAAAATATACAAAAGTATGAAGGCTATTGCTTAATGCATTGTAAGCCGCCCTGAGTCTCCGGAGAAGGGCGGCATATAAAAATAAATAAAAATAAAAATAAAAAAATCAAACGTCTCGTCTGTGTGAGATAAGAGGTTTCCAATCATCGTCAAACTTAGACAATGCCCTCTCCCTAATTCAAGCAGTCAATTTGGCCATTCCAGCAACTTCCATCATCAACATTCCATCCATTCCTCCATTCCAGGTAAAGTTGAATCTTTCCAACTTTCCGGCATATACAGGAAGTCCTCGTCTTATGACCCCAATGGCGGCCAAAATTACTGCCGCTAAGTGAGACCGTTGTTAAGTGAGTTTTGCCCCCTTCTATGATCTTTCTTACCACAGTGGTTAAGTTGAATCACCGCCATTGTTAAATTAGTAACCCGATTGTTCAGTGAATCTGGTTTCCCCGTTGACTTTGACTTATCTGAAGGTCGCAAAAGCTGCGATTTGATGACCTCCGGGACATTGCAGTCATCATAAATGTGAATCCGTTGTCATGCAACTGAATTTTGATCACGTGACCGCGGGGAGGTTGCAACGATCGTGCGAAAAATGGCCATCGGTCCCCTTTTTTCAGTGTGTGCCGCCGTAACTTTGAACGGTCACTAAAATGAACCGTTGTAAGTCGAGAACTACCTGAACTAGTCTCGCTGCAGAACTGAAGAAGCTTCTTGGATGAGAAGGGAAAAGATTTCAAAGGGAAAAAAACAACAACGACAAGAAAAAACACTTTTGGGATGCCCTGCGCATTTTATCCCCCCCTCTTTTCCCCCCCCCACCGTCCAGCTTCTCCAAAGACACAATAACCTTTTCTCCAAGACGTAAATGACACTTTAAGAAAACTGGCATGCTGAAAACCTACCGAGACCTCAATTCAGCTGCCTCAAAATTCGTTCCAGAACCGGCTGTGGTTTTACTTCCTGCCACATTTGCCGAAAGGCGTGACTCAGACCCAAAGCCCGGAGAAAACTTTGCTGGGACTTTAAAGGAACAGTACATGCAATTTTTCCTCCTTCCTCAACCCTCCCCCCCACCCACAACTCTCCCGGCTTTCACTTTCAAAGAATATGGTTTCAATCACCATCCGTCATCATCAATGTTGCTCCCCCCTTTTTGGGGTGGGGTGGAGAGGAGAAGAAAGATCTCCCTCCCCCCCTTCCTCCCTGATGAGCAAGCGACATATTTGCGAGTTGATCGGCAAGCCAAAACATGCCCTTCTTCATTCATAACACGCAACCTGACTGCACGAAAACAGTTAGTTAGCGTGAATGAAGTGGGTGTGGGGCTCTCTCGTAAGATCTGTCAAAGCAAAGTGGCTGCCACGCAACCCTTATCGAGAAGTTTGCAGCTCACAGACGTGATTGAAAGGTGCCACTCTTCAAAAAAAAAAAAAAGTAAAGTTCTACATTTAGGCAAGAAAAAGAAAATGCAAAGGTACAGTGTAGGTCCGTGATGGCAAACCTATGGCACGCGTAGCCATATCAGTGGGCACGCAAGCTCAGCTCCGGAGCGCATGCCTGCGCCAGCCATCTGATTTTGGGGCCTTCTGGCCCCACTCCGGAGGCAGGTTGTTTCCTGCCTCCGGAGGGCCTCGGGAAGTGGTGGGGAAGGCCCGTTTCTCTCTCTCCCCATGCTCCAGAGCCTTTCTAGGAACTCGGGAGGGCAAAAGTGACCTTCCCACCTCCTCGGAGGCCTCTGGGTGTCTGAAAACAGCTTGTTTGCCAACTTCCAGTGGGACTGGAAGTTGGCAAATGGGCTATTTCCGGCCTCCGGAGGGCCTCCGGGGAGATGGGGAAGGCAGTTTTCACCCTCCCCAGACTCCTAGAGAGGCTCTGGAGCCTGGGAAAGAGAAAAACGGGCCACCAGGCTATCGCGTGCCAGGAGCAGGGGGAGGGGGGTATCGCGCGCGTATGCACGGGGGCAGGGGGCATAGAATTATGGGTGTGGGCATGAGTGCGTGCGACCCCCTGCTCTCCCCCCATTCCTGGCATACGATGGCAAAAAGGTTAACCGTCACTGGTATAGATGGTACCTTGCTCAATAGTAGAAACTGTGAGAGAGATCTTGGAGTCCTAGTGGACAACCATTTATATATGAGCCAGCCGTGTGCAGCAGCTGCCAAAAAAGCCAACACAATTCTAGGCTGTATAAACAGAGGGATAGAATCAAGATCACGGGATGTTAAATACTACTTTATACGGCCTTGGTAAGGCCACACTTGGAATCCTGCATCCAGTTTTGGTCGCCACGATGTAAAAAAGATGTGGAGACTCTAGAAAAAGTGCAGACAAGAGCAACAAAGATGATTAGGGGACTGGAGGCTAAAACAGATAAAAGAACAGGTTGCAGGAACTGGGTATGTCTAGTTTAATGAAAAGAAGGACTAGGGGAGACATGATAGCAGTCTTCCAGTATCTCAGGGGCTGCCCCAAAGAAGAGGGAGTCAAGTTATTTTCCAAAGCCCCTGAAGGCAGGAAAAGAAGCAATGGGTGGAAACTAATCAAGGAGAGAAGCAACTTGGAACTAAGGAGAAATTTCCTAGAAATTGTTAGAACAATTAATCAGTGGAACAACTTCCCTCCAGAAATTGTGAATGCTCCAACACTGGAAATCTTTAAGAAGATGTTGGACAACCATTTCTCTGAAGTGGTGTGGGGTTTCCTGCCTAAGCAGGGGGTTGGACTAGAAGACCTCCAAGGTCCCTTCCAACTGTTATTCTAAATGATTCTAAATTCTATGGCGCCTGTTCGTGTATTTATTGATTTGCATTTATGTATTTTTATCCCACTTTTATTCTTATGTTTATAAATAACTCAAGGCGGCAAACATATCCAATACACTTTCTTCCTCCTATTTTCCCCACAATAATAACCCTGTGAGGCGAGCTGGGCTGAGAGAGAGAGAGAGATTGGCCCAAAGTCACCCAGTTGGCTTTTATGCCTAAAGAGGGACTAGAATTCCCCATCTCCTGGTGCTTGGCTGAAAGTCACCCTACTGGCTTTTTGTTCCTAAGGAGGAACTAAAACTCACAGTCTCCTGATGATTGGCTCAAACCAGGGGTCGGCAATCTTAAATACCATTTGGACCTGATTCCCACAGAAAAGAAAACATCGGGAGCCACAAAACTCTTCCCATGCCTGACTATTTCCTGAGCAGCCACAAAACTAGCATATGTAGTTGAATTAAACATTCTGTTTTCTTCTGAAACTTTTCTTTTCTTGGATTTATCCATGGTTGGCCTACCAGAGTTGAAAAGCTCAATAAATCGTGTGCTGGCAGTGTCGCACATTGGCAGTTGTGACGTATATATTGAGTGACAGGGAGCCACAGCAGAGGGATGAAACAGCCACATGCGGCTCCAGAGATGTGGGTTGCTGACCCCTGCCCCGTTTTTCACTCTCCCCAGGTTCCAGAGGCTTTCTAGGGCGCAGGGCAGTGGTGGGTTCCTCCCGGTTCGGTCCGGTTCAGCCGAGCCAGTAGCGGTGACCATATGACATCACCGAACCGGTTCTCACAGAAAAGAAAACACCGGGAGCCACAAAACCTGGGTGGGCGTGGCCAACTCGACGTCACTCATTTCAACCAGTTGTCAGGTTTCGATGTCATCTCAAATAAATTGCACTCCCAAACAATTAATCTTTGCTGAAATATTCCATTTATTGAGTACAACAGATCTGGCCCCGACTTCGTCGTACTCAATAAATGGAATATTTCAGCAAAGATTAATTGTTTGGGAGTGCAATTTATTTGAGATGACATCGAAACCTGACAGTTAGCCGATACTAACCCTCTGACCCCCAAACCCTTCCCTTTCCATTCCCCAATTCTCTTCTTCTCATTGGCCATCTTCCACGTCAGTCTCCCCAGCTTCTGACCTCACCCCACAGGAATGTTCCCCCCCTCATCCCATCTCCTAGGGGATATTATCTACAGAGAAAATAAGTAAGTGAAAAGTCAAGCCTCGTCTTTTTATGGCAGCATCAGAATGCTGACACCAGTCACATGACCCCCCCCCCCCCCAGCCATGCCTATCCAGCCGGTCAATAGGGCAGAGAACCGGTTGTTAAAAAACACTAGGAACCACAAAACCCTTTGGGCATCCTTCTCTCCCTCCCTCCCTTCCCCTCCCTCTCTGCATCTCTGTCTCTCCCTCTCTCTGTATCTCTCTGTCTCTGCCCTGGCCACTTCTCCATCCCCTGCCATCGCCCTTACCTTCTCAGGCCAGGCGAGGAGTGACTGGAAGGGGAAGGCGATGGGCGCAGCCAGCCAATGGTGGGATCACTTGACAGGAAGCCACAGCAGAGGGCCCAAAGAGCCACATGCGGCTCTGGAGCCGCAGGTTGCTGACACCCGGTCTAGGGCCTCCTACTTGAGAAGGGGGTTGGGCTAGAAAACCTCCAAAATCCCTTCCAGCTCCATTCTGATTACCTCTCCATAATAGTCCTTTCTCTTCCCCCCCCCCTTCCTTCTGAGGAAACAACAGTGTTGGCACCCACCCAACTGAGGTTGAGTAGCAACGTTCCCAGTTTCCCTTCTTGGTCCCCCACAACTGGGCACAGACATTTGTCTCCTCCTTTGTGCCTCTCCCAACCCTCACTGCACACACTATGGAATGCGGTCACGTTGCTCCAAAGTGAAGTGCAAGTGATGACTCAGACGAGGTTGTAAAATGAAATCCGCAGGCAGACTGGGAGAACGGAAAACCGAACCTTTTCTCAGCCTTCTTCCTGGGTAAAAAGGGTGGAGAATGGAGATGAAAAAAAAAAAATAGCCCTGCGGCCTGAATCATTTCCGGAAAGGGGAAAAAAAATGTTATATGGAGTAACCGGGTGATTAACCCAGGAGCCACACTTGACTCATATGGGAAGAAGATCATAAATGATTCAGTTTTTGTTTTGTTTTTGTTGAAAGGAAGAAAATGATAAAATCTCATGCCAGTAGATGTTTATGAAAGCAACCTGTTGCCAAAAATGGGTGGATGAATTCTACTTTAAAGCCAGGAGGAAGTTCTTATTCATTCATTCATTCATTCATTCATTCATTCATTCATTTATTTATTTATTTATTTATTTATTTATTTATTGGGTTCGATTTATATGCCACCCTTCTCCGGAGACTCAGGGCGGCTTACAATGAGTTAAGCAATAGCCTTCATACTTTTGTATATACCTGCTTAGTAGGGCTTTCGCCCCCCCCACTCCAAGTGGTGTTCTTTTTTTTTTATACAAAGTCAGTTTATTGCCCCCATAATCCGGGTCCTCATTTTACCTACCTCGGAAGGATGGAAGGCTGAGTCAACCTTGAGCCTGGTGAGATTTGAACTCGCAGTAATTGCAGGCAGCTGGCAGCTAAGTGCTACTTTAACAGTACTTTAGTCCGCTGCTCCACCAAGGCTCCTTTTACTTCTTTTGTATGCAAAAAAAGATTCACTGATGAGATTACCTAGTTTGGCAATGAAACATCTACAAGAAAAGTAAACAAGCTCAGAGAGCACCAAGGACCCCACAGTCCTCCTCTTCCCCCTCCTCCTCCTCCTCCTCCTCCTCCTCCTCCTCTCCACAGACCCCATTCCTTTCTGGCACTGATGATGTTAGTTTGGCAATGAAACATCTACAAGAAATTAACCAAGCTCAGAGAGCACCAAGGACCCCACAGTCCTCCTCCTCCTCCTCCTCCTCCTCCTCCTCCTCCTCCTCCTCCTCCTCCTCCTCCTCCTCCTCTTCTCCACAGACCCCATTCCTTTCTGGCACTGATGATGTTAGTTTGGCAATGAAACATCTACAAGAAATTAACCAAGCTCAGAGAGCATCAAGTACCCCACAGTCCTCCTTCTCCTCCTCCTCCTTCTCCTTCTCCTCCTCCTCCTCCTCCTCCTCCTCCTCTCCATAGACCCCATTTCTTTCTAGCATTGATGATCCTGGTTTGACAATGAAACATCTATAAGAAAAGCAACCAAGCTCAGAAAGCACCAGGGACCACAAAGATGACAAAAAGTAGAAATTGTGTTAGGAGAAAATCAAGGAGAATTAAAAAAAATTCCAAGAGAATAAATTGTGGAATGGAAAAAAGAAAAGTAAATTTGTGAATTGGCTTAAATACATTAGGGATGAAAGCTATTGTTTCAGACCACCAATGTTAAGAGAATTCTTCTTGGAGTCCCACATAGGTGGAAGTAGTATTAGGCCATGAAGGAAGGAAGGAAGGAAGGAAGGAAAGAAGGAAGGAAGGAAGGAAGGAAGGAAGGAAGGAAGGAAGGAAGGAAGGAAGGAAGGAAGGAAGGACAGACGGACTGTAAGTAAGTAAGTAAGTAAGTAAGTAAGTAAGTAAATAAGTAAGTTTGGGCTCATGTAAGTATGAGAAAATCATTGAGGCACATTTCTAATTAAGGATTCAAGAAGAGTTTTTAAAGATTAAAGTCCTAGGCAACTGATTACTCATTTCAGAGCCCTTCCATGCCCCTTCCACTGCATCACATTGTATTGCACTGAACATAAACCATACAAATAACTAAACAATAAAATAGAACACAATAAACTCATAGAAAGAAGAGTATCAATATGTGAGTGTCACTTGTTACCATATTATTATTGCCCATTGAAGCCAATGGCCCAGAGCATGAAGTTGTTGTACTTCAGTTGTGATATATTTTTTTAAAAAATTTTTTAATAAAGCAGGTCAACTTCACGGGATGCAAAAACAGAAGGCAAAAAAAGGATAATTGTCTCCTCAAAGAGGAATCAACAGAACTAACTTAAAGCCACTTTTTGAGATGCCTTGCTCGGCAATGCTGGAATTGTGCCAAGAGTCGCCTTCATCCAAGCAGATTGCTGGTCTTTAGCCTTCTACAGGTGTGTCCCCAAATTGGGGATACAATTCCTGGTCCATCTCTGCCTAGCAACCCGTTTGAAAGCAAGCTTTCACGAGGATATCCTAACTCTTCCATTCCTGGCACGGATAACAGCAAAGCTATTGTTTGCTTCGGTTGAAATGATCTGAGTTTACCTTGCTAGTTTAATGACCTTAAAGAATGGTTGAGATAAGTGTAAGAAAAGAAAAGAAAAGAAAAGAAATCAAGGTAATTTGCGGTGCTTTCTATGCTAAAAGGAAGTTAAAAAGCTTCTAGAGGAGATAATACAGGAACCAATAAAGGGAGAGCCACAGCAATTTTGACTAGGGATTCCAATAGAAAATTATACAAAAGATATACAATATTTAACACTACATATATTAACAGCAGCTCGCATAATATATGCGCAGAATTGGAAGAAGGAATGTCCACCAATTGAAGAGGACTTAATTAAAAAAATCCTCGAATGCACAGAGATGGACAAGTTAACAAAGGAAATTAATGAAAGCGAGGATACAGATTATTATAGAGTGTGGCACAGATGGTACGATTGGTGGGAGAAAAAGAAAAATGAAAGGAAGGAGTAAAAGAAAAAAGAGGGAAGGAAAAAAAGGGAGATTATGTTGCAGATCAAACTATAATATAGTCGGTATAAAAGGAAGTTCGATTGTTTAAGCAGATTAATGAAAAAGTTAGAATATACGTAATAATAAGAAAGGATCACCTTAAATGAGCTGATAACAACAGAAAAATGATAAGAAAAAGGATTATTGGTTGCCCTTTCCCCTCCTTGGAAGAGCTTGATAGCTCCCGCTGCCTTAAGAAAGTTCAAAACATTCTTAAAGATCCATCTCATCCTGGGCACCCTTTTTTTTTTTTTTTTTTTTGAACTATTGCCATCTGGCAGACGGTACAGGACAATACAAACAAAGACAAATAGCCTGAAAAACAGCTTCTATCCCAGAGCAGTAACTATAGTGAATTCTACTGTATAGTGCAATATTAATGAAATATCAGGGGTTTTCAATTCAATCGCATAGAATGTGAAGGATGTGTATTTGTGTTTTATTTATAGTTACAATGTACACTGAAGATGGCATTTAATGTCATTGTATGAGGTGTAATGACGATAAAGTAAACTAACTAACTAACTAATTAACAAATTCTGTTTGAGACCTGTTATGGGGATCTAATTCTCCCTCAGGAACAGGGGTGGGGCTGCTGGGGGTTTGAAGGGGTTCGGGAGAACCCCTAGCTAAGATTCTGTGCAGTTTGGAGAACCCCCAAATCCCACTCCTGGCTGTCCCAGCCCACCCCACCTTGCCCCTCCCAGGAGTCCCTACGCAGTCTGTTTTGGATGCAGGTAAGTGCAGGGCAATTGGGGAGGGTGAAAAAATGGGCCTACCGGAAGTTCAGGAAGGCCGGAAATGGGCCCATTTCCAGTCTCCAGAGAGCCTCTGGAGCCTGGGGAGGCCGTTTCACCCTCCTGGAGGCTCGAGGAAAATCTCTGGAGCCAGGGGAGGGCAAAAATGCACCACCACCCCGCCATGGTGCAAGAGGCCGACTAGGCCATGCCCACCATGGCCACGCCCACCCAGCAACCGGGCAGAGAACCCCTTGCTAAAATTTTTGAAGCTGACCCCTGCTCAGAAAGTGTAGTTTCACCTAGGACAAGCTGTGCCATTTCAGAGAGCAGATAGAGCGTCACATTGTTCAATGGTCCCCCATGTCCTGATAACAACGCATGATTCCAATAGTATCTCTTACCGTCCTCTACCTTTCTCCATGGAAATTTATGGGATGGAGCAAAAAACCTGACCTGGAATTCCAATCTCACTATAGGGTACCTGAGGGCTGTTAGTACACACTATTGCTAGAATTGTATTGGGTGAGAAGAAGGAGGAGATGCAACAATGACTCACTTGATCACTTGAAAGAAGGGAAGAGTAGAAGACCAGGCAAAGCTTGGGGGTGGAGTCAGGTGAGTAATCAGCCTAGAATCATTACGTTCCCACAAACAATCTAAGTCCAACTCCTCTTGAATTCCGTTGACTCTTCTCTAGCACCAATTTTGTGCATTAGGTGTCTAGATTGTTGTCTATAGGAATGACCAATAAATCATCTTACCTGTAAGTCTATGTGTAGTCCCGATTCTTCTCACCTTGAAGGGGGCTAGTCATACATGGATCTTGCTGGGTCCAACTTTGCTTTCTTCCATGATATTATATTTTCATACTCATAAGAAAGAGAACTCCCCTAGGTTCCCATTCACCTGGAAGGAGAGAAGAGGAGGCGCAACGTTAGATTATCACAGCCTTGGTGGAAAATTGAATTGTGAGGAATCCTGAGCCAAATTCTATTTCAAAAAAATTTAGCTGGATACCATTAAGTAAGTCAGATATAGTTGGCCCAACCTTTAGGAACATTAAGTTAACAGAGGGATACAATCAAGATCAAGTGAGGTACTAATACCACTCTATAAAGCCCTAGTAATGACATGGTGGCTCAGTGGATAAGATGCTGAGCTTGTCAATCGAAAGGTCAGCAGTTCAGTGGTTCAAATCCCTAGTGCCGTGTAGCGGGGTGAGCTCTCATTCCTTTGTTAGGATATGGTTTGAGCCTAACTATGTTGTCCAGGCAATATAAGTGTACTGTAACTTTAATCTGTAAATGTATTATGTGACTTTAATGCTGAGTCATGCTGTAATTAGATAATGACTGGTTATGAGAGTATCTAGGCAAGGTACTGTAACATGTTCAGTTGCTGCTATGCTATGCTGCCATTGTGTATGAAGATGATGAGATGATGAAGCTGATATGATAAGCTACCATTGAGAGGAGTTGCTATCTGCTAATCATTGGTTTGATGGATCTGCAACCATCGTGGTTTGTGAACCAGAGTGAGTTTGTTATTCTAACCAACTACTGTTTGTTGGGTAAGAAGATTCTGTAACTACTGGACTGATTTACTGGCAAAGACTTGGAATTTGTTTAAAGACTATGAGACTGTTTTTCTACTATAAAGTAAGCTTTTGATAAACCAGTTTGCATTCATTGCTCTCAGCAACGTTTCCTTGTGCATTTACTCTGCTGGTTGGTAACACAACAACAATATCCTTAACATCCTTGTCCCAGCTTCTGCCAACCTAGCAGTTCGAAAGCATGTAAAAAATGCAAGTAGAAAAATAGGGACCACCTTTGGTGGGAAGGTAACAGTGTTCCGTGTGCCTTTGGCATTGAGTCATGCCAGCCACATGACCACGGAGACGTCTTCAGACAGTGCAGGCTCTTCAGCTTTGAAATGGAGATGAGCACTGCCCCCTAGAGTCAGGAACGACTAGCACATATGTGCGAGGAGAACCTTTACCTTTAGCTTTTTAAGACCACACCTAGAGTACTGCATCCAGTTTTGGTCACCACACTATAAAAAAGATGTTGAGACTCTAGAAAGAGTGCAGAGAAGAGCAACCAGGATGATTAGGGGACTGGAGACTTAAACATACGATGAACGGTTGCAGGAACTGGGCATGGCTGGTCTAGTGAAGAGAAGGACCAGGGGAGACATGATAGCAGTCTTCCAATATTTGAGGGGCTGCCACAGAGAGGAAGGGGTCAAGCTATTTCCCAAAGCACCTGAAGGCCAGACAAGGAATAATGGATGGAAACTGACCAAGGAGAGATTCAACCTAGAAATGAGGAGGAACTTTCTGACAGTGAGAACAATCAACCAATGAAACAGAAGTTGCCTTTGGAAGTTGTGGGAGCTTCATCATTTGAGACTTTCAAGAAAAGATTGGACTGCCATTTGTCAGAAATGGTGTAGGGCTGCCTGCTTGAGCGGGGGGGTGGACTAGATGACCTATAAGGTTCCTTCCAACTCTGTTAATCTGTAAAAGGAGTGTGGTTAGAATTATGCCTCATATTCTGAAATATGCTTTTAAAGGTCATAGTAGAAGCGTCATGAAAGAGCAGCCTGAAGCCAAGAAAGTGGCCGTGATATCATTCAATTTTAGGATATGATTCAGAAAACCGGATTTGATGTGGTTGGATTTTAGGGCCAAAATTGTGAGCTAAGAATCACCTCTGGAGGGCAAAGATGCATTGCTCAATGTTCCCAGTTTTACAAAATAATAATAATAATAATAATAATAATAATAATAATAATAATAATAATAATAATAAAAATGTTCTAAGCTGCTTAAAGAAGAAGAAACAATGGAGAATGAAATGCCTCGCTTAAAAGGCAGCGCCTCTCAGGATAAGGTCAGCCCCGTGGGGTTCAAGAGGGGAAAATGCATTACTATTGAAATATTTTGCGCTGTGTGCACTTCAGTATTTGCAAACAGTCCTACTTTTGGGGCCTTGTGTAACTGACCCAGGAATTCCTTGACCGGCGAGAGCTTAAAAGGGGCTACGAGCACAGATAACCTTATTGAATTCAAAACGAAAGTCAAATCCACCAACTTGGGATGTCTTAGCAACCATGTTTCCCCCTCCAGCATTCAGACCCTCGACAGCTGCATTGGTAACTTGCAAAAAAGGAGGTGGGGGAGAGGAGAACTTTCATTTGATCTAAGGTCATTCGGAATCACTTTCCCCCCTTTCTTTCAGCCTTGGCCCCAAATATTGACATGCCCATTTATCTGTGCCCATGACATTTCCTCTCCTCTTTATAATCTTCTCGGCAAATAATGGCGGCTAATCCATCATCTGCACAAATACACGAGGGTGTTTTCAAGTTGCTAGGAACTGCCTGCTCACAGACGAGGGGGTCAACAGAAACGCTATTGGCTCAACCTAAATCCTCCACTTCACCCTGAAAAACACAACCGCTCGAGTGTTGCGGGTGCAGCCGCCCAAGGACCCCTCGACAGAGGTCTGCATCGCGTGCCAAATAAAGCCCCTTCTGAGATGCAATGGAAGAGTTGCAAAACCCAGGGTGGAAAAGTGTAAAGGGCTCTTGATGCTGTCTGAGTTTGCTCGTTTGCTTGCAGACATTGATGATGATACCTAGTTTGGGTCACGAAACATCTACAAGAAAAGAGCCACGCTCAGAGAGCACCAAGAATCAGGGGTGGGATTAAAAAAAAAATTACTACCAGTTCTGTGGGCGTGGCTTGGTGGGCGTGGCTTGGTGGGCATGGCAGGGGAAGGATACTGTAAAATCTCCATTCCCACCCCACTTCAGGGGAAGGTTACTGCAAAATCCCCATTTTCCCCCGATCAACTGAGACTTGGGAGCCAGAGAATAGATGGGGTCGGGGCCAGTCAGAGGTGGTATTTAGCGGTTCTCCGAACTACTCAAAATTTCCGCTACCGGTTCTCCAGAACTGGTCAGAACCTGCTGAATACCACCTCTGCCAAGGACCCCATATTCCCCTCCTCCTATTCATCTCAATAAACCCCACTCTCTTTTAGCATTGATGATGTTACCTATCTCACTCAGTGGCTTGCTCACCCCACCCACACAGCCCAGCTGATTTCTGCGCCTCGCCCATTCTACTCATAGCGGCTGCCCAAGAAGGTGTGCTGGAAGCCGCGTGCATGAAATCAGCGTGTGTTTGAAGCTGCGCACCGTGCTCACATTTTTGCTTTTTTTTTCTTTGACCGGATGGTGAAGAAGAGCTAAAGAAGCTCCTTGGAGGAGAAGCGAAACATCTTCAAAGAAAAAAAAAAGAAAGAAAAGAAAAGAAAAACCAAGAAAGTGGACTGCCATCTGTCAGAAATGGTGTAGGGTCTCCTGCTTGGGTGGGAGGGTTGAACTAGATGACCTACAAGGTCCCTTCCCACTTCTCCAAATTGTTCCCCAACACTTCTCCAAATTGCTGGAAATGTAAATTTTATAAAGGAACTTATTACCACATGTGGTGGACCTGTCCAAAAACAAAACAATACTGCCAAATGATTAGAACACAAGTAGAAGAAATCACACAACGGAGATTAGAAATGAGACCAGAAACCTTTCTTCTAGGAATAATAAATGGACAATATGAAAAGGAAATAAAATATTTAATCATCCATATATTAACAGCAGCACGAATAATTTTTGCGCAAAATTGGAAGAATAGTGACGCACCAACAGAAGATAGAGTAATTAATAAGATTATGGAATGTGCAGAAATGGACAGATTTACAAAAGAATTACAAGATAAAGAGGAACATGATTATTATCTAGTATGGGAAAAGTGCTATACCTGGTTGAAAAATAGAAAAAGGAAAAAAGAATAGGGAGTAATTGAAGTTACAGAAACAGGAACATAAATCACTAACATAAATTAACAATGAATCATAAAGATAGATATATGAGTAAGATCAAACAGGGAAGATTCAAAACACAAATAAGAACACACATTACTGTTGTTTATTTGACAATATATATTTGACAAAATGTATATTTGAAATCTTTGTTTACATGTTCTGTTCTGTATGTTTTGTTACTAGTTCTGTTTTGTTTGTACTTTTAAACAAATAAAAAATTATTTAATTAAAAGAAAAAGAAAAAAAAGAGTTAAAAATGGAGCAACGACATTAAAAAGTATTGCAGGCAAAAGAACACTCAGGACCATATAGGTTGGAAACATGCGGATGGGACATTCATCTTGCAGTGGTGAGGATTGATTATCAACATTTGCATGCTGCCCCAGTGAAACAATTTCAAGCAGGCATGTCAATTTATACACCTTTATGGCCGATGTTATACGATGCATGGAGAACTGAGTTGGAATGCAAGATCACAGGTTTTTTTGCAGTGTGGTTTCCTCCCTTTGCACCTGTGATGTCTTTTTCAAGGACACTCCTTATTTCTCGATCTAGGCCAGATCCTGCAATTTTGACTTTGGAAAAAAAAAAAAGAACTGCAGTTGGATAACCCTTCAGCTGGGCCAAATTGAGATAAGGAACCTTTGAAATCCAAGAGGCCTGTTTTGAATGTCGATAACATGGACGGGATCTCGCCCTCCCTGGCTAATTTCAAAACAGATACTCTTTGAAAACAAGTGGCGAGACTTCTTTGTCTTTCTCTAAGCCTTTTTAGGCTTCCAGGATACCACGTATCTCAGTCTCTCATCTCCTTTTTTTTTTCTAGGTTAAAGGTAAAGGTAAAGGTTCCCCTCACACATATGTGCTAGTCATTCCCGACTGTAGGGGACGGTGCTCATCTCCGTTTCTAAGCCGAAGAGCCAGCGCTGTCCGAAGACGTCTCTGTGGCCATGTGGCCAGATGACTAAATGCCAAAGGCGCATGGAATGCTGTTACCTTCCCACCAAAGGTGGTCCCTATTTTTCTACTTGCATTTTATACATGCTTTCGAACTGCTAGGTTGGCAGAAGCTGGGACAAGTCACGGGAGCTCACTAGGGATTCGAACCGCTGAACTTCTGACCTTTCGATTGACAAGCTCAGCATCTTAGCCACTAAGCCACCGCATCCCTCTTTTTCTAGGTTAGACATACACAAAAGTCAAGTTCTCGGCTTCAATCATCTACCCTTCTTTTATTTTCTAAGAAAGCCTACGAGGCTCAGAAGAATTCTGTTTTTAAAAAAACGGTCCCAGGGGCAGACATTTTGCTTTCTAGCAATTCAGCTTCCCATTTCATTTTTACTTAATCTTTAAGTAAGATTAAGACAGGAGGGTTTAAGACTTGATTGCCTAAGTCTAAGACTTGAGGGCACATGTCCTACTCCACAATGTCAACACATGATTTGGTCTTGATTGTGGGAAATGCCACATTGTGTGAAATTTCACATTTTTCGCAAAAAGAAGTCCCTGCCTCCAACTCCAGGGATTCCTAGGCAAAGTTAGATAAAAACCATTTCCCAAATTTTGCAAGTTCAGAGTGTGTTAGTATAAACCAAGAAGAAATAGATCTAACTGGATCGGAATGGTATAACCCATTTTTTTCCAGACTCTGTGAAATTTCAACCTGAAGATTGAACTTTGATACAATCAAAGCTCCTCTTTGAATCTCAACCTACAAGTTGAATAATCAGATTCTCTTTGAAGGTTTCATGGAGTTTTTGCACTGGATGCTTTTACTGGATCGCATCACAAATTCAGTTTAAATTAATAATTCAAATAGAAATGCAAATTCAAATTGGATCTTTGATTTGCATCCTTCTAATTCAGCAAGAAGCTGAACTGGTCTTGGCTCAAAAAGCTAAGCACGTTTAGGTTGGATTCATGCTTGGATGGGTGAATTCCAAACAATTCTAGGGCTAATGCTTGGTAGGGTGGTTGAAAGAACATTTCAGCAGAAGACAACAGCAAACCATTTCTGGACTGTTGCTCAGCCTACTACAGAGATACATCTCATCTGGGATCAAAATGAAGTTAAAAGAAATTCTACCTTTTTGTTTTTAATGTAGAAAAGTTTGCAAAGAGCCTGAAAGCTTGCTGAAATCTGCAAGGGTCCCAAATGTTCATTTCTTTTGACTGCCATTATTCCCATAATAACAATGTTATCTCCACTATTGTAGCATACGCAGCCTGTTCAGCTTCCAGTTAAATGTGAATATTCGCGGTTCCACTACAACGCAACAAACTCTCCGAAAAAAACCCAAAGCAAATTATAGAAAACTTATCTCAACTAGAGCTTTATTGTTGTTTTACAGATTTCCTGTTTAGGTTCATGTTTCTTAAGGCTTTGCAACAAAGGAAGGGAAAAAAACCAAAATAAGCGTTAAAAGTAGCTTGCCTATCAAATAAACTATCCAATGTGTTTTAGGTTCTTTGGGCATTTCTAAAATAGTTCCAGGGAGAAAGGATTTTCTTCCCTTCCCTTTTCTTCAAAACAACCCCTTCCCTGACATTCTGATCCCTTTAATAACTTCCTGGATGCTTTGGAATTTTTCACCAAACGTTTCATATTATGAATCATCATCATCATCATTTGCTACGGACTTCTTCCTATCTTCTGAACTCTAAACGTACCTTTACCACCCAAGGCATGCTAACTAACATTGTTTAAATTTTCTCGGTTTGAATTGGGGAGTATCCACATTGCAATGCCTTAAAAAAAAAAACACAGATCCCTATGTATCATTTG
This sequence comes from Arizona elegans, assembly GCA_022577455.1. Taxonomy (NCBI): domain Eukaryota; kingdom Metazoa; phylum Chordata; class Lepidosauria; order Squamata; family Colubridae; genus Arizona; species Arizona elegans. The sequence continues at coordinate 22,022,263 of JAKOOJ010000013.1, read as the reverse complement.
AAATGGATACAGGAATAACCCTGGTCAAATTAGACACTGGGGAAAAGCAGGACGGGCAGGAGCGGTGATGGGATTCAGCCGGTTCTGTCCGGTTCGCACAAACCATTAGCAGTGACTGCGGGAGGCTGCCCCCACCCCCCTGGACACAATGCGTAACTACTGCACATGCACAGAAGGCCGTGCCCATGTACAGAAGTGGCGCGAGTGAGCGAATTGCGCATGTACACACACATTTGTGAACTGGTAGGGCGGTAAGTGAATCCCACCTTTGGGCAGGAGGCAGCTAATAGGTTCTCAACTGGTCTGCATTTCCCCCCAATTTTCAGCACGAAAGTGGTTCCACAGGGGATTTTTGAAGGCCACAAAGTATGCAGGTCGGTGCCATTTCATTGCCACCTAGTGGTAGGAGGAGGAAAGAGAATGGGAAAAGATGGAGGATTCAACCTACTTGCTACTTTCTTCTTCTTCTTCTTCTTTTTTTTAATAAGCAACCATTTAATTCATAAAATATGTAGTGATGTATAAGATGTGCTGATGCCACACTCATAGACAATTTAAAAGAATTAAATTATGGAAAGGAAACCTACTAGTGGTTCAATATTTCTTGGCAATGTTAGTATTGGTGACAGTATGTTGGTTGGAACTTTATTTTATTTTATTTTTCAATTTTTATTTGTAAGTACAAACTAAACAGAACAATGAAACGTACAAAACATAAAAACATATAAACACCCATTTCAATACATGTCCAGTTTGTCGCAACTGTAATATACATTTCTCTTTGTATTTTGACTCTTCCTTATTTGGTCCTTCCCTTTTGTCTATCTACTATTGATCTTTGTTGACCTATGTTTGTTCTTTGTTTCCATCATACTATATTTGGTCATTTTGTTTACTTCCTATTGCTTCATCTCTTTCCTATCTTTCAACCAACTATACCACTTTTCCCATACTAAGTAAAAGTCATGTTCTTCCCTATTTTGTAATTCCTTTGTGAGTCTATCTAATTGCGCACACTCCATAATTTTATTGATTACTTTATCTGGTGTGTTATATCACTACTCTTCCAGTGTTGCGCGTATAGTATTCGTGCTGCTGTCATCATATGTATAATCAAATATGTTGTTTCTTTTTCGTAGTGTCCATTCACTATGCCTAGTAGGAAGCTTTCTGGACTTAGTTCTATCTTTTGGTGTGTTATTTCCTCTATCTGTATTTTGATCCTTTGCCAATATTGTTTCGCCATTGGGCAGGTCCACCACATATGGTAATAGGTGCCTTTGTGGTGGTTGCATTTCCAACATGTTGATGGCGTGCCGGGGAACATTCTTGCCAATCTGGCTGGTGGCAAATGCCACCTATAAAACATTTTATAGAGATTTTCTTTATAGGGTACAGACATTGCTACTTTCAAGAAGGTTATGGTTAGTAAGAAGCTGTCTGCAAGGAAGATAAATCCTTCCATTCCCCGCTGTCCTGTCAGAGCTGAAGAAGCTTCTGGGATGAGAAGCGAAACGTCTTCAAAAGAAAAAAAAAACAAGAAAGCCCAATTGCCTCCTGAAAAAGCACCTTTGGGACAACCGTGACCTGGATGACGGAGAATCTCTACAGAAGTGGTGAAAGCAGGTGGGCAGGTGGGGGGGAGCCTCGTGCCGCCATCGCTACCGGTTCTCCAAATCACCTGCCAAAATCGCTACCAGATCGCCCGATCCAGTCCGAACCGGGAACATTTTATCCCTGGGTTGGTGGCCACTGAGAATCTCAACATCTGAGAATTTTTTTTCCCCAACTTCTATTAAAAGAAGTGCTAACCACCCCATTTTAGGATCGTGAATTCAGTTAGTTTATGCGTTGTGTAAAGAAGTACTTCCCAAAATGTCAGGCCATAGATTTGCCTAAAGTGATTACCACAGTGGTATAATTTTAATTTTAATCATTTCTCTAAGGATCCATAGTGTGTGCTACAAGAGTCACACGTTGGCTCTGTTCAGGGGCGGGCTTCAAAAATGTTAGCAAGGGGTTTTCTGGCTGGTTGCTGGGTGGGCGTGCCATGGTGGGCATGGCCTAGTCAGCCTCCTGCACCATGGCAGGGTGTATGTGTTTTTGCCCTCCCCGGGCTCCGGAGGTGAGGGCGAAAACGGCCTCCCCAGGCTCCAGATGCCCTCTGGAGGCTGGAAACAGGCCCATTTCTGGCCTTCCCAAACTTCCGGTAGGCCCGTTTTTCACCCTCTCCAAGCTTCCATGTGTGCCCTGCATTTACCTGCATCCAAAACGGGCTGCGTGGGGACTCCAGGGAGGGGTGGGGTGGGATAGGATGGGCCAGCCTGGAGTGGGATTTGGGGGGTTCTCCAAACTGCACAGAATCTTAGCTAGAGGTTCTCCCGAACCCTTGTGAACCCCCAGCAGCCTACCTCTGGCTCTGTTTTTCTTCATTTTGCTCTCCAACATGATCCCAAGATCATTTTCATGATCAACAGCTGCCCATTTGAGGTATATCTGAAGCCAGGCCTCCATCTATCTGTTTGTTTGTTTGTGGGTGAATCACTTCACACTTCCATTGAATCACAAAATTCCATTTCGCTGACCTTTAACTAACTGGATGAGTTCATTATGGGACTTCTTCCAATCCTTTTTATTTCAACCATCTTCAATTGTTTGATGTCCGGAGCAAACCTGACCCTTTTGTTGCTGTTTTTTCTCACTTTGGATTATTAATGATAAAATTAAAAAAAAACAAAACAAAACAAAAAAAACAGCCAGCCTCTTAATATAGAATCTCACCGATTTTTGCATTCCTGGGCTAATTCTTCACCTCCTGTTTTTTAATTACAAAGTCAGACCGGAATCTGCCCTTTTATCTCATGCCAAGTTTACTCACAATTTTGAGGAGGTATTTGATCAAAAGCTTTTAAATGCTCCAAATGCAATATCTATTGAATCACCATCCTCCTCCGGATTGCTAACGGTCAAAAGGTCAAAATGATACGGACAGAGGACTCATTTTAAACGGAGGAAATCTTGAATTCCAGACTGCTTTGAGATAATATTGCTGCAATCCAGTTGAATTGTCATTGCTGCCAAGAGAATCGATGGCGTAGTAAAATTCAACGTATATTATTATTATTATTGTTATTATTATTATTATTATTATTATTATTTAATCTTTAGTGAGATTCACAGCCTTTGAGGATGGTTAATAGCTCAGCAGCTCGAGTCCTAACCAAGGACCTAGGAACTGTTATCGTCGGAGGATGTAAGCAGTTCCGAGTAAGGTGGTTTTTTGTAGAGTCAAAATGTTCAAGTCCGGCAAATTTAGAATTTCTAAATAGCGGGGTAGCCCTTTGGGTATTGCTCCAAGGGCTCCAATTACAATCGGGACAACACACAATTTCTTTTTCCACAGTCGCTCAACTTCAATTTGCAAGTCCCGGTACTTTGTGATTTTTTCTTGCTGCTTATCTTCAATCCGTGCATCACCAGGTATTGCAATGTCAATGAACCATACTTTTTTCTTTTCAACTATTGTTATGTCAGGTGTGTTGTGGACCAAGTGCCTGTCAGTCTGAATCCTAAAGTCCCACAAGATCTTGAGTTTCTCATTTTCTAAAACTTTCTCAACCTGATGTTCCCAGTGGTTTTTGCTGTACTCAAATCCAAATTTTTTTATTTATAAATAATAATAATAATAAACAACATCATCATCATCATTATTATTATTATTATTATTATTATTATTATTATTATTATTATTATTAATTTGATGAAACAGTGGAGGCCATGCTTGGTAGGGCTAAAGAAACAAGTTGAAAATAACAGCATGAATTTTAAAAATGAACAGCCCAACGGTCTTCTGCGAGAAGGCAGCAATCAAAGCTACAAGGATAGAAAAGGCTTGGGAATAGAAGTTGATTAAAAACTAAATATAAATATAAATCAGCAGCGTGATGTGGCTAACCAGAGGACAAATGCAATTTTAGGCTACATCAACAAAGCATTTGGAGCTGGGTTCTATCCAGGGGTGGGGTCTAAATTTTTTTACTACCGGTTCTGTGGGCGTGGCTTATTTTGTGGGTGTGGCTTGGTGGTCATGTGACAATTCTTTAGGATTTAGCAGAGATACTGGTCTACCAGGCTTTTAACTGCTTGCAGAGCTGTACTGGTCTACCCATTTGTTTTTGGAGGCACCGGTCTACCCATTTATTTTTGCAGGCATCGGTCTACTCATTTGTTTTTGGAGGCACCGGTCTACCCATTTATTTTTGCAGGCATTGGTCTACTCATTTGTTTTTGGAGGCACCGGTCTACCCATTTATTTTTGCAGGCATCGGTCTACTCATTTGTTTTTGGAGGCACTGGTCTACCCATTTATTTTTGCAGGCACCGGTCTACTCATTTGTTTTCTTTTAACACTGATCAGCTGTAGGGCGGCCCTTTGAAGCCCCGCGGCAAGAGTTTAAACAGTTTTTTTTCCCTCTAGCCGATCAGCTGGGACTCAGGAGGCAGCAATAGATTGGGGGTGGGGTCAAATAAAAGGTAAGAATAATGCATGGGGGCGGGGGTGTGGGGGGCAGCGCAGTGGGGGGGGGGGCAGAACCGGTTCGGTGACATCATATCATCACCGCTACCGGCTCAGCGGAACCAGGCGGAACCAGGAGGAGCCCACCACTGGTTCTATCCAAACAGAATACATTTTTAAAAAATATATTTTATGAATCACAATAAGCCATAATTTCCACTTTCCTCTGTTTGGGCAATATCTCAATCAGCAGTGGGTTTCAGATATTCTTACCACCAGTTCATCCCGCGCGCACCTTCCAAACCGGGCCTTCTGCACGCTCGCTCTTCACACACCTTCCGTGCATGTGCCCGGCCTCGAAAACATGACTAAATAGGACGGCATTGCATTTGGGCTGGTGGGCCCACCTGCATTCACCACTACTGGTTCCAACGAGCTGAATTCCACCTCTGATCTCAATTCTGCAACAGGTTCCGAAAAGAATCCGCAGAAAGATCAGAGATAAAACTTTGGGAAGAGAGATGAAAAGATGTAATAATGTTTAGCTGTGAGAAAAGACTGAAGCACCACTCATAAGGCCACTCTCTTAAAAGAAATTAAAGGATTACCAAGTGAATGGCCCAAATCTGTGTTTTTGGTTTTGTTCTCTTTTTCAAACTCATTCTGGAGTACCGGGGATGAGAAAATGATTTGAAGTTTCAGCAAGGCATATTCTGATTGAATGTTAGGGGGAAAACTTTCTAAAAGTAACAGTATTTCAATAGTAGAAGAAGAGTGTGAACAGTAGTTTTGAGGAATACATCAAGATTTAAGCCTCTCCTTCAAGCCAAATTAGACAGCAAAGCTCTCAGAGAATATTCATGCCCAACTTGCAATTGTCAGGTTCTGATGTCATCTCAAATAAATTGCATTCCCAAACAATTAATCTTTGCTGAAATCTTCCATTTATTGAGTATGACAGATCTGGCCCCGACTTTGTCGTAGCCAATACTAACCTCTGACCCCAAACCCTTCCCTTTCCATTCCCCAATTCTCAGCGTCTCATTGGCCATCTTCCAAATCAGTCTCCCCAGCTTCTGACTTAAACCCACAGGAATGTCCCATCCCGTCTCCTAGGGGATATTATCTACAGAGAAAATAAGTAGGTGAAAAGTCAAGCCTTGTCTTCTCCTCTTTATGGCAGCATTAAAATGCTGACATCAATCTTTTTTCTGGATCATATGACGGTTTTGGGAAATGGGCACCATAGAGAATTTTGATCACGTGATCATGAGGAGGCTGCAATGGTCATAAGTGTGAAAAATGGTCATAAGTCCCTTTTTTAAAAAAATGCCATTGTAACTTCAAACTGTCACTAAAACATAAACTGTTTTAAGTCAAGGACTACCTGTATTAAAAACCTACAGCCCAATGGGGTTTCTCACCCCAATGGCTGAAAAACATGGATTTTCAGGGAGATAAAACCCACTCAGTACCACAAGGACAATCAACTTAATTGTTATTATTTAACCCCGTGGGGCCTGGCACTGGAGAAAATTCATCCTGCCCAAATCAATAGATCAAATGAATTATGAGTCACTTAAACTGGACTGGTTTGAATGACCCTCTGGAATGATCAAATTTCTCGGGGGAAATGGCCCAATGTAGAGCTCAGAAATGCATATTTTCCATCACAGGTTACACTGAATTTGGAAAACTCTCTGCCTCTAGATAGGCAGAACGAAAACAGACCAAGTTATGGGGAAACATTCCTTTAGCCCAGGGGTGTCAAACTCAATTTCATTAAGAGCCGCGTTAGGGTGGTGTTTGACCTCCCTGACGGGAAGGGGTGGGGTGAATGTGGCCAGGGTGGGCGTGGACGTGGCCAGCTCAATGTCACTCTTGTTGGGGCACGCGTGGTGGCCCAAGCACTCTGCTAGCGAAAACAGATGCCCGAGCTCCGTTTTCGGCTGCCACGGCCTCCTGCAACCCTCTGCCAGTGAAAATGGAGCTCCGTTTTGTTATATTATGTTAATTTTATGTTAATTTTAATCTGTTTCAGCGAACCGGTTGTTCCAAGGACTGGCTGACCTCGCCCACCCGGCTCCGCCCTCGCAGGAGTCTCCACGCAGCCCGTTTTGGATGCCAGGCAAGTGTAGGCACGGAGGCTCTGGAAGGGCGAAAAATGGGCCTACCGGAAGTCTGGAAATGGGCCTGTTTCCAGCCTTCGGACGGCCTTCAGTGCCTGGGAGAGGCCGTTTTCACCATCCTGGAGGCTCCAGCAAAGCCTCTGAAGCTTGGGGAGGGCGAAAACCGGGCCTACTGGAAGTAACAGAAGTCCAGAAACAGGCCCATTTCCAGCCTCCAGAGCCCAGGGAAAGCCGTTTTCACCCTCCTGGAGGCACCAGGAAAGCCTCTGGAGCCTGGGGAGGGCAAAAAACGGACCTACCGGAAGTTCCAGAAATCTGGAAACGAGCCCATTTCCGGCCTCCGGGAGGTATGCGAAGCAAACTAGTTGTTACAACCAGTGAATCCCACCATGGCTTGGGAGCCCGTTTTCGCTGGCAGAAGCACTGCAGGCCAGTCCTTCACTGTTTCCAGGGAGGATCCATGGGCCAGATCTAAGTACCCCACGGGCCGGATCCAGCCCCTGGATCCATGGGCCAGATCTAAGTACCCCACAGGCCGGATCCAGAATTTGAGACACCCCTGCTTTAGCGCAACCGCTAAGTCTCCTCAACTGTCCATTGGTGTTTAGATTGGCCCAGACTTTCGTAATTATCCATCATCTGTAAGCAAACCAGTGCCTTCAGTTTTCTTTAAAGCAGTCAGTCCTTTGATTAAAAGGTGAGCCTTAACAGCTCCGATTATTAACCTGAAAGGTTTACTTCGCAGGAGAATGAATAGCACAAATTTGCTAATTATTGCTATTATTTATAATTGTTTAATGAAGGGGGAGAATAATATCTTAAATGTCAAAGTTCCTATTTTAATTGCCTCAAAGGAGTGATGGAGATCATTATGTTGATCCTAGGGGGCGGGAGAAATATACATAAATCTTATTTTAAATGCTCCAGGGAAATCTGAAGATATATTTAGAAAAACACATGGTCTTCATATTGTTACGGTGGGTGTGGATGGCACAAAACCCCCAAAACTGATTGGGATTTCATGATAAATAAGCTTTTTACAGTTTGAGGTTTACTTCAGTAATCTGATTCATTAACAACGGAAGATGGGCTGCAATTCAACAAAGGGGGTTTGTTTTCATTTTTAAAATGAAAAATCAGCACAACAGGAGGCAGTTTATTTCTCATCTGTGCCAAAATTATTACTTACTTCAGATGGCTTTTGTTTTTAAATGATTTGCTGTTGCACATCTTAAATAAAATCATCTATAACTTACGCGGGTGGCTTGATTCACCAAAAAGGGGAACAAAATAATTGAAATGTATACATATGCAGATATATATATATAATCTCCATTCCCTCCCTAATCCAGGGGAAAGTTACTGCAAAATCCCAATTTCTTCCCAATCAGCTGAGACTTGGGAGGCAGAAAATAGATGGGGGCGGGGCCAGTCAGAATTTTTACTACCGGTTCTCCAGAACTGGTCAGAACCTGTGGTGGGTTCCTCCCGGCTTGGCCCAGTTCGGCTGAGCCGGTAGCGGTGACAATATGACATCACCGAATCGGTTCTCTTTGTTCATGAGCTGCCCCCCCTCGTTATTCTTACCTTTTATTTGGCCCCGCCCCCAATCTATTCGCTGCCTCCCAAGTCCCAGCTGATTGGCTAGAAGGAAAAAAACTGTTTAAACTCTTGCCGCGGGGCTTCAAAGGGCCGCCCTACAGCTGATCAGTGTTAAAAGGCAGTGTGGTGGTAGACCAGTGCACTCCAAAAACAAATGGGTAGACCGGAACACTCCAAGAACAAATGAGTAGACCGGTACAGCTCTGCAAGCAGTTAAAAGCCTGGTAGACGAGTACCTCTGCTAAATACTAAAGAATTGTCACATGACCATCAAGCCACGCCCACAAAATAAGCCACACCCACAGAACCGGTAGTAAATAATTTTAGAACCCAACCCTGTTCAGAACCTGCTGAAACCCACCTCTGGCTGGGGGTATGCGCAGAAGGCACATGCACGAACAAATCGCGTGCACGGAAGGCAGGTATGTGCACGGTGAATCGGTTGCAACATATTTTACTTACTTTTATTTTTATTTATTGCGATTTATATGCCGCCTTTCTCCCTAGGGACTCAAGGCGGCTTACAAAATGACAACTTCAATACAAATCACAATGCAATACAAAATTAAAATCAGTAACCCAATTAAAAAACGATTTAAAATTATCCCAGTGTACCCCCAAACGGATCAGTTTAATTGGCGGAAGAGCCACGTCTTCAGCTCATGACGGAAGGAAAGTAGGTCGGGGGCTGTCCTGAGCTCAGTGGGAAATCCATTCCAGAGGGTTGGGGCTCCCACAGAGAACGCCCTCCCCCTGGGGGTCGTCAGCCGACATTGTTTGGCCGATGGCACCCTGAGGAGGCCGACTCTGTGAGAGCGCACAGGACGATGGGAGAACGGCTGGAGATGGTCCTGCAAGTACCCTGGGCCTAAGCCATGAAGGGCTTTATAGGTGAGCACCAGCACCTTGAAACGTATCCAGAGTGCCACCGGTAGCCAGTGCAGCTCACGCAGGAGAGGAGTTACACGGGAGAATCTAGACGCCACCGTAACTACCCGCGTGGCTGCATTTTGGACTAGCTGAAGCCTCCGGACACATCTCAAGGGCAGCCCCATGTAGAGAGTGTTACAGTAGTCCAACCTAGAGGTAACAAGGGCGTGAGTGACCGTGGCGAGGGCATCCCGGTCTAGGAATGGGCGCAACTGGTGCACAAGACGGACCTGTGCGAAGGCCCCCCTGGTTACGGCCAACATAATGTGCAACCCACCGCTGCTTCCAGCCCATGTGAGCTCAATCAGAAATTAGAACTCAAATGTAAATCAGCGTATGCCATACACACCAAATGCATGGGTTTTATTTCGAAGGCAACTGCTTAATTTTTTTCAATTTGCATGCCTGTTTTCTCTATGCACCTTCCCGAACTTTGACGGTTCAGCTCTCCACCACAATTCCACTTTCTCGTAAGGCCCTTTTGGGAAAACGAACCGCCCATCCCTGAATGCTTCCTTTTCTCAGCCTGTAGAACTGTTTGAACAATATCGGAGCCTGGCTTTCCTCAGGCCCAATTAGATGTCCCCACTTCTACCCGTGCCCCCGCCTCTCCTACAAAATCAGAGCTTGAGCAAACGGAGCCTTTCTCTTGGCAAAGGTACAGCATCCCCAAACAGATTTCAGAGCAGGCCAATGAAAACAAGCCCAAAATTGCTGAGCAAGCCGATCTGTGGCCAAGATCGGCTTACATTCCCCTTGTCGGAAGGAAACGTGAGGCCCCTTTCTCTGGGGCACACATACAGAAGGGAAAGCGGACTTCGCTGGCTTTTAAGAAGCCATCAGGATTATGACATAACACACCCTCCCCCACCCCCCACCCCAAAAGACCTTCACAACTTTGAACCTTCAGATGTTAAGGCCTACAATCACTAGTAGAGCAACTAAGACGATTAAACGGCTAGAGCGCTAAAACATATGAAGGATAGTTGCAGGCACTGGGTATGGCTAGTCTAGAGAAACGAAGGACTAGGGTGGGACATGATAGCAGTCTTGCAGTATTTGAGGGGCTGCCACAAAGAAGAGCAAGGTCTCGATTTATTTTCCAAAGCACCTGAGGGCAAGACAAGAAGCAACAGATGGAAACTAATCAAGGAGAAAAGCAACCTGGAACTAAGGAGAAACTTCCTAAGAGTGAGGACAATTAACCAGTGGAATTGGTGGGTGCATTGTCCAGAATGGTATAGAGCAGTGATGGCTAACCTTTTTGCTATCGCGTGCCGGGAAGGGGGGGCAGAGGAGGTTTGCGTGTGTGCATGCCCACACCCATAATTCTAGGCGCCCTGCCCCATGCATATGCATGTGACCACCCCTCCCCCCCCACTCCTGGCATGCAATGGCCTAGTTTTCTTTCTCATCTGGCTCCAGATCCTATGCATCTGGGGAAGGTTAAAACAGCCTTCTCCACAACCTCGGAGGCCCTCCGGAGGCCTGAAACGGCCCATTTCTCAACTTCCACTTGGACAGGACATGACTTTTTTGCTGTCCCCAGCCTCCAGAGACTCTTAGAGAGGCCTCCAGAGGGTTTGCCATCACGGGTATAGGGTTTCCTTCCTGAGCAGAGGGTTGGACTAGACGACCTCCAAAGTCCCTTCCAACTATGTTATTCTATGTTATGACACTATTGTAGAAAAAAATTCTTTTAAAAATTAAAAAAAAAAGCCTCTGATGATTACGCGGCTCAACTGGGCATGGGGGGGGGGGGCGGGCAGGGATTTTTGCTACTGGTTCTCCGAACCACCCGCAGTCATTGCTACTGGATCGGGCGATCCGGTCCGAACCGGGAGCATTTCACCCCTTCCTCCTTCTCTAGACTCACTCACTGATACTTTTGTCTGCCTACCTCTGTAATCCAGCATGGCCTATCTGAGCAGGCTTCTCCTAATTTTAGTTCCCGCTTCATTACAATTGGACCTGTCGCCTGAGTGCAGAAGTTTCGCTTTGTTTGTTCAAGAAGGCTTCCTTCCTTCCTTCCTTCCTTCCTTCCTCGGTATCCTCAAAAGCGACCGCGTGCTTCTCTTGCAAAATCCCTTGTTTTAATTGTTCAATAATACACGTTTCCCCCCATAAGCCAGCCTTGTTTTCAAAGCAATAAAGAGAGGCAGCCCACCCCTTTTTCCCCACACTCCCTTGCCATCAATATTGCTAGACAAAGCATGGTTTTTATTGGGACATCTGAGGATGGGCTTGGCAAGGAAGACTTTGGCCTCCAAAGAGAATGAGAGCAGAAGGCCGAGATCAGTAGCCACGCCGCCTTGCCTTTGTGTCTTGCACTCTCATTGAACTCCGACTTTGATTGAGGTGGGCAGATAAACGTGGAGACAATAATCCAAGAGATTTCATACCAGCTCCAGAGAAGGGAAAGGGAAAATCACCATGACAACATGGCTGAAAAGGGGGAAACGGGCCACCAATATTACTCTGGCGAGAGAAACATATGCTTGCAGGAAATGAGTGGGGGTCCAAATTTAGATTTTCATCAGTTGGTTGCCCTGATGTGTGGCCCAAAAGAGTAACCCCTTTTGATTTTCTCCGGGGACAAAGTTACGGGCTTACAGTGGCGTAACTGAGATCAGGATATGGTTGATAGCTCTCAAAAGACAACAACATCCTGGCAGATGGTCTTTGCATTCTGATTCAGAGACCAAGAAGGCAAGGCACTTTGTAAACCTTTGATTACTGACCGATGCATTCGTTTGGGGTGGGGGGAGTCACAAAGGTACAAAAACTCAGCATGGGACAATTCTCGTCATTTTCTCATCTTGCTTTTCTGGGGCAATTTTCTTCTCCTGGCTGTTGGCCAACACCTCTAGCCTTGTTAACTTTTGTGTTGTAGTAAAACACCTGCAGCTCCTTCCGTGTGAAAGCGAGAGAGGGAGAGGGATGGGGAAGGGGGAAAAAAATCTGCCATGGGTTGGAGACAAGGATCCCATTTATTCTTTTGTTCCGTTTTAAAAATGTAGAAAGGACGATCTGGGCTTTCTTCATTGCCTTGATCTGACAGAATGGGCCGCAAAATGAAGACACTTGAAACATACCCTACAAGCACTTTTAGGAGTGCTTGTACATTCTGTGTGTGCCGGTGTGAAAGAATGGGTATTTTAGGCAGTAGAAATAAATATATACAGATAGAAATATTTCAGGAGAGTAACAGAGTCAATATTTCAAATTCAGAGGAAGCCTGGTAGAACATCAACTTTAAGCTTGGAAGAAAGTAAGCATCAATGTCTCACTTCCTTAGGTTGCAAGATTGTTGTACATATCTAAAGCAAAGATGTCACCCTGCCAACAAAAGTGCGTATAGTCAAGGCGATGGTTTTCCTAGTTGCAATGTATGGCTGTGAAAGTTGGACCATAAGGAAGGCTGAGCGCCAAAGAATGGAGGCCTTTGAACTCTGGTGCTGGAGGAGACTCCTGCGAGTCCCTTGGACTGCAAGGCAATCCAACCCGTCAGTCCTAGAGAGATCAACCCTGACTCTCTTTAGAAGGCCAGATCCTGAAGAGGAAACTCAACTACTTTGGCCACCTTATGAGAAGGAAGGACTCCCTGGAGAAGAGCCTAATGCTGGGAACGATGGAGGGCAAAAGAAGAAGGGGACGGTAGAGAACAAGGTGGTTGGATGGAGTCACTGAAGCAGTCAGCATGAGCTTAAATGAACTTCAGAGGATGGTAGAGGACAGGAAAGCCTGGAGGAACGTTGTCCATGGGGAAACGATGGATTGGACATGACTTTGCAACTACCAACAACAAGTGTCTATGTCTCACTTCCTTAGATTGCAAAACCGTTGTACATATCTTTACTATTGGTCAAGGCCACTTTAAAATGTGTGGACTTCAACTCCCAGAATTCCCTAGCCAGCATGGAATTCTGGGAGCTAAAGTCCACACGCCGTAAAGAAGCCAAATTTGAAAAGTGCTGACCTAACCTGATCTAAACATTAATCGCTTTGTTTTTGGTCCTTGCTTGTTCCAGGTTCGGTGATTCCTTGCGTTCATTGCAATTCAACATCCCATTTCCACTCCAGGATTTTATTTTGACAAATAACATCATCCACACTATCTTCTATTTTATTTTATTTTTTAATTCATTTTTTTTCTAGAAAATAGGGTTGGGGGGAAAATATTTGGAATTTTTTCTATTTAATGAAAGCGCTATTTTCATGTAGTCCTGATCCTCCCACCCCACAAAATAAGATTCATATGTAGCACTTTTTAGGAATTTCTGCAAGAGAAAAAGGAGAGGAGAGGAGCTAAACCACAGGGACATTGAACATTGCCATCTACTGGATGGAGGTTGTATATGCAATCATTACAGATTTTTCCCCAGTTTAATGTCTTCCAAATGTTTCAATATATGATTGCTGCAGTGGTGGGTTGACCCCAGTTCGGACCGGTTTACAAGAACCGATAGCAAAACCAGTGGGAGGCCCCGCCCGCCACCCCGGATGTCATCATCGGTGATGTGCACTTCCGAACCGGTAGTAAAAGTAAGTAGAACCCACCCCTGGACTGCTGAAATCAAAATACAATGAGGCAACAGTTTTTGAACCAAAATACCTCAAATAGGTTAAATTACAGAATGCATCCAAAAATCTTAGACCTTCAAGGGAATATTTGGGAAAGTTGTGGCTACTTCGGTGATACTGGCGGCTGCTGCAGCATAGATGGGCTGCTTCTGCGATCCTATGATCTTCATTTTCAACATTCTGTGACAATTTCCCAGTCGCTCTCACAATCCCTTGCTCCCTCTCCCACCCGGCAACCAGCCACTTTCCCTTCTGCTGGGAAGAAAAGGGAATTAGTTTACAAACAGGGCACTAAAGATTGGAATTGATTGGCTCATAGAGGACAAGAAATATAGAAAACATTCATTCTATGTAACTATCAATCATAATTCCATCAGTTTCATGTCATTCAACACGTGAAGGTTGCCAATATCTCTACTTTTATTTCATTTGAAATTTTCCTGACCTAAGAAAGTCTTTTAGCTTCATCTTGCAGACAACAAACATACACATTATATGTCCCAGGGGTGAAATTCAAAAAGTTTCCCTACCGGTTCTGTAGGCGTGGCTTGGTGGGTGTGGCAGGGGAAGGATATTGCAAAATCTCCATTCCCTCCCCACTCCTGGGAGAAGGAAATTGCAAAATCTCCATTCCCACCCCACTCTGGGGCCAGCCAAAGGTGGTATTTGCCAGTTCTCTGAACTACTCAAAATTTCCGCTACCGCTTCTCCAAAACCTCTCAGAACATGCTGGATTTCACCCCTGTATATGCCCTAACCTACAAAAGTATGCATTATTTTTTGCATCCGATGCTGAAAACCATTTGCTTGTGTATATTCCCATCTACTCTTGTGTGCCATTGTTGACCCAAGACAACCTGACAAGAGGCCCTAGAATTACACAATACTTTATAGGTGCCCAATCGTGACAAAGATGTCTACAAAACACTACTTTGAATCAACTTGAATCAAAGCGTTGGGCATGAACTGTGATGCTACAGAACAGAACAGAGCAACCACATCCTTTGCCGGAGAAGATGAGTTCGTATGTAGGACCAGAAGTTCATTTTCCAGTGAAGTGAAGAGATGGAAGACTTGTTTCAAGTTTGATTCAAGTACAACACCTTGCATCCTTTGGAGCAGGAGTCACTAACCTTTCAGACCTCAGGGACCACTAAATTCATAATTTTAAATCCCGCGGACCACTAATATGATATGCCTAATGACTGGCTGGATGGGTGTGGCTAAGTGGTCCTGTGACTGGATGGGCGTGGCCGACTCCATGTCACCCACGTCAAGGGTCACTTCGCTGGCATCTACTCGCCACTCCCCTCCCAGCCACTCTGTCAGCTGCCTGCCCACCCGGGCTCCTTAGGGCCCCAAAAGGAAG
Source organism: Arizona elegans (assembly GCA_022577455.1). Lineage (NCBI taxonomy): Eukaryota > Metazoa > Chordata > Lepidosauria > Squamata > Colubridae > Arizona > Arizona elegans. The sequence goes on along the minus strand of JAKOOJ010000013.1, from coordinate 22,007,133 downwards.
CAGTTGTTGGAGCTAAGCAGCCACCACGAGAAAGAGTTGGCAAAACAGCTCAGTTCAAATAGGATCTGGCTGAGAAGGAGGCTCAGCAGAAGCACCTCACTGAGGACTACGAGCATAGGCTTTCCAAGCAGAGGGAAGACCTGTGGGAGTGCAAGGCCACGTACCGGCGCCTGGAGGCTCAGCGAGCTGAGATGGTCAGCCAGTTCTAGGCCATGATGCAGTCCCACTGGAACGAGGCCCTCCAGCTCTTTGCCACCAGCAATGCTTCCCTCCAGCCTTCGCCCAAAGCCCCACACCAGGAGACCGAAGCAGACCCCGAGTCCAAATTTCTGCCTCCCTCTGCCCCACACAAAAAGACCCAAAGGGGGAGACGCTCTGCAGCAACACAACAAAGTAGAGCCGAGGTAGCGCAGTGGTTAGAGTGCAGTACTGCAGCTACTTCAGCTGACTGCTAGTTCAGCAGATCAGCGGATCAAATCTCACCGGCTCAAGGTTGACTCAGCCTTCCATCCTTCCGAGGTGGGTAAAATGAGGACCCAGATTGTTAGGGGCAATATGCTATTTAGTATACTGTCTTCGGTGTAAGCCACCCAGAGTCCTCAGAGAGTGGGCGGCATAGAAATGTGAAAAATAAATAAATAAACAAACAAACAAACAAACAAACAAACAAACACAAATGTTCATTGCATGTATCCAGCCCAGGGGCCATAGTTTGAGGACCCCTAATTTAGTGCAATATAAAAAATGCAAATAATTTTTCCGCGGACCACCAAAATTTTCTTGCGGACCACCCAATTGGTGACTTCTGCTTTTGGAGAGAGCACATCACTGCACCTCATTCATGTCAAGAATGATGAATGTTGCCTTGGCACCTCATTTCATATGGTTGGACGAGAAATCTATGCCCAGTTGTGGCAAATCCTTCATAACGATATCTCTAGATTACTTACATGTGCTCTAGAAAGCTGGAAACTGGTTGTGAGGGGGTGAGTGTCTTGACTGAGGCGCAGGGACATTTTTTCGCATCGTTCCATCTCAGGTCTGCTGCGAAACACCTAACAGTGGAACAGAAAGGACAGGTGTGTTATAAATCCACAGCAAAACAGTCTTGCAGCCTGTTAAGGACGAACAGGTTTGTTGTCTGCAAAAGAAAAGAAACCGCCCAAAATAATTTCTCTCTCTTTTTGAAAATTTTTATTGAAAATTATTAAAAAATACCAAAGAGAAAATATAGCAATAAAGACAGGATTGCAGAAAATAACATAATACATATAGAGTTTAGAATATCAGCTTGCGCCTGATAATTGCACAAACCTCCATTAAGGCAAAATCATCAAAATAGAAGGCGTGTCCAGAAGAAAAATTCCCAACTACCATACAATATTCCTATAAATATTTATCCACAATCATATTGAGATTATTATTTTACATTCTTCTTAAGGTTTCTTTCTTGAAGCCAAGCATACTACCAGTCCCAAATCATATACTGCCCCGATTCTTTCTTTTTTTTTTCTAATCTTTATTGTATTTTTATTGTTAAAGAATAACAGGAAAAAAAAAGAAACAATACAAAAATCAATAGTAAAGAAAGAAAAAAATTCCCCCCACAACGTGCTATACAAATGGAAGGGAAGTTTTAGGAAATTAAAGTCTTCAATTCTTCCAAAAATCTCTTTTTGGAAGTACTGCCCCGATTCTTGTCTATCTCACAAGAGACCGATAAGTTTTTCTGCTTCTGCTCAGTTCATGATCTTTGCGATTAACTTAGCCTCCCATGGTATATTTTTGGATTTCCATTCTTGAGCGAATGAGATCCTGGCTGCAATAATGATGTGGAGAGCAAGATACCAATTAAATGTATTTAAATTATCTGGTTTCGTGCCTAATAAAAACATTTCCGGGTTCAATTTTATCCGACACCAAATAATTTCTCCACAAAATGGGTGGATTAGAATTCATCAGAAGATTCAATTCCATTTCTCACAGGTTCAACAGAGACCTAGCTGTCTTCACACACAGCGTCCATTCTGCAACTTTTCATTCACTTCTGTTCTCCTCCTCCTCCTTCTCTTCCACCAACTCCTCCTCCTCCTCCTCTCTCTCCCACCCACTGCAATAGCTACATATACAGTAACTACAAGTAAGAGGCAGCCCAAAACTTCTAGAAGAATTAAAGGACTTTTCCTGCCCTGTGGAAGGCTCTCTGCCAGATATTCAGGTTGGCCAGAGGTGGTATTCAGCAGGTTCTGACAGGTTCTGGAGAACCGGTAGCGGAAATTTTGAGTAGTTCGGAGAACTGGTAAATACCACCTCTGACTGGCCTTGCTCCCATCTATTCTCTGCCTCCCAAGTGCCAGCTGATTAGGAGGAAATGGGGATTTTGCAGTAACCTTCCCCTGGATTGGGGAGGGAATGGAGATTTTACAGAATGTCCTTGGTTCCCAAGAGAAAGTATTTTGTTTTGGCTATAAAACCCTAGCTATCTCTATTCTCCCACTCCCTATCCCACAGCTCCAGTGAGGCAACACTGAAGCTTCAAAATGGCCTCAGTCAGGTCAGCTTCAGGGTTGACGTTGGGATGGTTGTAAACCGGATCTGATTTTACTATCTTCTCAGCAGCGTTCATGAAGCAAACATGGCAGTCATGAAGTGAATGTCGCAGTCATTAAGCAAATGCTAGGTTATTAAGTAAATCTATTGTTTGCAGTGGGGCAGTTTTTGCCGAAAAGCAGGAAGTAAATGCTGGTTGTAAGCAGCATTTGGGGGATGTGGGTAACTTTGAATGGACGCTAAGCAACTGGTTGAAAATTGACCACTACCTATATAATACTCTTTTTCCAGGACTAGATTCTGTACCGATAAAGGAGAATATTTGTAGCTCAGGATTGAAGTCTGAGATCCTTGGTGCTCTCTGAGCTTGGTGGCTCAACAGCACTCCTCAATATTCTATTTCTATTTCTATTTCTTTGATTTGTATACCGCCCTACTCCCGGAGGACTCAGGGCGGTGAACAGCCAAACAATAAAATACAAAAAATTTAAAAACCACATAAAATCGAATTAAACAATTTTGGCCCAGACAAATTAAAACACCCCAATTATTTAAAAACAGATTAAAATTTAAAATTTTCATATTAAAAAAGAGGGAAAAGATTAGGCCAAGTCCGCCTGGTGGAATAAAAAGGTCTTCACAGCACGGCGGAAGGTGCGTGGATCCGGGATCCTCTGTATCTCTGGGGGGAGCTCATTCTAGACAGTAGGTGCCCCCACAGAGAAGGCTCTCCCCCTAGGGACCGCCAGTCGACATTGTTTGGCTGACGGCACCCGGAGGAGTCCCTCTTTATGAGAGCATACCGGCCGGTGGGAGGCTATTGGTGGTAGTAGGCGGTCCCATAGGTAACCAGGTCCTAAGCCATGGAGCGCTCTAAAGGTGGTAACCAAAACTTTGAAGCGCACCCGGAAGACCACCGGGAGCCAGTGCAGCTCGCGCAGGAGAGGTATAGCACTGATGATGTTACCAAGTTTGGTAATGAAACGTCTGCTAGAAAATCACCGAGCTCAGAGAGCACCAAGGACGCCATTATCTTCTGTTTTTCTGACAAAGTGAACAATGATCCATGAAAGCTTGTGCAAGAATGCATGTATAGCCTTTAAGGCAGGGTTGGGCAAATATGTCCCCTTTATGACCTGTGGACTTCAACTCCCAGAATTCCTCAGTCAGCTTGGCTGTCTCAGGAATTCTGGGAGTTCAAGTCCACAGGTTGTAAAAGGGCCACAGTTGCCCACCCCTGCTTTAAGGTATCACTACAGTGGTGGGTTGCCCCCAGTTCGGACCTGTTCTATAGAACTGGTGGGAGGCTCCGCCCACCAACCCTGATGTCATCAGGAAGCTTCGCGTGGGGGGCCCTGTTGCAAACCAGTAGTAAAAGTAAGAGATGGGTTTCAGCAGGTTCTGACCAGTTCTGGAGAACCGGTAGCGGACATTTTGAGTAGTTTGGAGAACCGGTAGTAAAAATTCTATTCTCTGCCTTCCAAGTCCCAACTGATTAGGAGGAAATGGGGATTTTGCAGTAACCTTCCCCTGGAGTGGGGACAGAATGGAGATTTTACAGTATCCTTTCCCTGCCATGCCCATCAAGACATGCCCACCAAGACATGCCACGCCCACCAAGCCACACCCACAGAATTGGTAATAAAAAAATTTGAAACCCACCACTGGTGGGAATGGAGATTTTACAGTATCCTTCCCCTGCCACACCCACTGAGCCACGCCCACCAAGCCATGCCACGCCCACCAAGCCATACTCACAGAACCGGTAGTAAAAAATTTTGAAACCCACCACTGAGTAGAACCCAACCCGTATCACTAGATCCTTTATGAATTCCACCCCCCCGCCACCCTTAAAACAAGTAAATATTCCTCTACTATACCAAAAGCTGTAATTGGAGACCAACTTTACTGGAGACCCTGATAGTTTTATACGTTCGAAAAGAGGAACTTTCTATCAACCGCGCTGCGTATTAAAATGGCCTCATGATTGAACGGAAAACAGCACAATCTCATTTGTTGCCATTTCACCTACTTTAGTCAATCTTCCAAGGGAATTCCGTCTGGGAATCTCATCTCATCTGGGACTCTCATCTCATCTGGGACTCAGAATGTAAAAGTAATCATCAAAAGCTTCAGAATAATTACAACAAATGAAAGCAAATGTTCACGATGCTCTTTTTCGAGATATTCCCCATGGTCAATGCATTAAGAAGAGAGCTCCTACATAAGCTGTGGATGTCTGGGTGGAAGGATCCTGTTCTGCCCCAGCTACGGACCGCAAAGAATGCAGCACACGCAAAGTCGGTACAAGCCTTAGTTTACTAAAATAAAATCAGTTTTTTTTTTCAAACAAAGGCTGTTAATGAACTTTCTTAGCAGCCTGCAAGAATCCAAAGAATAAATAATCTTAATTTTACTATGGTTGGCAGAAAGCCCAGAAGCAATTTGCAGAGAACTAAGATCAAGGCACGAAGGAGAGTGAATGGTTGTTCCCTGCAAATTGCTTCAGTCGGCGTCCTTCCTTAAATAGGCTAAGGGAGTGGCCAATTAGTCCCAAGCCTTACTCTCGAGGAGATCTCCTCCTGAGGAGCCACTCCTCAGCCACTTTTGGCAGCTCTGTGCATCCATGCATCGAGAAGAGGCTCCTCCTCTTCGTCCTCTTCACTTAAGGGAGCTTCTGGAGGTTCTGAAGAGGTGGCTGAATCCCCACTTCGGGCACCACATCTTCTCTAGCCTCCTCACTGTCCGACTCGAGTGCCAGCTGCACAGGCTGCTGGCGCAGCACCACACCAGCCTCCTCGCTGTCCTAATCAGCCACCAACCGCACAGGCCGCTGACGGGCCACAACAGATCCTTGGTCTTCCCAAGCATATATCCATGTGGCCAGCAGTGTGTTTGGAGTGGAGATTATATGAGGACACAGAACAACCTGAATCTTTATGCATTATGAAAGGGAGAGAATGCTTGGGGGGGGGGGGAAGTGGGAGGCCTTTGACCACTTCCTCCAAAATTACATCTTGCATAGAATATAGAACAACAGAGTTGGAAGGGATCTTGGAGGTCTTCTAGTCCAACCCCCTGCTCAGGCAGGAAACCCTATACCACTTCAGACAAATGGTTGTCCAATCTCTTCTTAAAAAACTTCCAGTGTTGGAGCATTCACAACGTCTGGAGGCAAATTGTTCCACTGATTAATTGTTCTCACTGTCAGGAAATTTCTCCTTAGTTCTAAGTCACTTCTCTCCTTGATTAGTTTCCACCCGTTGCTTCTTGTTCTGCCTTCAGGTGCTTTAGAGAATGTTTTTGAAAACTGGTTGGTTATAATTGATCTACATAGTTAATAGAAATCGTCACATACCAGCTCCACTAACTAAAGTCTACTTAAATCTTCATTTGTACATGATAGTAGTCTTCTAGTATTTGAGGGGGTGCTACAAAGAAGAGGGAGTCAAATTATTCCCCAAAGCACCCAGAGGGCAGGAAAGAAACAATGGTTGAAAACTAATCAAGGAGAGAAGCAACCTGGAATTAAGGAGAAACTTCCTAACAGTGGGGATAATTAACCAGTGGAACAGCTTGCTACCAGAAGTTGTGGGTACTTCATCACTGGAGGTTTTTAAGAAAAGACTTTTTGAAATAGTATAGGGTTTCCTGCTTGAGTCAGACAGACAGAAAAGTCTGTCTGTTTGTCTATCTGTTTGCCATTGCCTCCTTTCTAGAGCTGAGAAAGAGTGATTGGCCCAAGCAGACTTCATGCCTGAGGCAGGAGTAGTACTCCCAGTCGGGATTCGGGTTAATGTCAGGATCCCAAGTTAACACCCCCAATGAAAGAAGACTCCCAGGTCTGAAGTTCCTCAAAGTTCCATTTTATTAGAGATGTCATATTGGCCCATCTGGGAAAACCCGAAACCTGAAAGTTTCCAGGTTTTCCCCACCCAAAGGAAAGTCCAAGTCCCTGCCCAGCATCCACATGTCCATCACACGGTCCAATCAAAGCACTGTCCCAACTGGAGATGCCTCCCAATTCCAGCCTTCCAGGTGCAGGGCAAGATGTCCTTGACTCTCTGAGAAAGGAATGTTATTATGACTACATATCACTCTGGCTCCACACAATTCCCCTCTCCCAGTTTCTCCCAGTAGTAAATGTGGCAGGCCTGAAGATCCAATGAAAAAGATGGCTTTCAGGCCTGACATCCCGTTTTCTAGCCTGATCCTTTAACCATTAATGTGCCCCAGACTGACTCTCATAATCAGAGTAGCCCAAAGGAATGATAAAGACGAGAGCCATTTCTTCCATCTGAAGATCAAATGGCAAATCCTTTCACCTCTTACACTCAACGTTGTTCTAAAAGTTTGTTTGTTTGTTTGTTTGTTTGTTTATTTAATTTGTCAAGAACGTATTGGGTAATAAGTATAAACATGGATTGGATACATAAAATAGATACAAATAGAGGAAACATTAGGAAAAGGACGGAAGGCACGCTGGTGTGCTTATGCACGCCCCTTACAGACCTCTTAGGAATGGGGTGAGGTCAACAGTAGACAATCTAAGATTAAAGTTTTGGGATGAAACCACAGTCAGGTAGTGTATTCCAGGCATTGACCACTCTGTTGCTGAAGTCATATTTTCTGTTGATGGAAGGAACCAGATAAACTCATCTTCATCGCTTATTAATTTCCTAACTGGTTGGAAACGGCACATTCCAGCTCAAAATATTGAGAAAGCTACTCAGGCATTTTCCCAGTGTAACCGAGCTGAGGACACCAGAAGGGAAGGATAATGGGGTGTTTATGGGGGGACATAGAGAAGGCAATTTCTGCTGTTGCTAAGACAGATTTCCTTCCTCCCCCAGCTTTCATGGCCCCCACCGCTTCCGTATCATCCAATCCTGGCACTTCTTCTCTCCATTGGTTCCACTGTCGCATCGAATGATTGTGACAGGTTTGTGTTCTTCTCACTTATTGGCTTAGTCTGATGGCCTATTATCGAGGGAAGCAAATCGGATGCTTAATCAATACTTGGCAAAGGCTGCCAGAGGCTACATTAGCATCACACCACTGGCTGTCTGGTTGTCTGCCTTTGAGATAAGAATCAAAGGAGCTTGTGACATGATGGAGCACCTGGCTGATTCCATTCCGGTTGTGAAGGAAGGCACGCCACCGATGCACAGAGAGTCCCCTTTCCTCAGAGTCATTTGGAAGGAACCATTTGTGACTGCTGGTCTTCTAGGAACATCTTCCGGGTCCTTCACCGCTCCCTGAGGTGTGAACCTAAGAAGAACCTCTAAATCCATCTCCTCCACCTGTTTAATAAAGATTTAGATGGCAGTGCCAGGAAATGTTGGACCCCTGTGATATAAGCTTCACTATAGTCAACCCTTCAATAAAAAGCATCTTTCTTAAAACATGGGGACCTTATCTATAGCTCAGAGTTGGTTGGCCTCATGAAACAACAAAAAATATCTTTCTACTTCAAACACAGTTTCTGTAAAGATGGAGATTAAATGTTTCATTAGGAAGGGAAAGTTTAGACTCTAGAAAGAGTGTAGAGAAGAGCAACCAAGATGATTAGGGGATTGGAGGCTAAAACATATGAAAAACGGTTGCAGGAACTGGGTATGTCTAGTTTAATGAAAAGAAGGACTAGGGGAGACATGATAGCAGTCTTCCAATATCTCAGGGGCTGCCAAAAAAGAAGGAGTCAAGCTATTCTCCAAAGGACCTGAGGATAGGACAAGAAACAATGGGTGGAAACTAATCAAGGAGAGAAGCAATTTAGAACTAAGGAGGAATTTCCTGACAGTTAGAACAATGAATCAGTGGAACAACTTGCCTCCAGAAGTTGTGAATGCTCCAACACTGGAAGTTTTTAAGAAGATGTTGGATAACCATTTGTCTGAAGTGGTGTAGGGTTTCCTGCCTAAGCAGGGGGTTGGACTAGAAGACCTCCAAGGTCCCTTCCAACTCTATTCTATTCTATTCTATTCTATTCTATTCTATTCTATTCTATTCTATTCTATTCTACTCTACGCTACGCTACTCTACTCTACTCTACTCTACTCTACTCTACTCTACTCTACTCTACTCTACTCTACTCTATTCTATTCTATCTCTATCCAACCACAAAGCCAAGGTGGACTTTAGACTTTAGTCATCTTAAACTAACTCATCAAGATTGTCATGATGCAACCCATGACTACAACCCATTTAGACCCATGCATGTCTAAATGCAACCCATGACTACCAAAGGGATGAAAAAGCATGGATTCTCTCTCACTTGGGTCTTCCAAACCTAGTTTGGTCACCACCCTTTTTTTTTTTCCTTCTTGTCGAATTTGGAGAATCGGCTTCGTCTCATCTACGCTGCAAAATGGAATGATTGGAGGAACCCATCAAGTTGAGGAGGGACCAGAGAGAAGAACCCATGGATGACAAAGCTCTTTCCCCCCAAAGAATTCTCCAAAGGGTGACTTACTTTTCAACACACGCCATTCTCCAATTTGTCCCAAGGGAATTTATTGAATCATTTAGGTGAGATGGGTGGTAGAGAAATGTGATGAATTAATTATTTAATTAATGAATGTACCATATTTTTCAGAGTATAAGAGGCACCCTTTCCCCCACTAAAAGTGGGTAAAAATTTAGGTGCATCTTATAGACCGAATACAGGTGTTTTTGGCCTCCTGAACACTCCGCACATCGTGTTTTCGCCCTCCCTGGCCCCCAGAAGCATTCAGTAGTACTCCGCACAGCCCATTTTTGGCAAAATGCACCCGTTTTTGGCCTGCAGGGTGCTTCTGGGGGCCTGGGAGGGTGAAAATCCGATGCATGGAGGATTTGGGAGCCCAAAAACAGGTCCATTTTTTGGTGAAAATGGGCCGTGCAGAGCACTGCAGAGTGTTTCTGTTGGCCTGGGAGGGCAAAAATCCGACACGTGGAGGCCAAAAAACTTTTTTTTTCTTGTTTTCCTCCTGTAAATTTAGGTGCGTCTTATAGTCCGAAAAATACGGTATATTAAAGCTATTAATGATTACTGGTCTTGATAACCGTAACCAGCTCTGAAAACATTTTGTAAGGAGTAGCTGGGGAACATAACTTGGAGCTACTAGGATGTGTTTGAATGGACTCCATGCAATGCAAAAGATGGATTATATAGGCCTTTCGCCAGTTCTATAAATTTTCCTCCCCCTCCTCCTCCTTCTCTTCTTCTTCCTCCTCCTCCTCCTCCTCTTCTTCTTCTTCCTCCTCCTCCTCCTCCTCCTCCTCCTCCTCTTCTTCTTCTTCTTCCCCTTCCTCCTCTTCCTCCTGATTTTGAGGATGCTACAACAATTGTGTAAGGAGTTATCATAAGTAACTTTTGCCAGTGTCATTATAACTTTGAATGGTCACTAAACCATAGGTTGTAAGTTGACTACTTCTTCCTCCTCCTCCTCCTCACCCTCCCGCCTCCTTCTCCATCCCCCTCTTTCCTCCTCCTCCTGCTCCTTTTTTCCTTCTTCTTCTCTTTCCTCCTCTTCCTCCTCCTCTCCCTCCTCCTCCTTTCTTCCTACAGATGCATTCAACCTGCTTAAAACACAGGACTGGCATTCAAATATGATTAATGTTCGTCTAATCTTACATCTGGTCAGCTCAGCATGTCTCTGGCTTCTTGCAGACTTCAACCAAACAGCTCCTACATAGAGGAGACCAACAGTTACCTGCTCAGCCCCTCTGGGTTTTCAATCTTCTTCTTCTTTTTCCTGTCCACTATTTGCTTCCCCAAGTTTTTACCTCCTACCCCCAAACTTGCATCTCTTGTTCCATAAATCAACATCCTCTCCTAAGCTGGAAAGCTTTTTTCTTCCTCTTCCTCGAATAACAGGCCAGACATATCTAAATAAACTGGGATACAATAACTTTATAAGTCTGGCGGAGATGGCCCAGCCTTGATGAATGTGTGCTCTTAAACGAAACCAAACAAAAATAAGCTGAGCTAACAAGCTTCCAGACTGGTTCCTTCAGGATGATAGATTGACAAAACATTTGCTTTTTATAACTCCCCAACCAAAATAAGCCATGAACCCAGCTGCGGTGCCATGGCTCAAACAATCATGGCTCTATCTGGGCTCCTCCGAAGGACAGAACGTAGTGGGGGCGACGAGAGGATAGAATCATTTTAGACTTTTGCAGAAATGCTGAGTGGACAGAATTGAGGGTGGGGGAGGGGTGCTGCTTTGAGCATGGGGGTGGGGGTGGGGTGGGAGGAACAAGCTCGAGAAACTTTTGAGAAAGGAGACAAGCCTTACATTTTAAGATCTGAAAAGAACACACATTGGAATGTAGGTGCGTAAAGTATCTTCCTGCCCAGACACCGCAAACAAATTCCAGCATTCTGACTCTGATGACGTTACTTAGTTGGGTAATGAAATGTTTGCAAGAAAACAATCAAGCCTAGAATGTCATCTCTGAAGCTGGCCTGACTGAGGCCATCTTGGAGGCTTCAGTGTTGCCATAATGGTGATGAGGGATAGGGAATAGAGGTAGTTGGGATCTTGTAGCCAAAACAAAACAGTTTCCCCTGAGAACCAAGGACATTCCCACTAGATAGCTGAAGAAAGGAGGAGTGATGTTTCCAAGCAACCGGACAGCACCTTGATTGGACCATGTGACTGATTGATTGGGAAAGGGTGGGAACTTTTACTTTTAATTAGAAAAACTAATTATGAAAACCACGGGAATCTTTAGAGCCGGTTTTCAACAGTCTGTGCCAATATGATATGTTTGCTATGGGTGCATTACTTGGAACCCTGACATAGAGATCACCAGGGACCCTAATCATTGTTGTCTTGTCCATCCTCATGGTTGTACTCATCCTCCTCACCCTCCTCCTTTTCGTCCTCCTTTTCTTCCTCCTCCTCTTCCACTCTGCAAACACTTCACCCTTCTAGCACTGAAGATGTTACCTGCCTGAGTCATGAAAAGTCCGCAGGAAAACAACCAAGCACTAGGGAACCCCACAGTTCCATCCTGAGCTACAAATACCCCCTCCTATAAGTTCCAGACACCAACCAGAGTGTAGAACAATTCAGAGAAGTAGTGCAAAACCAGAAGATGTGGAAAGACCTGGCCCACAGAATCAGACACAGCTGAGTGGACTGAATCAATAAAGGAAATGCAGATGGAGATGCTTAACATAGCTCGATTCAGAAGGCCTGTTGGCCTTTGACCATGGGCACTCAACTTTCTCCCAGCTGAAGATCACACGTGCCAAAGCCATCCAACAAAAAGACAAAAACATGTGCAAGGAAAGGGATTGAGAGGCGAGGTGGTGAATGAATCACATATTGGTGTCGAAGTGATGTGTGCTTAATGATCCACCTCCAAGAACACATTTGGGGACCAAACTCATCTTACAAGCAAGTTCACTGGAGGGTTTCCCAGTCTCCTCTTTCTGCATTTCACTCCACTACAGACCAGTTCATGTCCATATTGTCTTCCCAAAGAGGAAAGAAGAGAGTTTGGAAAAGAAATAATTGGCTTTGTAAGGATTGGGAAGGTTCTGTTATTTCAGCCATCCCTCCCTCAGTGCTCATTGTGAATCTTAAACAGCCATAAAAACTTCAGATGACTTCATGCTTGAGGCAATGCACCAAAACTGGTCAAATGTTGAGTCAATATCAAGCAAGGAACAACAAAGCCAGGATCTCCTCCGCATAAAACAGTCACACTTTTCTCCTATAATCTAGACTAGGCCTGTCAAAATGGCGGCCCACGGGCCGGATATGTTACACACAGGTCACGCCCACTCCGCCAGCTCCACAAAAAAAGCATCATGATACATCACGTGACACGATCGAGTTTGACACCCGTAACCTAGACAGAAAGAATCTGGAGAAAAAATTGTGATAAAAGGGAGGATGGCGGTGCATTCATACCTTGGGGCTACCAAAACACCTTGGCCTAGCAAAGTATTTCTCAACCTTGGCTACTTTAAGACATCTGGACTTCAATTCCCAGAATTCCCCATACAGCATAAATGAATGAATGAATGAATGAATCAATCAATCAATCAATCAATCAATGAATTAAATCATGAGCCTCAAGCCAAGCTTCAAAAGAAACCCAGTTATTTATTAGTAGCTTCATGTCCGCATGGACCTCACTTAATTCATGCCTTAGCTTTGACCATTTCCCTCCCCCACCCCAAGGTGTGTCATCAGTCACATTCCCCAACAAAGCAATTTTGTGGAATGTAGAAGTCCCTCCCTCCTGCCACTGTGGGTCTGCATGGAGATGACCTTGATGTTGCCGGCTGGAATGTGCTTTGTTTCAACTGAAATGCAGGTTGCTCAATGCAGCTGCTAGGCTCGATTCCCCATCCCCCCTGCCTACGGCAACTCGAGAGCAAGTCAGGAATGCCTCGTGAGTTGAGTGACTGACTGACTGAATGAATGAATGAATGAATGAATGAATGAATGAATGCTGGCTGGGTGTTTCTTGAAATTGGAGTCCAGACATCTTAAAGCTGCAAAGGTTGAGAAATACTGGCCTAGGACTTGTCAGTCTCTTACAAAGGCCTTGTAACATACCTACTTCAAATCCCCACACAGCCTTATGGGTTTCGTGCTCTTTTTGATGCTCTTTTTTTGGTGCTCTTTTTTTCATGGCTCTTCCTAGCCATGAGAGAAAGACTGGAATTATTGGGACAATAGAGAATGATACCAGTAACAGTAGAGGAGAGATGATTGCTTGGAAAAGTAAATTATGAAAGATTGGTCTTCAGGGGAAGACTCTACTTATAATCTAAAATTCAACAAGTTTCACCCTTTTTTCCCCCCTTTTGCTAGAGACGTTTTTCTATGCAGCCAGTCACCTTTCTCCTATAGAGTGTCTTCTGTATAAAAATTTAGCTCCTGAATTACAGGCAGCCCTCGGTTAGTGACTGTCTTGCAATTGTTCACCGTTATGACCATGGTGAAAAATTCACTTTGGGTCCAGTATTCACAGTTACCACCTTCGCAGGCTGGTAAAACAAAGGAAATATTCTGAAGTAAGATCAAAAGCAAAAAAAAAAAATAAATGGTTTCACTTAGCGACTGATTCTCTTAACAACTGAATTGCTGGTCGCTAAACAAGGACTAAGTTGAGAACTCTGATTTAGAATTAATTCCGTGTCGACACTGGAATTAATTATGAATGCTTGCTGACATGCCATATGGTGCACTTTATGCACCAGGGCTCCTTAATGCTACACAATCATTCTTGTACTCTCTGGGTGCTACAACGCAGTTCTAGGCTGCATCAACAGAGGGATAGAATCAAGATCACGTGAAGTGTTAATACCACTTTATAAGGCCTTGGTAAGGCCACGTTTGGAATCCTGCATCCAGTTTTGGTCGCCACGATGTAAAAAAGATGTGGAGACTCTAGAAAGAGTACAGAGAAGAGCAACAAAGATGATTAGGGGACTGGAGGCTAAAACATATGAAGAACGGTTGCAGGAACTGGGTATGTCTAGTTTGATGAAGAGAATGACCAGGGGAGACATGATAGCAGTCTTCCAATATCTCAGGGGCTGCCCCAAAGAAGAGGGAGTCAAACTATTCTCCAAAGCACCTGAGGGCAGGACAAGAAGCAATCGGTGGAAACTCATCAAGGAGAGAACCAACCTAGAACTAAGGAGAAATTTCCTGACAGTGAGAACAATTAATTACAGGAACAACTTGCCTCCAGAAGTTGTGAATGCTCCAACACTGGAAGTTTTTAAGATGATGTTGGATAACCATTTGTCTGAAGTGGTGGGTAGGGTTTCCTGCCTGGGCAGAGGGTTGGACTAGAAGACCTCCAAGTTCTCTTCCAACTCAGTTATTCTATTATATTCTAAAATTATCTGCAGAAAACAAAATTCTATTCTATTCTATTCTATTCTATTCTATTCTATTCTATTCTATTCTATTCTATTCTATTCTATTCTATTCTATTCTATTCTATTCTATTCCATTCCATTCCATTCCATTCCATTCCATTCTTCTACCTATATTAGAGTAGATTAAAGGGTAAAACAGATTACACAGTGGCACTTAAAGTTACGACAAATGGACTTCCCCCCCACATAGTTGTAGCAATGTTAAGTTGTTGAGACAGCATCAGAACCGCGTGGTGTAATTATCTTTTGAAGTGTTTGCTTCCCCGATCTTTTTTTTTTTTTAATGCACTGCTTAGTAAATGAGAGCTAATTAAACCATTGAGTGAAAGAGAAGGAAAAAGTCATAACTGAATAAGGGGAGCATTCTTGTGTTCAAAACATACCCTCCACCATGCCACATCTTCGAAAAGTGTACAAGGAAGGCACTTGTGTTGATTCACCACAACACTATTCATGGTGGGCGACAAAGTTCATTCCTTAGTAGGACTTTGAATGGGCCAGAATACAGAAACGGGTACAGTAATTCTGGGCAGTTGAAGTCCACACAGCTTAAAAGTTATCCAGGTTGAAAAACACTAATCTAGTGGCAAGGGTTATGAGGTTGGTTTGAGCTCCGAGCTTGGGGATTTGGTTGCAAACCTTTCATCCCCATTCGAGGAGACGTTGTCAGTGCGCTTTGGATTGTGCTTGTCTGGGGGAACTCTGGCCTTTTAATACCTTACCAAGTCCTGCTATGATTTGGGGTTGTGTGATTGGCTGGATGTAGTTGCTGAATCATAAACTTTGGTTTTGAGTACCACTGTTCTGTCCCCGTCCCACACGCACACACACCAACAGACGTTCAAGAGTTAAAGACTAAATCAGCCGACAAAATCCTTTTCCTTATGATAATGGAACTTGGCAACAACCTAGTGGCTGCCTGCCAAGAGTTTATTACTTACGAAGAGGAGAGATAACTTCTCCCCACTTCTGGTACATCAAAAGAAACAGCTCAATAATTACAGAGTCAATCAAGTCCAGAGATAATCTAGCAAAAGTCCGGCAATGCAGAATGGCGTGGAAGCTTTCAGCTTTGTTCGTCACAAGGTTTGACTGGCCACCAAACTCCCTTTTATACCCTGTGGGGTGTGGTCCAGTGACTCAGCCTAATCTCGGGCACACCTTTTCTTCTGTTGCATGCGCTTATCTCTGTGATGCTGGCGTGGATCCAGCCAAGACTCATTACTCTCATCACTGTCCACCTGTGGCTGCGTGGATGTGCTTGGCCCCGGCCCTATCTCTTGCCCTTCGGCGGACACCGAAGGCATTGCCAAAGAGGAGGGTCCTGGAGAGGGAGGCCTTGCCAACTCCTCTCCTTCACTCTCGGAGTCCTCTCCTGCCGATGACACAGACTCAGGTAACGGAGCCACAACAACCACCTGTGTGAATGTAAATTACTGTTCTTGTTGTTTGGATGCCTTCTGACGATGTCGTGGTCTGGTTTTGGGTTGATTTGATCGGCTGTGTGTGATGCGGTCCAATTTCTTGTGATCTGTCAAGTTATAACTTTGTTTGCAGTGTGGCTGTTCATCAGTCTTGAACCCTGAAGCTGACCTGACTGAAGCCATCCTGGAGCTTCAGTGTTGCCACACTGAGAGATAGGGAGGGGGCGGGGAATAGAGATAGCTGGGGTTTTGTAGCCAAAACAAAATACTTTCTCCTGGGAACCAAGGACATTCTCACAGGTATCCAGGCGGAGAGGAGGAGTGATATTACCAGACAACCAGACAGCACCTTGATTGGACCATGTGACTGATTGTTTGGGAACGGGGAAAAACTTACTTTTAATTAGATGGAAACCATGGGAGCCTTTAGAGTCGGTTTTCACCAGAACTGTGCCAATATGATATATCCAATAAAACTATCCTTTGAAGAATCTACTTGCCTCGGAGTTTTGTTTGCTATGGGTGTATTACTTGGAACCCTGACAGCTGCCTTTGGAATTGTGGTTGATGTTATCCTTTTGTTTTAAGTGGTTGGTAGATTGGGTCAATGTCAATGTGTTTGTTTATTGATTTATTGGTGGAAAAACCAGACTTCCAGGAATTGCCTTTCTCTCCTGGACTTTGACTGGGTTACAACTAGTGGGAAAATCCTCTGTGGATTGCCACCGGTTAGCTGCCCATGGACACGCACTGTGCTATGTGCATGCATGCGCAGTGTACCCCAAAATCACACTGTGCATGCATGCGCAATGCACACCAAATGCACGCTTTTGTTGTGGCCCCGCCCTTTGAGCCTGTCCCATCGGAGGAAGAAAGCTCTGAGCATGAGGAAGAGGAGTCAGCCAGGCCTCCCTCTCCAGGCCCCTCCCCTCTGGCATTGCCTCAGGTGCCGGCCGAGGGAGAGGAGATCAGCAGGGAGACAGCTGGTTCGGATCAGAGTGACGATGAAACATCATTCCTGGACGCACGCCTCCGAAGGTGTGATAAACGATTGCAGCAGCTTAGGAGGCGTGCTAGGGATTAGAACTGAGTCACTGGACCACACCCCAGAGACTATATAATAGAGGGTAGTGGTCAGGGATCCTTGTGACGAACAAAAGCAAACCTTGGATAGTCACTAAAGCCTCGTCAAGAACTGCTGAGAGAAAGATTTATAGTGTCGGACATTTGGACTCTTGAGTATTTATCTTTCTGTTTTACTGAGAAAATAAAGTCACTTGGCAGACGGTGTGTCTATCGCTGCCAAGTGGGAGATAAGACCTGGGTGCGTTTCAAAGTGTTTCCTTAACCCTCAGCTGGCTGTGTTTGTGTGTGTGTGGGGACGGGGACAGATCAGCTTTGTGCAGAAAAAGGCGGCTTAACAAGGTAAGTAGAACAGCGAGGGGGTGGGGAACAGCTGTGCCGTGTGATTTAGATTCGCTAGAAAGCAGGATTTCCTGCTTTCTAGTGAATATAAATTGCGCAGCACAGCTGATTGTCGGATCAGCTGATTAGCTTTAATCACTACCGGTTCGCCCGAACTGGTGCGAACCGGTAGCATTTCACCCCTGGTTACAACTGTGGTCCCAGTTAGATCGAATCTGCAAAGGTCTCCAAGCTTGGCAACTTTAAGACATGTGGACTTCATGTTGTGGTCTGCCAGCAGCCTGAGGAGCTGGCAGCGGAGTCGGACAGTGAGGAGGCTGAGGAACAACATGGGCCAGTCCTGGAGGCTGGGAAAGGCCCGGATGAGGGATCTGCGTTGGAGGCAGAGATGGGGCCAGGGCCATCGGGGAGTGATGTGCAGACTTCGGAGCCTCCAGAGGCTGACAGCAGAGAGGCAGAGGAACAGGAGGAGCCTGTTCCTAGTGCATGTATGAGAAGAGCTGTCAGAAGGCAGGAGCAGCTAAAGCAGAGAGGACGACTCAGGAGTAGGGCCAAGAGTTGATTGGCCCCTCCCAGAATGCTTAAAAGACCAGCAACGGCTCTTGACCTCTTTGCTGGAAAACAACCGTTGTTGTTTTCATGTTTGGATGTATTTCTTTCTTGTCAGTGTCTTCTGTTCCTGAACTGTTGCCAAGAGAAGCCTTTGGCAGTTTGCCTAATTATCCCAAGGTCAGAGATAAACTAAAGACTGGTGTTTTGAGAACTTTGCTTTCATTTAATTTGGAATAAGATGAGAATGAGTTAATTCTCAGCTGTTTTAATCTGTTTGTTTTTTTGGAACTGTTTGGCATTTAATTTTAACTACGTGGGCCTGGGTCACAACACTTCAAGACCCAGAATTCCCCAGCCAGCATAGGGAATTGTGGCAGTTGAAGTCCACAAGTTTTACAGTTGCTGTGTTTAGAGACTCCCGGTATAGTGCAAAATATCATTTGCCGATTGGAATAACTTTCTGTTTCAAGAAGTTTAATCGAAAAGCCAGGAACCGGAAACACCTCACAGGAGCAGTTGAAAGCAACTCCTGGAGAGGCAGGAAATGCATCTCAGACTAATCCTGCCAACACAGCAGGCATAACCACTGTAACACTTTCCTTTTCTTTCATATTTTTCTTCTTCCAAAATTGGGAGGGAATTCCCACTCAGCTGCAGCAGTCAAATTCAAGGAGGACTTTTGTTTCTAAACCAGGAAAGGATCCAATTATACTTGTGTGCATCACCCTTAGAAAAAAAGACTTAGCCACATTCATTAAGGCCACCCCAAATATTGCCAAATCCACACATATTCAGTTTTCTCAATGCAAAATGCTCAACGCTTTGTTTCTCTATGGCAAGTGGTGATTTTAAAAAGCATGTTTTAAATGCTGAAAATATATAAAGTTTGGAGACATTAGTTTTTTTGGGGTTTTTTTTGTCCCAAACTGAATAGAATAACATTCTGTGTTTCTTTTCCAAGGATTTCCAAATATGTTCATTCATCGATGAAAATTTCATTTCATCCCTGACACCCTTTCTATCCAGTAGAGGGCAGTAACACACTTAGACACCAATTTTTCACTAATTTTGGTGCACTGCTCTGGGTAGGCACATGACATTATGCTCAGATTTGAATTTCCGGTTTCCGCTGACTCCGCTAGAGACAAAGCTGATTGTACTTTTGTCTCTTTTCTTGCTTTGTCCTGTTGGTGCCGATGTTCAGTCACAGTGTTTCTTTTCATCTCGTTTAAGTCAATAAGAGTGACCTGCATCATATGAAATAGGAAACGCTAGCAGCTTTTTTTTAATTTTTACAGCAAGGAACAGTTGGCAGGGACTTAAATTTCCAAATGAAGAAAGACAGAGCGAGAAATGACATGAGATAGCAATAGCACTTAGACCAGGAGTCACCAACCTTTTGGATTTCAGGGACCACTAAATTCATAATTTTAAATCCCACGGACCACTAATATGATCTGCCTAATGACTGGCTGGGTGGGCATGGCTAGGTAGTCATGTGACTGGGTGGGCATGGCCAACTCGATGTCACTCATGTCAAAGGGTACCTCGCCGGCCTCTACTTGCCACTCATTGCCTGCCCGCCCGGGCTCCTTAGGGCCCCAAAAGGAAGCAGTTGTTGGACTAAGCAGACACCATGAGAAAGAGTTGGCAAAACAGCTGGCTCAGTTCAAATTGGATCTGGCCGAGAAGGAGGCTCAGCAGAAGCACCTCACTGAGGACTAGGAGCATAGGCTTTCCAAGCAGAGGGAAGACCTGCAGGAGTCCACGGCCACGTACTGGCACCTGGAGGCTCAGCGGGCTAAGATGGTCAGCCAGTTCTAGGCCATGATGCAGTCCCACTGGAACGAGGCCCTCCAGCTCTTCACCACCAGTGATGCTTCCCTCCAGCCTTCGCCCAAAGCCCCACACCAGGAGACCGAAGCAGACCCCGAGTCCAAATTTCTGCCTCCCTCTGCCCCACACAAAAAGACCCGAAGGGGGAGACTCTCTGCAGCAACACAAACATTCATTGCACGTAGCCAGCCCAGGGGCCATAGTTTGAGGACCCCTAAATTAGTGCAATATTAAAAATGCAAATAATTTTTCTGCAGACCACCAAAATTTTCTCGCAGACCACCAGTGGTTCACAAACCACCAATTGGTGACTGCTGACTTAGATTTATATACCACTTCACAATGCTTTACAGCCCTCTCTAAGCAGTTTACAGAGTCAGCATATTTGCCCCCAACAATCTGAGTCCTCATTTTACCCACCTCAGAAGGATGGAAGGCTGAGTCAACCTTGAGCCAGTGAGAATCGAACTGCTGGCAATTGGCAGAATTAGCCTACAAGTGCAATATTGTGCCATGTGGCAATGCTGGTTAGGCAAAAGGAAGATAGAAGTTCTGGATGTTCTTATTGGACTCACTTTCACTAGACCTTTCCGCAAGTCACGGCAAGTCTCAGATCCCACTGATTTCCAAAGATTTGCAAACCCACATTTCACTGAGGAACATAGATTCCTTGCAAAATTCGTTTGCCCTTCGTTAGGCAAAAGCTTTCTTATTGTCATTTCTCGCACCTCTCCACTTTTTCCTTACTCTTCAGCCATGGACAGAAGGCCTCGCTTGAATCATCGTTCCTTTTTCAAAACATTGCTCTTGGACTATTGTCCTTGTGTGAGAAGCCATTTTTCTCTCTGTGCAGTGATGTGATTCCACACCCAATCCCAAACGTCTTGAAGCAGGGGGGAAAAACCTCCCATGGCTCTCCTTCGACACCCCCTGGGAATATTTTACTGTTCCCTGGCCTGTCCTTTTTCTCACCACTGCGATGCAAAACACAAGACAACAAAAGGGACAGAGAGGGAGGGAGGGAGGGAGGGAAGGGGGGCCAAAGCTCTGTCTTCTGTCAACTTCAAGCTTGTGTGGAATGGGGAGCCAATCAGTGTCCTAAGAGGAACTCATAATGAAGGCCACAGGACCAAGAAGGAGCAGCAAACCACTCAATTCTCCAAGGTGATGGATGAGCAATTTCTGGAAGAACAAAAGATGTCTCCAGAGGAGAGAGGAGAATGTAAAATGGACTTAATGCAAGGGCATGGTGGGAGAACGGCTGCTCCAACATCATGCCAGGGTCAACAGCACCAACGGAGATAGATAAGTCAAGAAGAATCGATAATGTTAAACGACCCCCATCTCTCCAAGAAGTAAATCGGTGCAAATGAAGTTAAAAACCTTCTCCCTTGTTCTGCAACCATAAATCTCAAAGGAGGTCAAGCAGGCGCTACCCCAGCTTTGACACACACAAGCATTTCCCACATTTTCCAGGCTTCTGCTGTTGTAAAATGGAGCTCCGTGAGATATTTTGAGAGCCACTGTAAAGTAAAGGTAAAGTTCCCCTCGTGCATATGTGCTAGTCGTTCCCGACTCTAGGGGGTGATGCTCATCTCCATTTCAAAGCCGAAGAGCCAGCGCTGTCTGAAGACGTCTCCATGGTCATGTGACCGGCATGACTAAATGCCAAAGGCGCACGGAACACTGTTACCTTCCCACCAAAGGTGGTCCCTATTTTACTACTTGCATTTTTTACATGCTTTCGAACTGCTAGGTTGGCAGAAGCTGGGACGAGTAATAGGAGCTCACCCCATCACGTGGCACTAGGGATTTGAACCGCTGAACTGCCAACCTTTCGATCGACAAGCTCAGCGCCTTAGCCACTGACCCACCGCATCCCTCTAAGAGCCACTGTACCTCTCTCATATAAAATAAGGTTCTTAATAAGTCCAATTTCCTCCGTATTATGAATCCAGGACCATTAGTCTCCATTTTTCCTCTTCCTCTTTTAATAGCCTATTGAAAGGATTTGGAATCATTTTCAGAAGAAACTATGAAATGCTGAACGAAGAAAAGCGGTGTTTTGCTTTTAGTCTGGGGAGGGTTTCCCAATGCAAAGCATTTAAATTGCAGGAACAGAGATACGTCCAGGGAGCTAACCTTGTTGGACTCAAGCAAGACTTATTTTGGAGGGGGGCAAAAAGTAAGAGAGACTGCATAATATCAAGTCAGATTCTAATTCCATCTAGTTTAATGTTCAATCCTGATTTGCTTTCATGGTTTAGATCAGAGGTCTCCAACCTTGTCAAATTTGCAACTTGTGGACTTCAACTCCCAGAATTCCTCAGCCAGTGCATGCTGGCTGAGGAATTCTGGGAGCTGAAGTCCACAAGTCATAAGTTGTCAAGGTTGGAGACCCCTGGTTTAGATAGCATCCTGTAGGAAAAGAAGTGGGAGAACCCGGAGGTGGGGTGAAAAGAGAGCTCAGCCTAGAATCCCTACGTAGCCACAAGTGAACTAAATCCAACCCTCCTTGAATTCCATTGACCATTATCTAAGCCCAAGCAGGATTGCTAACCATGAGTTGAGACGATTCCTGTTCATGGGCATGATTAGTAATAAATCAGTTTAATTGGACTGTCACATACGGGCCTGATCTTTTATGCCTGACATATTCATTCCTAGGCCTCCTTGGAGATCCTATAGACCAGTGTTTTTCAACCTTGGCAACTTCAACTGTGGACTTCAGCTTCCAGAATTGCCCAGTCTACTTGAAGCATGTGTCAGGACCCAAGAATATTGAAATTTATTTATTTATTTATTTATTATTGCGATTTATATGCCGCCTTTCTCCCTGGGGACTCAAGGCGGCTTACAAAATGACAAATTCCAATACAAATCACAATGAAATAAAATTAAAATCAGCAACCCTATTAAAACAGTTTAAAATTATGACAGTGTACCCCCAAACGGATCAGTTGAGTTGATGGAAGGGCCACATCTTCAGCTCGCAACGGAAGGAAAGAAGGTCAGGGGCTGTCCTGAGCTCGGTGGGCAATCCATTCCAGAGGGTCGGGGCTCCCACAGAGAACGCTCTCCTCCTGGGGGCTGTCAGCCAACATTGTTTGGCCGACGGCACCCTGAGGAGGCCGACTCTGTGACAGCGCACAGGACGATGGGAGAACAGCTGGAGATGGTCCTGCAAGTACCCCGGGCCTAAGCCATGAAGGGCTTTATAGCAAATTTAAGCAAATTTGGCCCTTTCTGTGCTGCCATGCTACTGTGGTCAGCCACAGTCACATGACTGTTTCAGACATGGAAGCCATCTTTTACCTTTGAGCCTTCAGGCCTGCCACAAATTCTACTGTGGGGAAAATGGGAGGGGAGTGAAGATGATATGTAGTCAAAATAACATTCTTTCCAGAAAGTCAAGGCCAAGTTACCCTGCAGCTGGGCTGAGAAGGGTACCTGATTGGTTTGTGTGATGGACGTGTGGGTGAAGGGAAAGGACTTTTTTTAAAAAAAAAATTGATTTATATGCCGCCCTTCTCTGGAGACTCAGGGCGGCTTACAATGCGCTAAGCAATAGCCTTCATCCTTTTGTATATTTATACAAAGTCAGCTTATTGTCCCTACAACTGGGTCCTCAATTTACCTACCTTAGAAAGGATGGAAGGCTGAGTCAACCTTGAGCCTGGCAAGATTCGAACCTGCAGTAATTGCAGACAGCTGATCTTAATAACAGGTGCTTTAGACCACTGTACTACCAAGACTTGAACTTTCTTTTGGGTGAGGAAAACCCAGAAGCTCTCAGATTCGGGTTTTCCCAGATGTGCCAATATGACATCTATAATAAAAATTAGCTTTGATGAAATTCAAGCCTTGGAGTTTGATTTCATTGACAGATTGTCAATTCCAATCCTCTCTGTCGGCTTGTTTGAGGAAAGTCAATGGGGAAACCTGTAGGAAGTCAGAAGTCATTCTTGTTCTTACTGCTTTTTTGCCCACCCGTGGTCATTCCGTTTATGGCTTTAAGTCAGGGCATTTTTCTTAAATGATGGCCCAACGGGTCACAGGTTGCCTAATGATATCTAAATGTCTCCGCCCGTTGCAATCTGAACCCCTGTTTGACTCATCGGATCATTTCTAGGTCCTTTGGGGGAAAGAAAGTGAGTCAAAGAGTGTCACTGAAGAATTCATGACTCACTTTCTTCAACCACAATTTTCTCATGTTACTCAACACTCAATTCTTCCTGCAAACAACAATGAAACTATTGAAAAAGAAACCAAAATTATGCTGCCTCTTTTTTTTTTCCAACTGGAAATAGAATTCTACGGCAAACACAAGATTTTTCTCCCCAATTGTCTCCAAGAGGATTATGGGCCATCATTTTCCCTGGTACATTCTAATCCTTCTTGGCTGTTTGCTGTCAGATGTGTCAAGAACTCCAATTTGTGTCTATTCCCCCCCCCCCCAATGCAAATAGATTTGAGGTGAGAATGAAGTGGAATTGAGGAGCAAGGCTCAGCATTTATTTACTCAACTATTCTTGTCCACCCTTTGATGAAACTTTTAATCATAATAGCACTTAGACCTATATACCACTTCACAGTGCTTTTACAGCACTCTCTACGCAGTTTACAGAGTCAGCTTTTTTGCCCCCAACAATCTGGGTCCTCATTTTACCCACCTTGGAAGGATGGAAGGCTGAGTCAACCTTGAGCCGGTCAGGAACGAACTCCTGGCAGCGGGCAGAGTTAACAACAACAACAGCAATAGACTTAGACTTATATACCACTTCACAATGCTTTTACAGCCCTCTCTAAGTGGTTTACAGAGTCAGCATTTTTGCCCCCAACAATCTGGGTCCTCATTTTACCCACCTCGGAAGGATGGAAGGCTGAGTCAACCTTGAGCCGGTGAGAATCAAACTGTCTGCAGTTGGCAGAATTAGCCTATAAGTGCAATATTGTGCCATGTGGCAATGCTGGTTAGGCAAAAGGAAGATAGAAGTTCAAGGCCCTCCGGAGGCAGGAAACAGCCTGCTTTCCTACTTCTGGTGGGCCCAGAAGGCACAAAAATCAGCTGGCCAGCACACTCATACACGCCGGAGCTGAGCTCACGTGCCCACCGATATGGCTACGTGTGCCATAGGTTCATCATCACGGGACTAACAGATTGATTTTAGGCCAACTTGACCAAGGCTAATTTAGCCAGTTTATTACAAAGTCTGCCTCCTCCTGACCTCTAATATCCCTTAAGTCATGGAAATAATAGGATGTTATTACAGGGAGACCTTGACTTACAACCACAACTGAGCCAGTGGTAGAATGCTGTCGGTTTAACAATCAGTTCGGTGAGCGTGCAAGTGCTTGCGGGCAGCGCTGAAAATGGAGCATTTAGAAGCTCAGCTGCTTACCTTCCAAGTCAGCAATGGTAAGTAGAACAGTGGGGAAGGGGGTGAAAAATCAGTTATGCCGCGCGACTGAGATGAGCTACAAAGCAGGAAATAAAGGACAGGATAGAGCGGGGGTGGGTGGGCGGGGCCAACTGCTCATCAGCACCACAGGTTCACCCAAACCGGCTGAATTCCACTTCTGAACTGAGCCCAAATTTTTGTTCCTAAGACAGTTGTGAAGTGAATTCAAAAGGTGAGTGCATGACCCCTGGGACACCGCAACCATCATAAATATAAGGCAGTTGCCAAGTGTCTAAATTTTAAATCACACGATCGTGGGGATGAGTGTGAAAAAGGGGCATCGGTCGCTTTTTTCGGCGCCGTTCAAACGGCCACTAAACGGATGAAGTCAAGGACTATTTGCATTTACTCAAATTGGCAGTCTCATTTACGAAGCCAGTCGATAGTGGTATTTTTTTTTTAAATCAGGTCCCCCCACTTTTTTTTTCTTCCCCAAAATATTTTGGTCCAAGGCAAAACTTTGGCTGTGTTCCTAGCTATATATGCTCTTGCGGTGAAATCAAACATATCTTATTGTTGACCAACGCTCAAGTCAACAGAAAAAGTCCCATAGGGAAAAACATAACAGCAAAATCAAACCTAGATCAAGAACCCATATAAACCTCACCCTTGTTTTTATATCCAAAAAGAATTTTTTCCCCTAGCTATGATTGAGCAAACAAAACACACCCATCCTTTCAAACTGCTTATCCATGGAAACAGGAGAGTCAGGTGACTCTCCCTGTTATAACAGCAAAACCAGGGGCACAAACTGTAGAGAAAGGATGATTCTTTTTTATAACCTTGGTGCAACACTTGGAGGCATATCTAGTATCCTATTACAGAGGAACCAGGCAGAGAAAAATACACACAGTAAATCTTGGAAACACAATAATAAAAGAAAAAGAGTGCATCTCAAGGCTCACCTCATCTCTACAAATATCCTGAAAGCTTATGCAATAATTCACTCTTTATGCAAAGATCAGCAGAAGCAAATCTGAAAGGTAAAAATGGATATCTTTTCCCCCTGTATTCCCTAGCTCAGAATATCTTCACTCCTGATTTCAGCATTTGTCAGGGAGCTATCTAACCCATTCCATCTACAAAAGAGATTAGAACATTCTCTCAGCTGCAAGACAGAGGGGGGGCAGGGAAAGAAAGGAAGGAAGGGAGGGAGGGAGGGAGGGAGGGAGGGAGGGAGGAGAAAAGAAAGAAAGAAGGAAGAAAGAAAGAAAAGAAAGAAAGAAGGAAGGAAGAAGAAAAGAAGAAAAGAAGGAAAGAAGGAAAGGAGGAAGGAAGGAAGAAGGAAGGAAGGAAAGAAGAAAGAAAGAAGAAAAGAAGAAAAGAAAGAAAGAAGGAAGGAAGGAAGGAAGGAAGGAAGGAAGGAAGGAAAGAAGAAAGAAAGAAAGAAAGAAGAAGGAAGAAAGAAAAGAAAGAAAGAAAGAAGGAAGGGAGGGAGGAAGGGAGGGAGGGAGGGAGGGAGGAAGGAAGGAGAAAAGAAAGAAAGAAGGAAGAAAGAAAGAAAAGAAAGAAGGAAGGAAGGAAGAAGAAAAGAAGAAAAGAAGGAAAGGAGGAAAGGAGGAAGGAAGGAAGAAGGAAGGAAGGAAAGAAGAAAGAAAGAAGAAAAGAAGAAAAGAAAGAAAGAAGGAAGGAAGGAAGGAAGGAAGGAAGGAAGGAAGAAAGAAAGAAAAGAAAGAAGGAAGGAAGAAGAAAAGAAGAAAAGAAGAAAAGGAGGAAGGAAGGAAGGAAGGAAGGAAAGAAGAAAGAAAGAAAGAAAGAAGAAGGAAGAAAGAAAAGAAAGAAAGAAGGAAGGAAGGAAGGGAGGGAGGGAGGGAGGAAGGAAGGAAGGAGAAAAGAAAGAAAGAAGGAAGAAAGAAAGAAAAGAAAGAAAGAAGGAAGGAAGAAGAAAAGAAGAAAAGAAGGAAAGGAGGAAAGGAGGAAGGAAGGAAGAAGGAAGGAAGGAAAGAAGAAAGAAAGAAGAAAAGAAGAAAAGAAAGAAAGAAGGAAGGAAGGAAGGAAGAAAGAAAGAAAAGAAAGAAGGAAGGAAGGAAGGAGAAAAGAAGAAAAGGAGGAAGGAAGGAAGGAAGGAAGGAAGGAAGAAAGAAAGAAGAAAAGAAGAAAAGGAAGAAAGGAAGAAGGAAGGAAGGAAAGAAGGAAGAAAGAAGAAAAGAAAGAAAGAAAGAAGAAGGAAGAAAGAAAAGAAAGAAAGAAAGAAGGAAGGAAGGAAGGAAGGAAGGAAGGAAGGAGAAAAGAAGAAAAGGAGGGAGGAAGGAAGGAAGGAAAGAAAGAAGAAAGAAAGAAGAAAAGAAAGGAAGGAAGAAGGAAGGAAGGAAAGAAGGAAGAAAGAAGAAAAGAAAGAAAGAAAGAAGGAAGAAAGAAAAGAAGGAAGGAAGGAAGGAAGGAGAAAAGAAGAAAAGGAGGGAGGAAGGGAGGAAGGAAAGAAAGAAGAAAGAAAGAAGAAAAGAAAGGAAGGAAGAAGAAGGAAGAAAGAAAAGAAAGAAAGAAGGAAGGAAGGAAGGAAGGAAGGGGGCACTTTATCACTTATCAACAGAAATGGCAGCTGAAATGATAAATGTAAGATAAATTAGGAAGAAGGATGCCCAATGAACCAGCTAGATGGCTTTGACTGCATTCAGAATTAGCTTCAAAAAAAGGGCCAGCCTGGGTCAGGGCTGCTTCAGAAAAAGTTGCATTCCAAAACACAATCTGATCCTACACAATTTAGAAAGAAGGGGGGAAAAATATAAAATCAGTCCCCTTTTTTCAAACTTTTGTAATCTCAAGATCTGCCAAATAATTTCAGGCGAGCTGTGATTCTAAACCACCCAATCGGTGTTTTCAGAATAACAATAATGATCCTTTAATGAAAAGAAGGACCAGGGGTGATTTGATAGCAGTGTTCCAACCTTTCAGTGCCTTTCACAAAAAAGAAGGGGTCAACCTTTTCACCAAAGCCCCTGAGGGCAGGACAAGAAGCAATGGATGAAAACTAATCAAGGAGAGAAGCAACCTAGAACTAAGGAGAAATTTCCTGGCAGTGAGAACAATCAAACAGTGGAACAACTTGCCTCCAGAACTTGTGAATGCTCCAACACTGGAAGTTTTTAAGAAGAGATGGGACAACCATTTGTCTGAAATGGTGTGCTTGAGCAGGGGGTTAGACTACTAAAAGACCTCCAAGGTCCAACTCTGTTATTCTAATTTATTATCCAACCCACCATCCTGAAGGCAGGAGAAGAAGGATGGGTGGAAAATGAACAAGGAGAAAATCAACTTAGAACGAAGGAGAAAAAATTTCCTAACAGTGAAAACAATAGACCAGTGGGAAGACTTGCCTCCAGAAGTTGTAAATGCTCCAACACTGGAGGTTTTTAAGAAGAAACTGGACAACCATTTGTCTGAAATGGTATAGGGTTTCCTGCCTGAGCAGGGGGTTGGACTAGAAGACCTCCAAAGTCCCTTCCAACTCTGTTATTCTATCATTGTTCTTCCATTCATAGAATGGAGTGGATTGGATTGGAATGGAATGGATTGGAATGGAATGGAGTGGAGTGGAGTGGAGTGGAATGGAATGGAATGGAATGGAAAATATGGAATGGAAGAGAAGAGAAGAGAAGAGAAGAGAAGAGAAGAGAAGAGAAGAGGAGAGGAGAGGAGAGGAGAGGAGAGGAGAGGAGAGGAGAGGAGAGGAGAGGAGAGGAGAGGAGAGGAGAGGAGAGGAGAGGAGAGGAGGGGAGAGAGAGGAGAGAGAAAATATGGAATAGGATAGGATAGGATAGGATAGGATAGGATAGGATAGAATAGAATAGAATAGAATAGAATAGAATAGAATAGAATAGAATAGAATAGAATACCCTGTTTCCCCGAAAATAAGACCCAACTGGAAAATAAGTCCGATTTTTCAGGATGCTCGTGATATAAGCCCTACCCCCACCTCCAAATAAACCACAGTTGAGATTGTCAGTCAGATGGGTGCATTTAGTACCATATTTTCCCCAAAATAAGACCTAACTAGAAAATAAGCCCTTAATGCGACTTTTGAAGCAAAAATTAATATAATATAATAATATAATATAATATAATATAATATAATATAATATAATATAATATAATATAATATAATATAATATAATATAATATAATATAATATAATATAATATAATATAATATAATATAATATAATATATAATAAGGTCTTATTTTTGGGGAAACACGGTAGAATAGAATGTTATATAATAGGATGTTATTACAGGGACTTACAACCCTGTTGTAAGTCCCTGTAATAACAACTGAGCCAGTGGGAGTCTTTATTGGCCAACTGTGATTAGACATACAAGGAATTTGTTTCCAGTGCGTAAGCTCTCAATGTACATACAACAATAGTGATAAGCAACAATGTTATAGTCATAAGAAGATCAGGAGATCAATAACAGGAAAGATGAGAATAATAATGTTAATACTCCCTTTTTAGATAGTTTGACCATGTTGTAGGATTTAGTTGTTTAGCAGACTATACATTATCATTGCTGCATACGTTACTTTCGAAGCTCTCAATGTTCTTTCCAGTCCAATCCAATAAAATGCAAGCATTTCATGGCACACGGGGGCATGGCACCCGTTCCAAATGGCTGGGAATAGACAGAAAATACTCGGTGGAAGTTTAACCCATATTTGTGGCAAGGAAAGCATTAAACGACTAAAATTAGACAGGTTGAAAATGATACCAGACCTTCATAATCACTTAGACATTTCAAGGTGTAAGGAGTAAACATGCTGAAGTGATTTGAAATGTTTCTCCACATAATTACGGAGATCAAAATACTTTCCTTGATGGCAGTGTAATGAGCAAGCCGTCTAAAAATAGGAACTCAGAAAGCCTATATTTTGAATCTAAGATAAATCCTTTCTAGAGTGAGAAGCTTCTATATAATAATGCCGTTTTTGCTTTGCTGGAAGCAGCACTGAGGCTGATTTTCTTTCCGTTTCTTATGCTTCCACCAATAAGGATTTTTTAAAATCAGAATAATGAAGCTCAGCAGAGTTAGAATATAGAGGAATTTATTATTATTATTATTATTATTATTATTATTATTATTATTATTATTATTATTGAAAACACGTCTTTTAAAGAGCCGAGAAGTTGTTACACGGGGATTTCTAAGAATTGGGAGTTTAAATATGACACATCCGGATACTGCTGGGCATATAGTCTATTAAACATTCTTGACGTGGAGATCTGAAACTCAAGCATAAGAAAGCAACGAAGAACCTAACAATGTTTTCTGGACATCAAAGGAAACCGAACGAAATGGATTTTACTTGTTAGTTCTTCCAACAATCCAAATACCTTATGTAAGAGGGACATGCACACACATTCCTTTCAGTTGCAAACTCCCATGCTACAAAACACCATAGCTCAGCTTTCTATTTGGCTACTGGCCAGGCTAAACATGAATTCCATACTCTTTCCAGCCTCTTTAAAAATCACTGGTGATCTAGTCCTAGAAAAGACAGACGGGAAAAGGGACAGGTAGGTAGACAGCAGTAGGAATGCTTCCAAAACTGTAAGCTATCTATTTCTCCAAATAGTCTTGCCGACACTGACTTCCAAACAAATACATTCAGCCTTCAACCCAATGGGGTTGTTTTGGAGTAAGCATCCCACCGGATCCATCTGTGTTGCCTTTGGAGGTTGCAACGTACAACGATTTCTTATTCCTCAATGGTATCAAGCGAATCTCCACCATCTACCTCACCTTCCCAATCAGCCACT
>JAKOOJ010000013.1:21680469-21976127 GCA_022577455.1 Arizona elegans | reverse complement strand
TCTTTTTGGGAATTTGGCAAACAGAGCGCAGACATGATTTGGGGACAATGCCTTGAAGTACCTCTTTCAGGAAATGTTTCGAAAGTTTGCCAGGATTTGTAAAATGGAGACACAATTATGTGTTGCCACCAACATGTTATGGGTAAGGCCTTTCGACTGTAAATGATGTGTACTGTACAAAGTGAGGAAAATAAAAAAAAAAAATTTGGGGGGGGATTCTATAATTCTCCGGGAAAAGGCAAGCCCTATTAATT
Organism: Arizona elegans; assembly: GCA_022577455.1. Lineage (NCBI taxonomy): Eukaryota > Metazoa > Chordata > Lepidosauria > Squamata > Colubridae > Arizona > Arizona elegans. The sequence continues at coordinate 21,975,873 of JAKOOJ010000013.1, read as the reverse complement.
AAGATTTAAATAGGACAGGGCTTCCAAACTTTGGAAGAGGGCTGGATGGATAGATAGATGATAGATAGATAGATAGATAGATAGATAGATATAGATAGATAGATGATAGACAGATAGATGATAGATAGATAGATAGATAGATAGATAGATAGATAGATGATAGATAGATAGATAGATAGATGGATAGATGGATGGATAGATGATAGATAGATAGATAGATAGATAGATAGATAGATAGATAGATGATAGATAGATAGATGGATGGATAGATGATAGATAGATAGATAGATAGATAGATAGATAGATAGATGATAGATAGATAGATAGATGATAGATAGATGGATGGATAGATGATAGATAGATAGATAGATAGATAGATAGATGATAGATAGATAGATAGATGATAGATAGATGGATGGATAGATGATAGATAGATAGATGGATAGATGATAGATAGATAGATAGATAGATGATAGATAGATGGATGGGATAGATGATAGATAGATAGATGGCTAGATGATAGATAGATAGATAGGTAGATGATAGATAGATAGATAGATAGATAGATAGATAGATAGAAGATAGATAGATGATAGATAGATAGATAGATAGATAGATAGGATAGATAGATAGATAGATGATAGATAGATAGATGGATGGATAGATGATAGATAGATAGATAGATAGATAGATAGATAGATAGATGATAGATAGATGGATAGATGATAGATAGATGATAGATAGATGGATGGATAGATGATAGATAGATAGATAGAAGATAGATAGATGATAGATAGATAGATAGATAGATAGATGATAGATAGATAGATGGATGGATAGATGATAGATAGATAGATAGATAGATAGATAGATAGATAGATGATAGATAGATAGCTAGATAGCTAGATAGATAGATAGATGATAGATAGATAGATGGATAGATGATAGATAGATAGATAGATAGATAGATAGATAGATGATAGATAGATGGATAGATGATAGATAGATAGATAGATGATAGATAGATGGATGGATAGATGATAGATAGATGGATGGATAGATGATAGATAGATAGATAGATAGATAGATAGATGATAGATAGATGGATAGATGATAGATAGATAGATGATAGATAGATGGATGGATAGATGATAGATAGATAGATAGATAGATAGATAGATAGATAGATAGATGATAGATAGATAGATGGATGGATAGATGATAGATAGATAGATAGATAGATAGATGATAGATAGATAGCTAGATAGATAGATAGATAGATAGATAGATAGATGATAGATAGATGGATAGATGATAGATAGATAGATAGATGATAGATGGATGGATAGATGATAGATAGATGGATGGATAGATGATAGATAGATAGATAGATAGATAGATCGATAGATAGATAGATGATAGATAGATGGATAGATGATAGATAGATAGATAGATGATAGATAGAATGGATGGATAGATGATAGATAGATAGATGGATAGATGATAGATAGATAGAATAGATAGATAGATAGATAGATAGATAGATGATAGATAGATAGATAGATGATAGATAGAATGGATGGATAGATGATAGATAGATAGATGGATAGATGATAGATAGATAGATAGATGATAGATAGAATGGATGGATAGATGATAGATAGATAGATAGATAGATAGATAGATAGATAGATAGATAGATGATAGATAGGTTCGAGGAAGCCTCCGGAGCCCAGGGAGGACAAAAACACCCCCACCACTGTGGTGCAGGAGGCCGATTAGGCCACTCCTCCCATGGCCACGCCCACCCAGTAACCAGACAGAGAACCCCTTGGTAAAATTTTTGAAGCTGACTCCTGGACATCCCTGCACACACACATACAGAGAGAGAGAGAGAATGTTTTCCAATTTCAGTTATTTAATATGCTTACAATTTTCCTCTCTTTTATCACAATTGAATTCCACCCCAGCAAGCTACCTTAACCCGGGAAAGTAGTATACATGATGAAAGAAACAACCAAAAAAAAAAAAAATCCAATCCATTCAAACTGCCAAAATCGCCCATTTCCCTTGTTCTTTTTGGAAATAAATCCCGCCTCTGAGCAACGCTCTAATCTGAAATGTGCTATTTTGCAAGTTCGCTCGTTTTTCAAAGCTTTCTCCCTCTCCCAACCTGCGCTCGGCAAGGTCTCTCCCACCTACAGTTTAATCTGTCGAAAACACAATCCAGGGAACTTCCTGCAATATGAATATACACAAAACTGATTAGCACCTTTGATCTGGGCCTGTGCCACACGCTTCCTACTGCAAAATCCCTCCCTATCGCAGGAAATCGCTTTTTTTTTTTTTCACTCCACAATGCGACAGGATGCTCACTTACCAGAATCGTAAGTGTGCGTAGACTCACAAACGCACACAAGGCACAAAAACACTTGGGGAAAGGCGAGTCTGAAGGACCTGCGGAAAAATGGGTGAATGTTATTTACGTACAAGTAGTTCCATCCAACTTGTTGCAAATGTTCTCCTAGCAATTAACGTGCAGAAACATAGATATTCACAAATAGAGAGAGCAATAACACAAAAAAGTCCAGGGCACCAGAGATAACACAACCTCTCTTTCTTTCCCACACTGTATATCGGACATTAATACAATTGAGCGAGTCCGGAGATTTTTATTTTATTTTTTTTTAATTTGATTTATATGCCGCCCTTCTCCGGAGACTCAGGGCAGCTTACAATGTGCTAAGCAATACTCTTCATCCTTTTGTATATTTATACAAAGTCAGCTTATTGCCCCCACAAACTGGGTCCTCATTTTACCTACCTTAGAAAGGATGGAAGGCTGAGTCAACCTTGAGCCTTGGCGAGATTCGAACCTGCAGTAATTGCAGGCAGCTGGTCTTAATAACAGGGTGCTTAAGACCACTGTACTACCAAGGCTAGGATATTTTACGAGAAGAGTCCTCCACTCCTCTGCTCACAACAGAATCCCTTATGCCACCAAGCTTGAAATTTTGGGCTTAGACAACTTCGAACTACGCCGCCTTCGGTTTGACCTAAGCGTAGTACACAAAATTATCTGCTACAGTGTCCTACCTGTCAATGACTACTTTAACTTCAACCACAACAATACACAAGCACACAATAGATACAAACTCAAAGTAAACCGCTCCAAACTCGATTGCAGAAAATACGACTTCAGCAACAGAGTGGTCAATGCCTGGAATGCACTACCTGACTCTGTGGTTACATCCTCAAACCCCCAAAATTTTAACCTTAAACTGTCTACTGTTGACCTCACCCCACTCCTAAGAGGTCCGTAAAGGGGGCGTGCATAAGTGCACCAGCGTACCTACTATCCCTGTCCAACTGTCCCCATTTATTCGTATCTATTTCCTGTATTCATAACCGTGTTTATACTTATATCTGTTATCTTATACATGTTTAACAAATAAATAAAGAGCCTTGGTAGTACAGTGGTCTTAAGCACCCTGTTATTAAGACCAGCTGCCTGCAATTACTGCAGGTTCGAATCTCGCCAGGCTCAAGGTTGACTCAGCCTTCCATCCTTTCTAAGGTAGGTAAATTGAGGACCCAGTTTGTGAGGACAATAAGCTGACTTTGTATAAATATATACAAAAGGATGAAGGCTATTGCTTAGCGCATTGTAAGCCGCCCTGAGTCTCTGGAGAAGGGCAGCATATAAATCAAATTTTTTTAAAAAAAGAAATAAAAAATAAAAGAAATAAAAAGAAATAAATAATGGCAGGTCAGTCAACCTCATTTGCCAGGGAGCACCAAGAAAGATAGCAGAAGTGTTAAGGCCACCAAAAAAAAAAACATACTTTTTTTAAAAAAACGTAGGTTCATAATGCATACCAATGATGGAGAAGTATCTTCTTACTGTTCAAAGACGATGTCAAGCACCAGGGAAATCAGATCAAACAGCATTCTTCAAAATGAAAAAAGGTCTTCTGCAGTCACGACATAAACCTAAGATTGAAAATCATGCTTGTCAGATGCTACATCTTTTCTATCCTGCTCTACGGAGTGGAGAGTTGGGTCTCTGACAGAAAGCCACTTGAAGAGACTAGAAGCGTTTGAAATGTGGATTTACAGGCAGCTGAATAAGTTGGGTTGACAAAGTCAGAAATTGTTTTGCCCCCAGCTATGGACCCCAAAGAACGCAGCACACACAAAGTCTGTACAAACCTTAGTTTACTAAATTAAATCAGTCTTTTTCAAACAAAGGCTGTTAATTAACTTTCTTAACAGCCTACAAGAATCCAAAGAATAAATAATCGTAATCTTACTGTGGTTGGCAGAAAGCCCAGAAGCAATTTGCAGAGAACTAAGATCAAGGCATGAAGGAGAGTGAACGAAGTTGTTCCCTGCAAATTGCTTCAGTCGGCATTCCTCCTTAAATAGGTTAAGGGAGTGGCCAATTAGCCCCAAGCCTTACTCTCGAGGAGACTTCCTCCTGAGGAGCCAGTCCTGCCTTTTGGCAGCTCTGCGCACCCCTGCATCAAGAAGAGGCTCCTCCTCTTCTTCCTCTTCACCCATGGAAGCTTCTGGAAGTTCTGAAGGCCCTGGCTGAATCCCCACCTCTGGCACCACATCTTCTCCAGCCTCCTCATTGTCCAACTCGAGTGCCAGCTGCACAGGCTGCTGGCGCAGTACCACACCAGCCTCCTCACTGTCGGGATCAGCTACTAGCTGTACAGGCCGCTGATGGACCACAACGGAAACAAGGAGGTGATAAGCCACCTGGGAAAGCCATCACAACCATTAAAAAGCGAAAGGTAGAATATTTCGGAGATGTGATGCGACACCTGGAAAAATACGGTATCCTTCACTTAATCCTCCAGGGAAAGATGGAAGGCAAACGAGGTCCAGGCAGAAGAAGAACATCATGGCTTCAAAATCTGAGAAACCGGTTTGGACAAAACTCAGCAGCCATTTTTCGTGCGGCTGTTGATAAAAATAGGATTGCCAACATAATCGCCAGCGTCCGATGACGGATACAGCACAAGAAGAAGAAGAAGAAAGGAAATCAGGAGATCCAGTCGGTTCAAATGTGTCTAAAGATTTATTGTAAGCTTAAGATCTCTACAAGAATCTGAACTACTATTGGTCAAAAGGACATTATAGCAGGAGTTAAGAACAGAAAGGGATTTAAGCTAGGCTGGATTTAGATCTCTTGTGGGCACGCAGGGACTCATGACTGATGATGCATTTGACACCTCCTTCAGGCTCTGCCTGGTCATGTCCTACAGATGAGCACGTTTTGATAGAATTGGACCACGCTTCAAATTTAAGTACACAGAAATTAGGGGAAGGTTTTGTGAGGCTATGATAGACACAAAAGTAGGACTAGGATTTAAGAGAGATTCTAGCATTTTCTGGAGGTGTGGCATTTGTTTCTTGATGTCTTACTTATTTTCACCTTCTCATTTTGTCCCAAAGACAAGAGGCAACTGGACTTCCTGATTTTTCCTTGAAGACGTTTCGCTTCTCATCCGAGAACCTTCTTCAGCTCTCCATAGACATTTAGCGATACACTGCAGAGCTGAAGAAGCTTCTCGGATGAGAAGCAAAACGTCTTCAAAGAAAAACCAAAAAAAAAGTTCAGTTGCCTCTTGAAAAAGCACCTTTGGGATAAGCATGACCTGGATGACAGAGAATCTCCATAGACCTTCTCGTTTTGGTTCATCCAGGTAATGAGAAGCTCTCTGTTGCTGCCGTAGTTGTGAGAAGCCATCCAACCACCTCCCAAAGAAAGACTGAAGTGGTAGGCCCGCCTCACCTCTGAAGAAAGCAGAAAATTGGACCATCTTAGCCTACCAAAACTGAAGACAATTAAAGACTCGTGTGAGTCTATGAATCAATGCTCCTCAACTCCACTGGTCTTTAGTATTAATTCCACCTCTTTCAAGGACATTCCTTTGAAATGGTCATGGGGGGAGGGGTGGTTGGGATGATGTCCCATGCATCATTTTTGACATCCTATGGCTTCTGTTGAGTACTCATGCACTCCAGTCTTCTCCTTGAATACATCCACCCAACTTTTCTAACCAGTTCTTCTAATTCAGGGGTCTCCAAACTTGGCAATATTAAGCCTGGTGGACTTCAACTCCCAGAATTCCTCAACTGGCTGGGGAATTCTGGGAGTTGACGTCCACAAGTCTTAAACTTGCCAAATTTGGGGACCCCTGTTGTAGTTCATCACCCACGTTCAATCATATCCCTGACAAAAGTTTCAGCCCAAAAGAATAGAAACCTTAGCATCTTTCTGTAACTGCTTGGACTTTCTCGATCATATTTTTACTCCTGAGCTTACAAGCTTTGTCCTTCTCCAACTCCCTGGTGGGGCTACACCTGTTCCTTCTCTTGCTCCTCCCATCAAATGCAGGTAGTCCTCGACTTACAACGGTTCATTTAATGACCATTTGAAGTTACAACAGCACTGAAAAAAAGTGAGTTAGGACTATTTTTCACATGACCGTTGCAGCATCCCTATGGCCACGTGATTTTTTTACATTCAGATGCTTAACAATGGAGTCCTATTTATGAGAGTTGCCGTATCTTGGAGTCACGCCAACTCCCCTTTTGCGAGCTTCTGTTGGAAGACATATCCTTCTGGGTTCAGTTCCAAGTGGGGGAAAAGACACTGGATTCATGGAAGTTGCTTGGAAAGAAGGCTTATTAATGAACAGAATCACATGCCTTGGAGATCTTGGGTGAAAAAAAGAGAAGAGATGCTGAGAGTCCCTGGGTATTTATTTATTTATTTATTTATTTATTTATTTATTTATTTATTATATTTCTATACCGCCTTTCTCCCCTAGGACTCAAGGCGGTGTACAGCCAAGAAAAATATAGACACACAAACCTCATAAAATTGCTAATTAAAATTATTACTTAGTTTGGCCAATTAAATCAAATTTTTATACCCTCTCTGGCTTTGAACTTCCTGGGGCACAGGAAGAGTATCCTGATTGGTTGCCATCAGAGGTCATGGCTAGCTTTGTAGGTTGTCTATGTGTTAAACTCTCCTCTTTTAAATTTTTAATTCGTGATTTTATAAATTGGGTGTTTTAATCTGTGTTTCGGCCAAAACATTTAATAATTTTAAGGGATTTTTTAATATTTGTATTATCTGTATTTTATCTTGGCTGTTCACCGCCCTGAGTCCTTCGGGAGTAGGGGCGGTATAGAAATTTGATTAATAAATAATAAATAAATAAATAAATAAATAAATAAATAAGTTTGGTTGAATCTTGCCGGGTGATGCAATGAAGGGCAATTAAATGGCTCTGCCTGGAGGAGGTAGATCTTTGTTATGTAGAATAGACTGGCCCAGGCCTTAATGGCCCATTGACAAATGGGGGGGGCTGAGTTTCTGCCTCCCTTTTAGGGGAAATATTCTGCCTTTTTAATATTTCCTAAAATATTTCATTTTTCTAAGAGAGGGGTGGGTTTTAACTTCATACACTTCCAACAAGCAAAGTCATCGGGGAAGCTAGATTCCGTTAACAAACCGTGTTGCTAACTTAACAACTGCGGTGATTCGCTTAACAAATACGGCAAGAAAAGTCACAACACCGGGTAAAGGTCACTTAACGCACTTCTCACTTGGCGACATGAATTTTGGGCTCCACGGCGGTTGTAAGTCGAGGCCTGCTTGAAGCCAAAAAGGTTAAACTCAACTGAAAAAAAGGGGCTGTATTAAAATGAAAAAACAAACACATGTCGAATTTCCAGCAGTGTGTGTGTTTTTCTCCTTTTCATTTCTTGGTTCTTGTCTCTTTCCTTTCCATCTCCAGCACCAAAACTCTTCAGGCCACATTTAAGAGTTCAAGGTTCATTTGGGCTGTGCGAACCAGGTTGTGTGTAGAAACGCAACTGGCAACCTGCCAACACAAGGGCAGGAGCCGTGGCTTCTCTTTCTTTTGTTCGGGGCACTTCCGAAGGGCCAATTCTTTCCAACCCAAGCAGAAAACTTTTTTTATCAGTCTTCACTAGCTAATCAAACTTCTCCTGTGGTCTGGGACAATTTCCGACCTTTTCTTCTCTCCACCTTCTTCAGATCAAAGTTTTTTCTGGGTTTTTTTTTTTTTTTTTTTTTGGAAAAACAAAAATTCCTAGACTTGTTCTTTCCCCCAAGGAGGGCCCCCTAATGAGCTCCAACCGAGGGGCACCAAAACGACCCCCTTCCCCCTGGCAAGCTCCCCCACTCCTCCAGCCGCAATGTAATCCAGGGAAGTTTGATCAATGGGACAAAGGGGAAGGAGGAAACAATCGCTCGCAAAGCGCGCATTGCCCCAACGTTACGCACTAGACCGAGCTGCCTTTTCATCCAATTATGAGTTTTCCTCCGGGTGGGACACACGTGGGAAAAAGGCTCCCTTTCTCCTCCACCTCCCCACCACCACCACTGGGGTGTTGGCTTCCCATTTCATCTGCCACCCGGTTTGAAATGTTTGGTGGGGGGACGGAGAGGGGAGAGTAAAGGAAAGGAGGTGACCTCATCGCCCAGCGTTCTCTGTAAAGATTGCGGAGAAGGTTATCTTTTTACGCACGAGAGAAAAAGCTTCCTTGAAGCGTTTAGGAAGTCAAGACTCCCTCATCCCTTCCCTTCTTCTTTCCCTCCTTCCCTCCCCACCTTAGAAGCCCCCCCCTTTTAAGACGAAGCTGGAGGTGAGCTTTTGCATACAGATGATTATTTTTCCCCCTTTGTTCCATGCAAGCAAACCTGGGCGACGGCTCCTCCTCCACCTTCTCCTTTCTTTGGAAAGGTTGGCGCAAGCTTTGCGCAAAATACGCAGCGCCCAATTATTATTATTTTTTAAGAGCTGACAACGGGGCGGCTGGCAGGGTACCCGCGGACCCTAATGAGCCTCCGGCTTGACATCTCTCAAGGAGGGCTTCGTCCCCCTCCCCCCCTTTTCTTCTCCCTTTCCCAGAAACATGACAAGGTTCAACCCGGAAATTGGGGAAGGGGAGGGGAAGAAGGAATGGCAATTGCTCATTAAAGTGTCTTCTTCACAGGTTTGTTTTTTAAAAAAAAAAAAAAAAAAAAAATTCAGTGCCTGCCTTCTTACTTGCTCATCAAAATGCACCATCATCAGAAAAGAGATTAGCCCATCAAGAGGATGCAGATGAGGTGGTTAAGCTTCGCTTATAAACAAACTAGCTTAACTAATTAGCATCAGAGTGTGTTTATAATAATGTAGGAAATACTAATGCTCTGATGGTCATTTCAAAAAATCCTTTCTTAGCGAGCAGCTAGAAGCCAAGAGGAACATACATGGCAAATTTCAAGTTTGTAGGCTTTACGGTTCTGGAGATTTCGTGATTATAGCGTGAGTGGTTTTTGCTTTTATATATATAAATATATTAATATGTATCTAGGTAGTATATTAGCAAATAGTTCTTTTTAGGCTTATATACCACTTCATAGGACTTTCCAGCCCTCTCTAAGTGGTTTACAGAGTCTGTCTATTAGCAATCTAACAATCTGGGTCCTTATTTTACCAAACCTCAGAAGGATGGGAGGCTAAGTCCATCCTGAGCTGTGAGAATCGAACTGCTGACAGTCGGCAGAATTAGTTTGCCATACTGCATTCTAACAGAATCAACATATTGCCCCCAACAATCTGGGTCCTCGTTTTACTGGCCTCGGAAGGATGGAAGGCTGAGTCAGAATCAAACTCCTGGCAGTTGGCAGAGTTAGCTTGCAATACTGCATTCTAACCACTGCATCACCACGGCTTTTCCTTCCTTCCTTCCTTCCTTCCTTCCTTCCTTCCTTCCTTCCTTCCTTCCTTCCCTCCCTCGCTCCCTCCCTCCCTCCCTCCTTCCCAATGGTTAGAATGCAATATTGCAAGCTAACTCTGCTGACTGCCAGCGGTTCGATCCTAATTGGCTCAAGGTTGATTTAGCCTTCCATCCTTCCAAGGTGGGTAAAATGATACATATATATATATATATATATAGTAGCAGTGACCATTGTAATCTGGGATTTTTCTGGTGTGTTCTGATCCTATCAACAGAAAATGTCTAGAAGATGGAAATAGGCTATTTTTTTTTTCTATTTGGCTTTTCTTTAAGGGGGAAATGAAGAAAATGGGATTTCCAGGTCCTTTGTGTCCTACACTATTTTTCTGCTCAAAAAAAGTTGCATATGGGGGGAAATATATAGGTACACAGAAATGTGATGCAATGGTGCCCCCTAGTGTCCAGAACTCTAGGAAAGTAACCCAGAGAATAAAATGGGTTCCTTTTTATTCCCACATGGATTGGATAGAGTAGAGTAGAAAATATATTGGTATGAAGCGTAGAATAGAGTAGAATAGAATAGGAGTAGAGTAGAGTAGAGTAGAGTAGAGTAGAGTAGAGTAGAATAGAATAGAATAGAATAGAATAGAATAGAATAGAATAGAATAGAATAGGAGGAGTAGAGTAGAGTAGAGTAGTAGTACCAATAGAAAATATATTGGTATGAAGAATAGAGTAGAGTAGAATAGAGTTGAATAGAATAGGAGTAGAGTAGAGTAGAGTAGAGTAGAGTAGAGTAGAGTAGAGTAGAGTAGAGTAGAATAGAATAGAATAGAATAGAATAGAATAGAATAGAATAGAATAGAATAGAATAATTTATTGGTCAAGTGTGATTGGACACACAAGGAATTTGTCTTCGGGGCACATACTCTCAGTGTACATAAAAAATATATTCCTCAAGAATCATAAGATACAACACTTAGTGATAGTCATAGGATACTAAAAAAAGCAATCAAATCGTACCAGGAAACTAAATAAAACAATATAAAACAATATAAATCGTAAAGATACAAGCAACAAGGTTATAATCATAAGTGGGAGGAGGTAGGTACTAGGAAGGATGAGAAGAAGAATAGTAATACAGCCTTACTAAATAGTTTGACAGTGTTGTGGGAATTAGTTGTTTAGCAGAGGGATGGCATGTGGGAAAAAACTGTCCTTGTGTCTAGTTGGAAGGAAGGAAGGAAGAAAGGGAGGGAGGGAGGGAGGAAAATAGCAATAGCACTTAGACTTATATACCACTTCACAGTGCTTTTACAGCCTCTCTAAGTGGTTTACAGAGTCAGCCTCTTGCCCCCAACAATCTGGGTCCTCATTTTACCCACCTCGGAAGGATAGAAGGCTGAGTCAATCTTGAACCTGTGAGAATCGAACTGCTGGCAGTTGGCAGAATTAGCCTGCAATACTGCATTCTAACCACTGCGCCACCACGGCTCTAAAAATGTTAAGTGAATCTGGCTTCTCCATTGACTTTGCTCGTCAGAAGGTCGCAAAAAAGTGACCCCATGATCCTGGATACTGCAACCATTATAAATACCGTATGAGTCTGTTGCCAAGCATCTGGATTTCGATCACATGCCCACAGGAGATGCTGTAACAGTCATAAGTGTGAAAAACATTCCTAAGCCCCTTTATTCAGTGGCGTCTTGACTTTGACTAGTTACTAAACTAACCGCTGTAAATCAAGGACTACCTGTTTCTTGTTATTTTCTTTTTGATTGGGAAGTTGCCCTGCCTATCCAGTACCACCTTCCTCTAAACCAGGGGTATCAAACTCAAGGACCGGGGCCGAATCCAGCCTGCAGAGTAGTTAGATCTGGCCCGCAGGGAAACAGCGAAGGATCGGCCCGCAGTGCTTCTGCCAGTGAAAATGGAGCTTGGGAAGGCTGCATACGTTCCTCCTGAGCTCCATTTTCGCTGGCAGAGGGTTGCAGGCAGTGGTGAAATGTAAAATTTGTTACTACCGGTTCTGAGGGCGTGGCTTGGTGGTGGTGGTGGTAATATGACTGAGTGGGTGTGGCCAACTTTTTTTTATTTTAAGCTTTAAAACCATTTTTTTCTACATCCTCTTTGGCCGAAGAGGTTGTTAAAAATTGCTTTTAAAGCCTCTGACGATCCCAGCTGACTTGCCTGATCGGCAGAGGCTTTCTTTTAAAAAAAAACAAAAAACAAAAGCCTCTGACGATCCCAGCTGACTTGCCTGATTGTCAGAGGCTTTCTTTTTAAAAAAAAAAAAAAAAAAAAGCCTCTGACGATCCCAGCTGACTTGCCTGATCGGCAGAGGCTTTCTTTTTTTTAAAAAAAAAAAAGCCTCTGATGATCCCAGGTGACTTGCCAGATCGTCAGAGGCTTTCTTTAAAAAAAAAAAAAAAAAAAAAGCCTCTGACGATCCCAGCTGACTTGCCAGATCGTCAGAGGCTTTCTTTAAAAAAAAAAAAAAAAAAAAAAAGCCTCTGACGATCCCAGCTGACTTGCCTGATCTGCAGAGGCCTCTTTTTTGTTTTTAAAGCCTCTGATGATCCCAGCTGAGCCACACAATCATCAGAGGCTTTTTTTTTTTTTTTACTTTTAAAAGCATATTTTTTCGGCCAAAGAGGTTGTAGAAAAAATGCTTTTAAAAACAAAATAAAGCCTCCGATGATTGCACCGCTCAGCTGGGCAATGGGGGGGACAGGGATTTTTGCTACCGGTTCTCCGAACCACCCATCTCCATCGCTACCGGATTGGGCGATCCAGTCCGAACCAGGAGCATTTCACCCCTGGTTGCAGGAGGCCATCGTAGCCGAAAATGGAGCTTGTGACGGCCATGGGCGGTACTCCCAAGCTCTGTTTTCACTGGTAGAGGGTTGCAGGAAGCTGTGGCCGCCAAAAACTGAGCTTGGGAGCCTGTTTTCGCTGGCAGAGGCCAGGCCACCACCAGTGCCCCCAACATGAGTGACATCGAGCTGGCCATGCCCACTTGGCCATGCCCATTCCTGGCCCCCAAGGTCAAACACAACCCTGATGAAGCCCTCAATGAAATCGAGTGTGACACCCCTGCTCTAAACATTTTGCAAAAGTAGCCTGCCATATCAATATTCCTAATAATAATAATAATAATAATAATAATAATAATAATAATAAATCCCAGATGAGTTTCTCTTAATAAACCTTCAAATAAACTAAAGAGACGTTAATATGTTTAAAAATATGTCTAGCACATGTTGGAAATGTAACCAAAAACTGGGCACATTTAATCCTATGTGGTGGACTTGCGTCAAAGCAAATAAATAAATAAATAAATAAATAAATTTGGGCAAAGATACATAGGTGGGTAGAAAAGATGATAGGGAAACATGTAGGTTTTAAACCTGAATTGTTTTTATTAGGGATAATATCAGAAAAAGAAATTGATAAGAAAAGTATGTACTTAATGTTGTATGTTTTAACAGCAGCGAGGATTACCTTCGCACAGTACTGGAAAAATGAAGATATACCGCGAGATGAAGAGATACCATATTTTTTGGACTATAAGACGCACCTGACTATAAGATGCACCTAAATTTAGAAGAGGAAATTAACAAAAAAAGTTTTTGGCCTCCAAGTGCCCCGTTTTGGGGCCTTTTTTCGTGCCTTTTCCAGCCTTTTTTTCTGCCCATTTTCAAGGCCTTTTTTTTTTTTTTGCCCATTTTTGAGAGTTTTTTCAGCCCATTTTCAAGGCTCTTCTCAGCCCATTTTCGATGCTTTTTTCAGCCGGTTTTTGAGGGGGGGGGGGTTGGCCCATTTTCAAGGCTTTTTGACCCGTTTTCGAGGCTTTTTTCAGCCTGTTTTTGAGGCTTTATTCAGGCCATTTTTTTCCAAAACATTCCAAAACAATTGGACCAAAAAAAAGCCTTGAAAATGGGCCACAAAAAGCCTTGAAAGCAGGCCAGAAAAAGCCTCAAAAATGGACCAAAAAAGGCCTCAAAAACGGGCTGAAAAAAGCCCCGAAAATGGGCCGAGAAAAGGCCTGAAAAAGGCCCAAAAACAGGGCATGCGGAGGCCAAAAAAAATGGCTGGCAGGTGGGCGGGGCTTCAGCACTATTCATTCTATAAGACGCACAGACATTTTTATCTCCTTTTGGGAGCCAAAAAAATGTGTCTTATAGTCCGAAAAAATACAGTAGTCAGGAAGATCTTAGATTGTGCAGAAATGGATAGACTGAGACTGAAAATTAAGCTGAAAGAAGCTGTAGAATATGATCCAACATGGAATCTATTTTACCAATGGTTGGGAAAAAAAGGGGCGGAGAGTAAGAATGCAAATTTGTATTGCTAAGCAAATTAAACACCCAGACAGTGCAATGTTTATTAAGCACTAAAGAAATGTATTTAATAGAAAATCAATTTAAAAATAAATAAATAAACTAAAGAGAAGCAAAGTGCCTGTGTCACCTCCTCGTTTTACGCTGCTAACTCTTGCCACGAACGGAGGTAAGAAATGCAGGAATCCTTTGCAGGGAGTTTTTGAAAAGGCATTGAAGTTCAGAGCCAGCCCGCAAGGAGTTATGTCATTGTCCAAACACGAGGCCTTTTCATGAACTCCCCCAGGGAAGTGACTGTACAGCCCTCATTCCATCAGAGGTTGGCACTCCGGGCAGTGACCAAAAACACCATGTTTCTTTTTCACTGGGGGTACAAGAAGTTGATGTTCACAATAGCTCTTTTATCACGCTGGCCTTATGTTTTCCATGTTGACAGTCTGAGAGCCAGGCTCCAAGAATTCTTCCATCACCATGGATACCAGTAATTAATGCAGGCCCGGGGAGAGCCGGATGCCTCATTTTTCTCTTTGTCATTTCTGGCGGTTTTCAAATTGAGCTGGTTCAGCTCCAAATGCACCACGGGGTCAAAGCCTTCAGATACGGCAGAGATGTGTCAAAGGGGACCGTTGCAGGATCTGCTTTTTGAAGACTGATGAAGATAGAGGTTCCCCCGAAGTCCTTCTGTCCCGATCTGTTTGCCAGGGGAAATTCTGAATTCTCATTTGTGTGCATACATTCGTGTCAGCTTGTACCCTGGTTCTTTAGCTCTTCCTCACAAAGAGGGCCATTTCCATTTGAACTGTTTCTCATTAAATCTGGTTTGTTGGAAGTTTCAATGTTATTGTCATGAAGGTATATATATATGTGTGTGTGTGTGTGTGTGTGTGTGTGTGTGTGTGTGTGTGTTTTCTGAGGTTTTTGCGGGTGTTTGTATGTAGGTCTTTGGTTATTCGGGTTTTCTCCCGCGTAAAATTGGAGGTGTGTTGGCAACATTTCGATGAAGTCTCATTCGTCATCTTCAGGCTGGTGTCTTCGGCTTCGTGCCTGTGTGAGCAAAGCATGATCGGAGATGCTTGCACAGACATGAAGCCAAAGACACCAGCCTGAAGATGACGAGTGGGACCTCATCGAAACATCACCAAGGTACTCTCAATCTTACACAGGAAAAGACCCAAATACGCCAAGACTTGCATACCTGTACCCGTGAAAATCTATTTAGCTCTCATCAGCTATCCATACCCTTACTTGGCTATCTGATGAGAACTAAATAGCTTGAAATAGATCTATATTAGTCTCCCTTTATTTCTTGATTGAAAAACACTTAATCTCTCCCCTGGCTCATTTGATAAAGGGAGGAGAACTTGTGGCTCAGAGGTTAATACAACTGCCTAACATGCAGGCAGCCCAAGTTCGAATCCCAGTAAGGGTATGGCTAGCTGATGAGAGCTAAATAGCTTGAAATAGATCTATACTAGTCTCCCTTTATTTCTTTATCAGCGAAATATAAATGGTATAAAACGGTTTGTCGTGAATGAGACTGCTTGAGGGCTGGATTGGAGCTGAAAGGCAAAAGGGATGCAGTATGCTCCCTCCCACATGCTGGGGCAGACCAGGTGCCTCGATAGAAAAACAGTTTATATGTATATGTATATGTATATGTATATGTATATGTATATGTATATGTATATGTATACCAGTGGTGGCCAAAAGCACACTGCACACACATGCACAGCAGACGCCAAACACACGCTTTGTGTGGAAAAAGAAGACTTCCCTAGGTAAGTAGAACAGCAAGGAGAGGGGAACAGCTGTGCCACGCAATTTAGCTTTGCTAGGAAGCAGGATTTCCTTTCTAGCGAATATAAACTGCGTGGCATAGCTGATCGTCGGAAAAACCGGTTTGCCCCTCTTTCTCGCATCACCTCCATCTGCCACAGTCCTCCTGGTATATATCAGGGGTGAAATGCTACTGGTTCGCCCCAGTTCGGGAGAACCGGTAGCTTTTTCTTAATATTGTTTTGCCCGAACCGGGGCGAACCGGTAGGATTTCACCCCTGATATATACCAGAAGGACTATGGCAGATGGAGGCGGTGCGAGAAAGAGAGCCATGGAGAATGCTGATTCATAGAGTGGCCCAGGGCCAGGCATGACTGAATGGCTGATGAGGATGATGATATATTTTGGTCTTGATTTGCATTTCCATATCCTTTTTTTTTTTTTAAAGATGACTTGCACTTTTAAGTACAAAGTTAACTGGATGACCTTGGGCCAGTCACTGTCTCCCAGCCCTAAGAAGAAGGCATTGGCAAACCACTTCTGAAAATCTTGTCGCCGCCCCCCACCCCAATTGTAGAGGCTAGGGAGAGGGAGAGGAGAGAGTGGGAGGGAGGAAGGGAGGGAGAGGGAGAGGGAAGGAGAGAGGGAGAGAGAGGGAGAGAGGGAGAGAGGGTGGGAGAGGGGAGAGAGGGAGAGAGAGCGCACGCACTGAGAATTCAGTTCATTTTGAATGTTAATTATGTTTCAACTGGTGTATTTCTTTAGATATGCAAAATAACCTCAATTAAACTGGCGGTGATGTCAATAAAATAAAATAAAATAAAATATTCCCACAGCCGCTCACCCATTCTTAGGGCCACCTGTCTGGCTTATTCCAACATTACCACATTACCAAGATACTGGAAATTTTGTGATGTTTTTCGTTGGTTCCTTTTTATAATAAACTGCAGAATTAGAACTACAGCAGGTGGACGGACGGACGGACGGACGGACAGAAGTACTGGTGGATGGGTCGTGCTCAGTGGTAGGATTCAAGTAATTTAATAACCGGTTCTCTGCCCTAATGATTTCTTCCAGCAACCAGTTTGCCAAAATGCTCAGAAAGTTAACAACCGGTTCTCCCGAAGTGGTGCGAACCGGCTGAATCCCACCACTGGTTGTGCAATAATGGCCATCATGATACGTTGGAAAGTGGCTGGATGACTTGCACATTAACACAACTTTCAGGAAAAGGCCTGGAAAGTGCTTCAATCTGCCACCAGAGGGAGCTCCAGGACCTTTGGAGAAAGCAGATATTTAACATTCTATTCCAGGGGTCTCCAACCTTGGCAGCTTTAAGCCTGGCGGACTTCAACTCCCAGAATTCCCCAAGCCAGCTTTGCAGGGTGTTGAATTCTGGGAGTTGAAGTCCGCCAGGCTTAAAGTTGCCAAGGTTGGAGACCCCTGTTCTATTCCTTCATCTCAGAAAAATTATCAGCTGAGAAAGTAGAGCTGGATGTTTAACAGTAACAGAGCTGGAAGGGACCTTGGAGGTCATCTAGTCCAACCTCCCCCTGCTCACACAGGAGACCTATACTAGGGATTTGAACCGCCGAACTGCCAACCTTTCTGATCGACAAAGCTCAGGATCTTTTAGAAGGGTTGTCCAGTCTCCAGTGATGGAACCTGCAAAGCTGCAGAGACGTGATCGGATCTCTTCAGGATGGATCCATCCAGCAGGTTAACCCTAAAAATGAAAGGAAAAGAAGATTCAGATTATTTTACAACACGGGAATCATTTTACAAATGGTTAAATGACAGACATTGAGGTTAGAGGAGTGGAATGGGATGAAATATAGTCTACACGAGAAAGAAAAAGAGGTGCACTGTTATTTTGATGGTTATATAATTGACACTTTGATGAAAGATAGTATATGTTGTAAAGATGATGGATATTATTGTATATTTGTCTTCTTAAGTTTTCGCGGGTGTGTGTATGCAAAAAATTAAAATCTCGGGTGTTTTCCCGCGTCATGTTAAATAAGTTAGTTAAAAAGTTTAACCAGAATTTTAAACTTTTTAACTAACTTATTTCACATGACGCGGGAAAACACTCAAGATTTTAATTTTTTGTATTGTATATTTGTTTATATATTACCGTATATTTGTTCATGTATGTATGTATGTATGTATGTGTGTATGTATTTTTCTTCAACCGGGTATTTTCCTACGTAAACCAAGTTTCTCAAATTGCAGCCATAATTCAGTGAAATCACATCCACTATCCTAGGCTTCTTCAGACAGCAAGCATGCGTTTTGCTGCCTATTGGGAGACTAATATAGATCTATTTCGGACTGATTAGTCCTCATCAGTTAGCCACACCCTTACCAAATGTTCCCTCCCCGTAGAGGCTAAGTATTTAAGAAGCAAATATGATTGCTTGTGGTTGGGATGTTGGTGAAGCCACCCTAGAGATTTTGCTATCTGAGGGGTCCTTGGTGCTCTCTGATAGGATAGGATAGAATCTTTATTGAGAAAAAATGAATAGAATAGAATAGAATAGAATAGAATAGAATAGAATAGAATAGAATAGAATAGAATAGAATAGAATAGAATAGAATAGTTGTTGTTCCTGTTGTTCCGCCAGGCCGGGCTATCAACATAATAATTTTAAATTGGGGTATTTTAAATTTCTAGGGTTTTAAATTGAGCCGAATTTATTTAATAATTTTAAATTTTTAATTGATGTTTGTCTTGTGTTTTTAAATAGGCTGTACACCACCCTGAGTCCTTTGGGAGAAGGGCGGTATAGAAATAAAATTATACTTATACTTATACTTATACTTATACTTATACTTATACTTATACTTATACTTATACTTATACTTATACTTAATAGAGTAGAGTAGAGTAGAGTAGAGTAGAGTAGAGTAGAATAGAATAGAATAGAATAGAATAGAATAGAATAGAATAGAATAGAATAGAATAGAATAGAATAGAATAATCCTCTTGGTTGCTCTTCCCTGTACTCTTTCTAGAGTCTCCACATCTTTTTTACATTGTGGCGAAAAAAATGGATGCAGGATTCCAAATGTGGCCTTATCAAGGCCTTATCAAGTGGTATGAACCCTTCACATGATCTTGATATTTTCAGGTTAAACTGTGAGAGGTTGCCCACTTCTGTTATGTTCAAAAGGATAACACCTGAATTCGCCATCTTACTGTGGAGCATAAGAACAAGCTGATCCTAACTGGAGCTACAAGACTAACTTCAAACCTAAGCTAAGTGCCTGGGAGGATGGACGCTGAGCAGAGACCTATCTCCTGAATTCTTCAGCTCTTGCCTTCTCTAATCCCTTTCCAACGTTGAAGGAATGTTCAGGTAATCTTCCAGGTTAGAATAGGAATAGGAGAAATGTTGCCATCTTGCCCTTGGCCCAGGGGTGAAATCCAGCAGGTTCTGACAGGTTCTGGAGAACCGGTAGCGGAAATTTTGAGTAGTTCAGAGAACTGGCAAATACCACCTCTGGCTGGCCCCAGAGTAGGGTGGGAATGGAGATTTTGCGATATCCTTCCCCCAGGAGTGTGTGGGGGGGGGAAATGGGGATTTTGCAGTATCCTTCCCCTGCCACACCCAACAAGCCACGCCCAACAAGCCACACCACAACCACCAAGCCACGCCCACAGAACCGGTAGTAAAAAAAAATTGGATTTCAACACTGCCTTGGCCTCCTCCATTGAGAAAATTATCTTTGGCCTGGCTTGACCGGTTGAGCGATCGTAGCTTGCTTAGCTGTGATTTGCAAGGCCAACTTATGCAGAGTTAACTGGAACATGGTTAGTCCCAAACTCCTTGGATTTGAAGGGTACGGTCAGCTCATGTGGGTTGGGTTCAACTCAAGTCTGCTGGACTCAACTGAGATTGGTTAACTTTTAATCACCTTGGATGGGGGGTGGGGGGAAGCAGGATTCAAGAGGACACAATTTTAGATAAATAAATAAATAAATAATTTTATTTCTATACCGCCCTTCTCCCGAAGGACTCAGGGTGGTGTACAGCCTATTTAAAAACACAAGACAAAACATCGATTAAAAATTTAAAATAATTAATTTGGCTCAATTTAAAACCCCACAAATTTAAAATACCCCAATTTAAAATTATTATGTGGATAGCCCAGCCTGGCAGAACAGGGTCTTCAGTGCGCAGCGAAACACCCGGAGGTTGGAGATCTTACGTATTTCCGGGGGGCAGTTCATTCCACAGGGCTGGGGCTCCCACAGAGAAGGCCCTCCCCCTGGGTGTCGCCAGCCGACATAACTTGGCCGATGGCACCCTGAGGAGACCCTCTCTGTGGGAGCGAACTGGTCGGTGGGAGGCTATTGGTGGCACAAGTCGGTCTCGAAGGTACCCGGGTCCTATGCCATGGAGCGCTTTAAAGGTGGTAACCAACACCTTGAATCGCACCTGGAAGACCACTGGGAGCCAGTGCAGCTCGCGCAGGAGGGGTGTCACATGGGCACAACGAGTTGCGCCCATAACCACCCACGCGGCTGCATTCTGGACCAGTTGGAGCCTCCGAGTGCTCTTCAAGGGGAGCCCCATGTAGAGAGCATTACAATAGTCCAGCCGGGAGGTGACAAGGGCATGAGTGACCGTGCGCAAGGCTTCCCGGTCCAGAAAGGGCTGCAACTGGCGAATCAGGCGAACCTGATAAAAGGCCCCCCTGGTCATGGCCGTCATGTGCTCTTCTAAAGACAGCCGTGCGTCCAGGAGGACACCCAGATTGCAAGCCCTCTCTCTGGGGGGCAAAGATTCACCCCCAATAGTCAACTATGGCACCTGCTGACTATATTCTGGGACACCGGAAGCCACAGCCACTCGGTCTTGGAGGGGTTGAGTCTGAGCCTGTTCCTCCCCATCCAGACCCGCATGGCCTCCGGGCAGCGAGACATCACATCAAGGGCATCGTTGGGGTGGTCTAGGGTGGAGATGGTGTTTGGATGGGACCCCCTGGGAATTCTAGCTCTGTAAAGCAAACTGGGTACAGGAACAAACCAGAGGGGGGGTGGAAAGGGCTAGGAAAAACCTGCTTGGCAGCATAGCAGTGCCAAAAAAAAAACTGCACAGATTCAGTCAACACAGATCAAATTTCATTCCAAGAATCTCTCTCTTAAATTCACAGCTTTCCGTGTCGTGTGTCTTATACTTTTCCCCGTTGTTTGGAGAAGCATGTGGGGCAAAGCGGGGTGGGATAGACAGGGGTGTTGAAGTCTAGGAACAAATCCAAGGGGAATCCATGGGGCTTTCTGAGCTGGCTGGTTTTCTTGCAGAGGTACCAATATAGAGGTGAAATCCAATTTTTTTTTTTACTACCGGTTCTGTGGATGTGGCTTGGTGGGCATGGCTTGGTGGGCGTGGCTGGGGAAGGATACTGCAAACTCTCCATTCCCACCCCACTCCAAGGGAAGGATACTGCCTTGGTAGTAGAGTGGTCTAAAGCACCCTGTTATTAAGACCAGCTGCCTGCAATTTCAGCAGGTTCGAATCTCGCCAGGCTCAAGGTTGACTCAGCCTTCCATCCTTTCTAAGGTAGATAAATTGAGGACCCAGATTGTGGGGGCAATAAGCTGACTTTGTATAAATATACAAAAGTATGAAGGGTATTGCTTAACACATTGTAAGCCGCCCTGAGTCTCCGGAGAAGGGCAGCATATAAATCAATTTTTTTTAAAAAAAACCTCTCCATTCCCACCCCACTCCAGGGGAAGGATACTGCAAAATCTCCATTCCCACCCCACTCCAGGGGAAGGATACTGCAAAATCTCCATTCCCACCCCACTCCAAGGGAAGGATACTGCAAAATCTCCATTCCCACCCCACTCCAGGGGAAGGATACTGCAAAATCTCCATTCCCACCCCACTCCAGGGGAAGGATACTGCAAAATCTCCATTCCCACTCCACTCCAGGGGAAGGATACTGCAAAATCTCCATTCCCACCCCACTCCAGGGGAAGGATACTGCAAAATCTCCATTCCCACCCCACTCCAGGGGAAGAATACTGCAAAATCTCCACTCCCACCCAACTCCAGGAGAAGGATACTGCAAATTGTCCATTCTCACCCCACTCCAGGGGAAGGATACTGCAAAATCTCCATTCCCACCCCACTCCCAGGGAAGGATACTACAAACTCTCCATTCCCCCCCCAGTCTGGGGCCAGCCAGAGGTGGTATTTGCCGGTTCTCCGAACTCCTCAAAATTTCCCCTACCGGTTCTCCAGAACCTGTCTGCTGGATTTCATCCCTGTTCCAATACCCAACTTGGTTAACATCATCTTGGTGGGTCACCAAACATCTGCCAGAAATCCAGCCAGCTCAGAGAACCTCCAAAAACCACACAGTTCAAGCTTGAGCTATAAATATTCTCTCCTCCTGGCACAAATCCCAAACTTGATTTTTTTTTTTTTTTTTAAACTCTCGGGTCATCCAAATGCAGCCTGCGGGAATCCAAGGATCCTCAAAGGCGATTCCCTCACCAGATCCTTGCAAGACTCCTTGGTCTTGAGTTTTGCCTCTTTTGAAAGATTGCGGGTGGGAGAGAAATGCGTGCAGAGGGAAGCCAAAGAGTGGGGAGGGGGTGGGGGAAAAGCAGGGCGGAAATGGAGTAGCTGAGTCGGGCTTTGACGCGCCCGCCTTTGATCCATTCAGAAATTCCCGGTGGCCAAACGGGGGGGGGGAGGCGGGGGAACAAAGGACGAGGGGAGGAGGAAGGGAGGAGGAGGAGGAGGACGCGCGTGGATTGGTCGGCTCGGGACCTGAGCATCCGGGCGGGGCGAGGGAGGAGAGGGAGGGGAAGAGGCGAGGGCTGCTGGGCGTCAGCAGCTGCCGGCACCACCTTGGCGGAGGCAGAGCCAAGAGGAGGAGGAGGAGGAAGAGGAGGAAGGCCGGGGGGGGTGGGGGGAAAGGCAGCTCCCTTCGCCATCTACCCAGGAAGCTGCCTCTGCAACAGTAGCTGCGCAATCCTCTGGCCTGGCATCCTCCACCCAGCCAAAAAAAAGAAAAGAGAGAAAGCCAACCAGGTCTGCAGAGCGCAAACCAAAAGCTGCCAGTGAAACGAAGGAGCGGACCCTCGTTGCTTTTTGGCCCGGCTCTTTTGGGGAGTGGGGTGGGGTGGGGGCGTGATGGTCGGGTGAACGCCTGCCGGGCAGCCCTCCCCTCCCCTGCCACCGCCCCACCCGCTCGCCATGGCTGCCAAGGAGGACTTGTACAGCCAAGTGGCCCCGTGGAGGAGCCGGCAGAGCCGAGCGGGGACCATCAAGCGCGGCTCATCGCTGGAGATCCTGCTTTCCATGGGCTTCCCCAAAGCTCGAGCGTGAGTTAGGCCCGGGATAAAGCGGGGAAGGAAGGAAAGGGGGTGGGAGGGATCTGCTTTTTGGGGTGGGGGAGAGCTGGGGGGAGGGGGAAGGGAGGGGTCCGCAGGTTTGCTTTGCCCCTCTGGGAGCTGGGTTGGCTAGCGCGCGTGCCAAAAGCAATACGCGCGCATCGCCGGGGATTTTGGGGTTCTCTCCAACCCAAGCGATGCTCTCTCTTGCAGCCTTGTCTGTCGGACAGCGTGGGGGCAAAGGGAAGCTGCTTCTCCAGACTAGGCGATGAGGGGGTTCTGGGGCTGCTGCTGTTGAGCATCCTTTGGCTGGCCGGGCTGTTTTTTGTTTGTTTTTTGTTTCTTCTCCAAGGGAGCCGTGCTTGGCTTGGAGATGGGTTGGACTGCGCTCTTGTTGCACCGCAAGCGCAGAGGCCAAAAGCGACGCCTCGCCCAGCCCGGCAGCGGTCAAGCCAAGCTGCTTTCGGGGTGGTCGAGAGAGGCCAGCGCGCTCCACCGGTTTGTCATCTTGGCTTTTCGTTTCGGGTCCTTGTCTCCTTTGCGCCTCCGCCGCAGCTCCGAGCGGCCCGTAATAAGCCAGGACTCAGTCTGCATCTGGAATCGAACCTGGGTTGGTCCCCTCCCCTTCTCTCCCCCTCCCCACTGCCCACCCGAGGCCGGGAGTGATGGAGGTTGTTGTGGTCCAGGATGCCAGAGCATCCTTGGCTCCCAGACAGGTGAGAGCTTGCCTGGCACCCCTGGCAAGGTCGGTCGCCTTCACTTTGGAGGACTTGGCAAGGTCTCCCCTGCGAGGAGAGGATGGCACCGATGTTTTCTCCAGTGGGGAGTTGGTTCTTCTCCTCCCCTTCGCTGGGCATCGCCTCCTACGCCAGTTTTTCCAGCTGTGTGTGTGTTTTGGAACTCGACTTCCCAACCTGCCCAAGCAGTCAGGGTGGCTGCGGAGGAATGCTGGGAAACGTAGTCCTGGCACTTCCGAAGGCCAGCAGGGTTTGGAAAACTGGCTTCCACAACATTTCAGGCTTCCTGGCCTTGATGGAGATTTTTGGCTTGGCAAGCCTGGGTTTTTCCTACAGGCCTTTCCCTCTCCTTCTCTCTAGCCAGGTAGGTCAGTCCAGGGATGATATTAGCCAGTCAAGTGTCAAGGGAAAGTGTCGATTATAAGGGGAAAAACCGGTTCGGCCGTTTTAAAATATCTTTCAGAAGAATTTAAATGCTAACCTTTGGCATCATTAACTTTTTATCCAGCAAACATCACCCATTAATGGCACCTGAGCCAGGTGCCATTCAAAGCCCGGGAGCATACTTTTTTTAAAAAAAACCCATCTTGGTTGACCAATGCAGGTGGTAGAACTGAAAGCGATACTGTCCAAAACAAGGTCATCCTCTCCGTTTCAGTTACCGTTGGATTGTGGTGACGTGTGAAGGGTGTCACTTGGGGTTTTGTTCAAAATGCTTTTCATTAAGGGTTTGAACCACACTCTGAAACGACACAAAACCAAATGAAAAAAGGAAGCAGAAAGAAACGGAATCCAAAGCACAGAAAGAAAGAAAGCAGAGAAAGAGAGAAAAGAAACCCGAAGTGCAAAAAAAAAAATAATAATAATAATAGAAAAAGTAAAACTAGAAATAAGGAAAAAAAAAAACCCAGAATATTTAAAGAAGGGACTCCCAGCCTTTGCAAGCAAATTTTATTTATTTACATTTTTTTAAATTTGATTTATATGCCGCCTTTCTCCGGAGACTCAGGGCGGCTTACAATGCGTTAAGCAATAGCCTTCATCCTTTTGTATATTTATACAAAGTCAGTTTATTGCCCCCACAAACTGGGTCCTCAATTTACCTACCTTAGAAAGGATGGAAGGCTGAGTCAACCTTGAGCCTGGTGAGATTCGAACCTGCAGTAATTGCAGGCAGCTGGTCTTAATAACAGGGTGCTTTAGACCACTGTACTACCAGGTCACTTTTGTATTTTGTATTTTGTATTTTCTAACCGCCCCTCTCCCTCTGAGATTAATATTTCCTCCCACCCCCCCATCAAATAATGAACATAATCCACTTCTTCCCATCGAGAGATTAATTGAGTTTCATGTTCCTTGTTCTGCAAAACTCATTAGTGGTTCTGGGCCCACAGCAAGAGTTTTAAAGATTCCAGTTTTTTTTCTGCAACCAGCATTGCTTGCCTGTAGCTGTGACTGAACCCACAATATACTGTTACAGGGACAGTTATTTTCCAGCTAATTCAGAGGTTAAGGAAGACATTCCTCTTGGCCGCCATGCCAGTCTGTGATAATTGTTGGGACAAGGGAGGTGACGGCTAGATCCCACCAACTCAAAAGGCACAAGAAACAGAACAACATACTTGGAAGGGACCTTGGAGGTCTTCTAGTCTAACCCTCTGCTCAAGCTGGAGACCCTCTACCATTTCAGACAAATGGCTGTCCAATCTTTTCTTTAAATCCTCCACTGTTGGAGCACCCACAATTTCTGGAGGCAAGTTAATTGTTCTCAGTCTCAGGAAATTTCTCCTTAGTTCCAGGTTGCTTCTCTCCTTGATTCGTTTCCACCCATTGCTTCTTGTCCTGCCTTCAGATGTTTTGGAGAATAGCTTGACTCCCTCTCCTTTGGGGCAGCCCCTGAGATATCGGAATCCTGCTATTGTATCATTTCTACTCCTTCTCTTTATCAGAATAATAGAATCGGAAGGGACCTTGGAGGTCTTCTAGTCCAACCCCTTGTCCAGGCAGGAAACCCTACACCACTTCAGACAAATGGTTATCCAACATCTTCTTAAAAACTTCCAGTGTTGGAGCATTCACAACTTCTGGTGGCAAGTCGTTCCACTGGTTAATTGTTGTAACTGTCAGGAAATTTCTCCTTAGTTCTAAGTTGCTTCTCTCCTTTATTTATTTATTTATTTATTTATTTATTTATTTATTTATTTATTGGTTCGATTTATATGCTGCCCTTCTCTGGAGACTCAGGGCGGCTTACAATGCGTTAAGCAATAGCCTTCATACTTTTGTATATACCTGCTTAGTAGGGCTTTCGCCCCCCCCAAGCGGTGTTCTTTTATTATTATTATATTCCCCCCATAATTTTTTTTATTATTTTTATAAAAATTGTATTATTTTTATAATTTTATTATTATTATTGCCCCCATAATCCGGGTGCTCATTTTACCTACCTCGGAAGGATGGAAGGTTGAGTCAACCTTGAGCCTGGTGAGATTTGAACTCGCAGTAATTGCAGGCAGCTGGCAGCTAAGTGCTACTTTAACAGCACTTTAGTCCGCTGCGCCACCAAGGCTCTATACCATTGCTGTACCATTGTTTCTTGTCCTGCCTTCAAATGCTTTGGAGAATAGCTTTATTCCCTTTTCTTTGTGGCAGCTCCTGAGATAGTGAAGCACTGCTATCATATCACATCTATTCCTTCTCTTTATCAGAATAACAAACTGAATAGACTTTCAGTTCTAAGGGACCTTGGAGGTCTTCTAGTCCAACCCACTGCTGAGGAAGGAAACTGTATCATTTCAGACAAGTGGTTGTCCAATCTATTCTTTAAAACCTCGACTTCTGGAGGCGAGTTGTTCCACTGGCGAATGGAAACTGAGCAAGCTTCTAAGGGGCCTAGATTGCTTCATCAGGCAAGGGGGTCTAAACAGGCAGATGAAGTGGCGGAAGAAAAAGGAAGCTGCGGATATGCGTTGGGTCACCAAGTCTGCCGAGTCATCATCTCAAAAATCAAGAGCTCTAATGGAATTTTTTAAAAAAGAAGCAGACGGAAATCAATGTTATGTTGTCTGTTTCATTCGGCTCCTTCCATTTTCACGCTGTCTGATGAAGATTTGGAAATTTCAAAAGGTTTTTTTTTTTTCCCCCGTTTGGTGGTTTTGACCGAACAGATTAACAGAGTTGGAAGGGACCTTGGAGGTCATCTAGTCCAACCCCCCACCCATGCAGGAGACCCCACACCATTTCTGACAGAGGGCAGTCCAGTCTCTTCTTGAAAGCTTCCAGTGATGAAGCTCCCACAACTTCTGAAGGCAACTTCTGTTCCATGGGTTGATTGTTCTCACGGTCAGAAAATTTCTCCTTATTTCTAGGTTGAATCTTCCCTTGATCAGTTTCCATCCATTATTCCTTGTCTGGCCTTTGGAAAACAGGTGGACTCCCTCCTCTCTGTGGCAACCCCTCAAATATTGGAAGACTGCTATCCTGTCTCCCCTGGTCCTTCTCTTCACTAGACTAGCCATGCCCAGTTCCTGCAACCGTTCATCGTATGTTTTAGCCTCCAGTCCCCTCATCCTCCTGTTTGCTCTTCTCAGCACTCTTTCTAGAGCCTCAATATCCTTTACAGATTAACAGAGTTGGAAGGGACCTTGTAGGTCATCTAGTCCAACCCCCCACCCAAGCAGGAGACCCTACACCATTTCTGACAGATGGCAATCCAATCTATTCTTGAAAGCTTCCAGTGATGAAGCTCCCACAACTTCCAAAGGCAACTTCTATTCCATGGATTGATTGCTCTCACGGTCAGAAAATTCTTCCTTATTTCTAGTTTGAATCTCTCCTTGGTCAGTTTCCATCCATTATTCCTTGTCTGGCCTTCGGGTGCTTTGGAGAATAGCTTGAACCCCTCCTCTCTGTGGCAGCCCCTCAAATATTGGCACACTACTATCATGTCTCCCCTGGTCCTTCTCTTCACTAGACTAGCCATGCCCAGTTCCTGCAACCGTTCATCGTATGTTTTAGCCTCCAGTCCCCTAATCATCCTGGTTGCTCTTCTCTGCACTTTTTCTAGAGTCTCAGCATCTTTTTTATAGGGTGGTGACCAAAACTGGATGCAGTACTCTAGGTGTGGTCTTATTAGGGCTTTATAGAGTGGTATTAATACCTCAGTAGTACCTTACTTGAGCATCTTGGGCAGCATGCTTACTGTAATATAGATTTTGGATGATGACGATTGGAAATTTTGATTTGGGTGAACGGAAGTGTTCTTTGCTTTTCAATTTCCAATGAAATTAAACTAGGAAGGGGTTGGGGGAAAGGGCGAATTTTTATTTGCTTTTTATCTTCCCGCGACCGGTCTGTCGAGATCTAGTGTTCTGCCCCAACTACGGACCCCAAAGAACACAGCACACACAAAGTTTGTACAAAACTTAACTTTACTAAAATAACTCAGTCTTTTCCAAACGAAGGCTGGTAATAAACTTCCTTAACAGCATCCAAAGAATAAATAATCTTAATTTTACTATGGTTGGCAGAAAGCCCAGAAGCAATTTTGCAGAGAATCCAGACGCGAAGGAGAATGAACTAAAGTTGTTCCCTGCAAATTGCTTCAGCCTCCTCATTGTCCAACTCGAGTGCCAGCTGTACAGGCTACTGGCGCAGCACCACACCAGCCTCCTTGCTGTCAGAATCAGCTACAATCCGCACAGGCTGCTGACGGGTCACAACATCTAGTACAGATAACGCTCAACTTATAACAGTTCATTTAGCAAGTGTTCGAAGTTACAATGGCATGGGGAAAAAGTGACTGGTGACCCTTTTCCACACTTACGTCCACTGCAGCATCTGTACAGACACCTGATCAAAATTCAGATGCTTGGCAGCTGACTCATATTTATGACGGTTGCAGTGTCCCGGGTGGGGGGGGGGTTACTTGATTCCTTTTTGCGACCTTCCACAAGCAAAGTCAATGGGGAAGACAGATTCACTTAACAACTGTGTCACTAATTTAGCAATTGCAGTGATTCATTTAACAAAACAGTTTTGGGTTTCACATTTTTTTTACTACCGGTTCTGTGGGTGTGGCTTGATGGGCGTGGCTTGGTGGGCATGGCAGGGGAAGGATACTGGAAAATCTCCATTTCCTCCCCACTCCAAGGGAAGGATACTGGAAAATCTCCATTTCCTCCCCACTCCAGGGGAAGGATACTGTAAAATCTCCATTCCCTCCCCACTCCAGGGGAAGGATACTGCAAAATCTCCATTCCCTCCCCACTCCAGGGGAAGGATACTGCAAAATCTCCATTCCCTCCCCACTCCAAGGGAAGGATACTGTAAAATCCCCATTTCCTCCCAATCAGCTGGGACTCGGGATAGAGAATAGATGGGAGCAGAGCCAGTCAGAATTTTTATTACCGGTTCTCTGAACTACTCAAAATTTCCACTACCGGTTCTCCAGAACTGGTCAGAACCTGCTGAAACCCACCTCTGTAACAAATGTGGCTTAGGACCTGGTTATTTACGGGACCGCCTACTACCACAAACAGCCTCCCATCAGCCGGTACGCTCTCATAGAGAGGGGCTCCTCCAGGTGCCGTCAGCCAAGCAGTGTCGACTGGCGGCCCCCATGGGGAGGGCCTTTTCTGTGGGGGCACCCACTATCTGGAACGAGCTTCCCCCTGGAGATACGGAGGATCCCGGATCTGTGCACTTTCCGCCGTGCTCTTAAGACCCTCCTATTCCAGCAAGCCGGCCTGGCCTAATTTTTCTCCCCTTTCTTTTTAATTTTTTAAACTGAAATTTTAATTTGTTTTAAATTATTGGGATTTTTAATTGTCTTGGGCTAAATTATTTAATTTGGTTTTAAATTGTTTCTAACTTTTGTATTTATGTATTTTATTCTGTGCCTGTTCACCACCCTGAGTCCTTCGGGAGTAGGGTGGTATATAAATTTAATAAAACAGAAAACATAAAAACGTGGCGAGAAAGGTCCTAAAATGGGGTGAAACTCACTGAGCAAATGTCTCGCTCAGCAATGTCAATTTGGGGCTCCATTGTGGTCATAAGTCAAGGACTACCTGTCTACTCTACTAATCTTGGGGATATTATGCCCAGAGTAATTTTTAAACCACCGACTCATGTGTTTGGCTTAATCGTAGAATTTGTATCAATGAATGCTCTACATTCTCCAGATTTTAAGAAGGGGCTAGCCAAGACCTTGGCAAATATTTCAGATTCTTTGCCATTCTCATCCAATTGTTTAGAAGCAAACCCCATAAAAAAAAAAAGAGCACAATAATATAGTTTATATGTCTGTGCACTTGGCTGTCTTAGCCTGAAACTCACTCTATTCTCTCCCTCCACCCACTGGTGTGATATTTTCATGTTCTTTTTTTTCCATTGACCTATTTTGATGCCCTGATAGATATCAGCAATCTTAACGTGGTAAAAGAGAGTCCTTGAGTTACAACCACAACGTGGGGCTAGAATTTCCATGGCTAAGGCAAGGTGGTGCTTCCGTGAGTCGTGCCCGATTTCACAACCCTCTTTGCCAAGGTTGTTAAGCGAATCACATGGTTGTTAAGCAAATCAAAGCTTCCCTTGTCAGAATCTCCCTGGGAGTGGGGAATCACATGATCCCCAGAAATGGTCCAACCATTGCAAACACATATTCATTGTCAAGCTCCTGAGTTTGGATCACATGATTGGAGATGCTGCAATGGTTATAACTACAATAGTGGCCAAAATTGTGGAAACCTTCTGGGAAAAGTGTATTTTCTAAAACTAGCTCATAACACCACTTTTTTTTTTTTTTTTTTTTTTTTTTTGGGAGTGGTACCATAAAATTATATATCAATGGAAAGATAATTTAATCAAGAATGTAATGCAATAACTTTTAGGAAGGATTTGCTGTTAGAATAGCAGTGACAATATAAAGAAGAAAAGTGAAAGACGAGATATACAAAAATGAATATTGCATATTGCATATAAATCCAATAAAATAAATTAAATAAATAAATAAATAAATGATCACCATAGAAAAAACGAGATATACAAAAATGATCACCCTGTCAGTTAATACTTAGTTGCGTAACCTTTAGCATGAATGACGGCCTTACAATGTCTTCCCAGGGAGTGAAACAAGTCTTTTATTGGCCAATTTTCGATTGGACACACAAGGAATTTGTCTTGGTGCATACGCTCTCAGTGTGCATAAAAGAAAAGATACGTTCATCAAGAATCCTAAGGTACAACACTTAATGATAGTCATAGGGTACAAATAAACGATCAGGAAACAATAGCAATATAAATTGTAAGGATACCAGCAACAAAATTATAATCATACAGTCATAAGTGGGAGGAGATGGGTGATAGGAACAATGAGAAGATTAATAGTAATGCAGACTTAGTAAATAGTTTGACAGTGTTGAGGGAATTATTTGTTTAGCAGAGTGATGGCGTTCAGGAAAAAAATGTCCTTGTGTCTAGTTGTTCTGGTGTGCAGTGCTCTATAGGGTCGTTTTGAGGGTAGGAGTTCAAACAGTTTATGTCCAGGATGCGAGGGGTCTGTAAATATTTTCACAGCCCTCTTTTTGATTCGTGCAGGATACAGGTCCTCAATGGAAGGCAGGTTGGTAGTAATTGTTTTTTCTGCAGTTCTAATTATCCTCTGAAATCTGTGTCTGTCTTGTTGGGTTGCAGAACCAAACCAGACAGTTATAGAGGTGCAGATGACAGACTCAATAATTTCTATGTAGAACTGTATCAGCAGCTCCTTGGGCAGTTTGAGTTTTCTGAGTTGGTGCAGAAAGAACATTCTTTGTTGTGCTTTTTTGTTGACGTTTTTGATGTTGGGTGTCCATTTTAGATCTTGCGATATGGTAGAACCTAGAAATGTGAAGGTCTCTACTGGTGATACTGTGTTGTCTAGTATTGGGAGAGGTGGAAGTATGGGAGGGTTTCTCCTAAAGTCCACCACCATTTCTACGGTTTTGAGTGTGTTCAGTTCAGTTCATTAGAGATGCAGTCATTGGTATACAGAGAGAAGAGAAGTGGGGAGAGCACACAGCCTTGGGGGGGGGGCTGTTCTAATTGTACAGGTATCTAAAACGCCTTTAAAGTAAGACAAGATAGAATGAGGTTATGTTGAGGAATAATTAGTACGCCGAGGATGTTCTGTTAAGCTAATGAGGCAAGACATTTATTAATAGCAACAAACTGGGCTGCATATTGTCCATCTCACCCTTCGAAATGAAATCCAGCAGATTTGCAAAATAGCTTCAAGGATGGGGCGCTTCCAGCTGGAAGCTGCTCGGGTTTTAACTAGATTAAGACTCTTTTTTTCCCCCAAAACAGCTACTTGATCCATGGAATAATTGGGCCTTGTTTTGTGGGGGAGATGATTGGTAGCTTCTCATCCTGAGCTGATAACCAGTTTTGTCCTAACATGTCATTGTCCTGCCAAAGGTGCTTTTTCAAGAGGCAACTGGACTTTCTGGTTTGTCTTTGAAGACGTTTGGCTTCTCATCCAAGAAGCTTCTTCTTCTACCGTCCAGTCAGAGCCGAAGAAGCTTCTTGGATGAGAAGCGAACTGTCCAGTTGCCTCTTGAAAAAGCACCTTTGGGACAACCATGACCTGGATGACTGAGAATCGCCATAGACCTGTCATTGTCCTCATACAAAATGATGGCCTCTTAATTCCACCTAGCAGCTGTGGTTTCTTTAAGCATGATTTCAACTAAATGTCACCCTTTGGATCTTCCAATGGTGCTGTTGCAAAGGGTCTTACTTAACCCACCTTGTATATCTGAAGGTCAACAGGCATGTAGAGGAAACATGATGTCAGTGTACTAAGTAACACCCCCAATGAAAGAAGAACTCTTAGAAGTTCCTCAAAGTTCCATTTTATTAGAGATGTCATATTGGCATGTCTGGGAAAACCCGAATCTGAAAATCTCCAGGTTTTCCACACCCAAAGGAAAGTTCAAGTCCCTGCCCATCACACACATGTCCATCACATGTCCAATCAAAGCACCGTCCCAACTGGAGATGCCTCCCAGTTCCAACCCTTCATGTGCAGGGCATGATGTCCTTGACTCTCCGAGAAAGGAATGTTATTATGACTACATATCACCCATGCTCCATACAATCCCCCCTCCCAGTTTCCCACAGCACTAAATGTGGCAGGCCTGAAGATCCAACGAAAAAGAGGGCTTCCAGGCCTGACACATGAATCAGGAGGCGTGAGATGGCCTGTAGAACTGAGGGCCTTAACAACCAGAGGCAGCCACCTCAGCTTGTATAATGATAGAGCTGGCCCAAACGCAAGCCATTCATTTTCTAGATTTCCAACCAGACTATTAATTATATTAAGCGAGAACATGGATGAAAGCAGGTCTCATTAACCCGGATCACACAAAACTAAGATTTCCCCTATGACGAGAAATCCAGTGTCCACGCTGGCTTGGGAATTGTGGGAATTGAAGTCCACAAAGTTGCCAAGGTTGTGTCAAAAAGAGGGCTGTGAAAATATCTACAGACTCCTCGCATCCTGGACATAAATTATTTCAACTCCTACCCTCAAAACGGTGCTATAGAGCACTGCACACCAGAACAACTAGACACAAGGACAGTTTTTTCCCAAACAAATAATTGCTAATTAAACAAATAATTCCCTCAACACTGTCAAACTATTCACATTAGGCTGCATTACTATTGCTATTAATCTTCTCGTCATTCCTGTCACCCATCTCCTCCCACTTGTGACTGCATGATGGTAACTTTGTTGCTTGTATCCTTACGATTTATATTGATCTTGATTGTTTCCTAGTATGATTCGATTGCTTATTTGTATCCTATGACTATCATTAAGTGTTGTGCCTTGTGATTCTTGACGAGAATCTTGTTTTTTTATGTACACTTTTTTTTAAAATTTGATTTATATGCCGCCCTTCTCCGGAGACTCAGGGTGGCTTACAATGCGTTAAGCAATAGCCATACTTTTGTATATTTATACAAAGTCAGCTTATTGCCCCCACAAACTGGGTCCTCATTTAACCTACCTTAGAAAGGATGGAAGGCTGAGTCAACCTTGAGCCTGGTAAGATTCGAACCTGCTGTAATTGCAGGCAGCTGGGTTAATAACAGGGTGCTTTAAACTACTGTACTACCAAGGCACAGGATACTTGAAGGCCAGATAGCTGTGGGTTTCAAAATGGGCTGGCTTCTCGTCCTTATCCGCAGATTCTTCTTGAATTCGTCGAGTGATTTCCTCTCCGTTCTGGTTTTAATCGGAGGGCTTCAAAGCTCTCTATAACTTCTCAGCTGGCGATTGGAGTTTGTGCTTCATTTGTAGAGTCTGAATATAGCTACAGATGTTGTGATCTCCTGTTGGGTTGCTTTGTTTACTGTTCTTGGTCCGTATCTGATGACTACTCCAGATGTTGTAAATTGCAGCTGCAGCAGTCTTAGGCAACCAGGGGGTTTGGCCAGTGAACTCCCACCACCTTTTCTTGGGAGATATTTTTGAGTCAACGTTGTGGACGCCTCAAACAGGAGGTTTTGCATGGTGGAGATTTATCATTTGGAGGGGTTGAAGATTTGTGTTTTCGTCCTTTTTAAAAAAAGAATATGTTAACGATATTCCACATGTTCTCTTTGGCTAAATTTTTTTTAAAAATAAAATCAATGTTAATTGCAACGGCTCTTGTGAGTCACACCTCATTGTCACAGCCAGAGAAAACCAAGGTGTTTTTAGTCCAAGAACTGGTTATTGATTATGTGTTCAAAGTTGGGAAAAACAGAGTTGTTTCAGCCAATGAATGAGTACGCTTGGAATTAGGGGTGCATTAAGATTCTCACATCAAAGGGACATGGTGGCTCAGTGGCTAAGACACTGAGCGTGTCGATCGAAAGGTCGGCAGTTCAGCGGTTCGAATCCCTAGCGCCGCGTAACGGGGTGAGCTCCCGTGACTTGTCCCAGCTTCTGCCAACCTAGCAGTTCGAAAGCACGTAAAAAATGCAAGTAGAAAAATAGGGACCACCTTTGGTGGGAAGGGAACAGCGTTCCGTGCGCCTTTGGCATTGAGTCATGCCGGCCACATGACCACAGAGACGTCTTCGGACAGCGCTGGCTCCTCAGCTTTGAAACGGAGATAAGCACCGCCCCCTAGAGTCAGGAACGATTAGCACATATGTGCAAGGGGAATCTTTACCTTTACCTTAAGATTCTCACGAAGAACTTTATACCCTGTTGTGTTTTTGAGGATTGATTTTTCTTATTAACCTAGGGGACATAACAAAGATGCATTCTGCAGTGCCAAACATTTGATTGATTGATTGATTGATTGATTGATCCCACCTTTATTACTTTGTAAATAATACAAAGCAGCAAACGTACCTAATACTCCTGCCTCTTCCTGTTTTCCCCACAACAACAACCCTGTGAGGTGCTGAAAGAGAGTAATTGGCTCGAGGCCACCCAGTTGGCTTTCCTGCCTCAAAGGCTGGACTGGAACTCCCAGTCTCCTGGTGATTGGCCCAAAGTCACCCAGCTGGCTTTCATGCCTAAGGAAGGATTAGAATTCACAGTCTCCTGGTGTTTGGCCGCAAATCAGCCAGTGTTGGGACCTAGGCTTCCTGAGTCATTAAAACACACGAGTAATCCCAAAAACCTCTTTTATTGCAACAGCTGTGAATTACGTTCATTCACAGCTGAGTCCCAATTAGTTGCAAAAGGTCCTTCGGGATAATCACCAACCTTTAACTCCCTTGACACTCTGCCAAAGACCTACTTTGGCAAAGCCACACGGATTCCAGAATCAAACAGAGATGCCAACTGGGAATAGAATTAACAACGTTGCTTTCCTGCAAAGGTCCCTTTGCTCCTCTTTTAAGCCTTATGGGAGGGGGTCAATAATCTCCAGGATTTACTCCCAAGTCGTCCCTTTTGTTTTAATTGTCCATGCCTTCTGACAGCTCTGTGCATGCGTGCACTAGGAACAGGCTCCTCCTGTTCCTCTGCCTCTCTGCTGTCTGACTCTGGAGGCTTCAGAGTCTGCGCATAACTCCCCGATGGCCTTGGCCCCATCTCTGCCTCCAACGTAGAGCCCTCATCCGGGCCTTCCCCAGACTCCAGGACTGGCCCATGTTCCTCCCCAGCCTCCTCACTGTCCGACTCCGCTACCAGCTCTGCAGGCTGCTGGCGGACCACAACACTCGGCCTGCTTTCACGCCTGAGACTAGAACTCACAGTCTCCCAGTTTCTGGCCCAGCACTTTCACTACTATACCAAACTGGCCCTCTCTTAATTTTCACAAACATTTGTGAGAAGAAATGGTAATTTTGGTGTTGGTGCACCAAACACTGTGTTGGAAGAAATGTCCATCTAGGTTCAGTTCTAAGTGGGGAAAAAGACACTGGAAACATGGAGACTGCTTGGAAAGATGGTTTAATGGTGGACAGGACCACATGGGTTTTTGGGGTCTTGGGCAAAATGAAGCCCATGGGTGAGAGAGAGAGAGAGAGAGAGATTTATAACTTCTGTTGGGTTTTGAATTTGAGCTTGTATTCTGATTGGTTGTCAGACTCCCATGGGGTGGGGGTCTTAGCTAACTTTGTAGGTTGTCTGTGTCCCAGGCTTGGTTGAGCCTTGCTGGGTGATGTAATCTCCCCAGGTGCCATGTGGTGAGATCAGTAGAGGGCTAATTCCATCATGTCCTGAGGGCCATGTCTTAATCCCATCACCCTGGAGTTGAACGAGGGGCAGGGAGCTGCTTTGTCTTTAAAACATGTTTCTCCTTTTCTCATCCAGGGAAACATAATATTCTGCTTTTTTAATATTTCCTAAAACATTTCATTCCTCTAGGAGAGGGCTGGGTGCTAAATTCCTTCAACCAAGTTGCTGGAATCACAATTTTCCACGGTTGACAAAAACTTCTGCGTTGTCGGAAACTTGTTGTCCAGCTGAACAGCTATTTCTTTTGCAATTTAAACAAAAAACAAAAAAACTGCTGGGAATTTTTGGAACAGAAGGACCAAACAAAAGGGTGATTAAGGAAAGAGCAAACATCATGTTTATCAGGTATTCTTCTAGGAGACTGGAGTGGTTTTGCAAAGATCAGATAAAAAGGCCGAGAACTTTTGTTTAGGAAAATAACTTCCCGAGGCTTATGCAAACCACGGGGGGAATTTGAAATGCTGTGTTTAAAGAAAGAGGGGCCTTGAATTTAGACTATCAGCAGAATGAAAGCAGCTTTTACATTGGCCTTCTGTGTTATGGTATAAACTACTAGAAGACAACAATAGCTCACATTTTGGGTCTTCCGAGTAGTTTGTGAGAAATATTCAAGGGACAAGTGCTCTCTTTCTCTATTTCACTGTAGAGTCTTTTTGCTTTTCTACCGTGTTTTCCCCAAAATAAGACCGGGTCTTATATTAATTTTTGCTCCAAAAGACGCATTATGGCTTATTTTCCAGTTAGGTCTTATTTTGGGGAAAATACAGTACTAAACGCTTCCGTCTGGTTGACGATCTTAACTGCGGCTTATTTTTGGGATAGGGCTTATATTACAAGCATCTTGAAAAATCATGCTAGGGCTTATTTTCCAGTTGGGTCTTATTTTTGGGGAAACAAGATATATCCGTTAGCTGTTTGCAAATGGGGTAGAAATTCTTCCTAGTGCACAGAAGCTACACTTGAGGAAAGCATGACTTGACAGGGAAGTAATAAAATCTACACTGCAGTGTTGCATTCCTAGATGCACTTTTTTTTTTAACCCTTCCGGTGGCCTTCAAAATCAGTTTCTCACTCAGGTTTTGGAAGCTGGGTTATTTGTTGTAGTTAGTTTGTATTGCTCTATGTTGATCAAAGAGCGGATTTTTACCTACTAACTTTTATTGTTCTTGTTCTTGTCTTTAGAAGTTTGTTTTTGTTCTTATATCTTTTCAGCATTGTTTGATTAAGATGGATGGCCATCTAAGTTTGCAGAAAAAATAAAATAAAACATGGACAGGGTAGTTCTCGTTTAGCAACTGTCTCCTCTGGAGACCGCTCACATTACGACGGTGATGAAAAAGTAACTTTACAACCAGCCCTTGCGTTTATGAACTTCGGAGGTCTGTAAAAGCAAGGGAAAACTGAAGTAAGATAATCACAGTTGTCGTTTCCTTTAGCCACTGCCTTGCTTAATGGCAAAAGTTGCCAGTCCTAATTGTGATCGCTGAACAACAACTTCCTCTAATGCTCTTACAGGGTACAGAATCTTGTTTATACCTCTTCATCCATGCTTACAAACTGTAGGAAGTTAGCACCCAGCCCTCTCCTAAAAGAATGAAATATTCTAGCAAATCTTAAAAAGGCAGAATATTATACCTCCCTGGATGAGAAATGGAGAAACATGTTTTTTAGAGGCAGGAAGCAGACTCACTCTTAATAGCCCCCACCCTCCTCAATAGCCCACAGCAGATGTCAGCACTTAAAAGGTAAAGAGATAGCTAGGTCTATTCATAAGCAAATGCCCTCACCCAAGATCCAACAAAGATAGGATTAGCCTTCTACCCATCTAGCAAAAGAGCTCACCACATGGCACCTGGGGAGATTGCATCACCCAACAAGGCCCAACCAAGCCTGGGACTCAAAAGACAACCTACAAAGTTACCCCTGTATGGCCCCATGGGAGTCTGACAACTAGGAGTGAAATCCAGCAAGTTCTGGAGAACTGGTAGCGGAAATTTTGAGTAGTTCAGAGAACCGGTGGCGGAAACTTTGAGTAGTTCGGAGAACCGGCAAATACCATATCTGGCTGCCCCCAGGGTGGGAAGGGAATGGAGATTTTGCAATATCCTTCCCCTGGAGTGGGGTGGGAATGGAGATTTTGCAACATCCTTCCCCTGGAGTGGGGTGGGAATGGAGATTTTGCAACATTCTTCCCCCTGGAGTGAGGAGGGAATGGGGATTTTGTAGTATCTTTCCCCTGGAGTGGGGTGAGAATGGAGATTTTGCAGTATGCTTCCCCTGCCATGCCCACCAAGCCATGCCCACTAAGCCATGCCCACAGAACCGGTAGTAAAAAAATGTGGATTTCACCACTGCTGAATACAAGAATACAAGCTCAAATTCAAAGTCCAACAGAGGGTATAAATCTCTCTCTCTCTCTCTCTCTTTCTCACTCATGTGCTTTTTTTTGCCCAGGACCTTAAAACCCATCTGATCCTGTCCACCATTAAACCATCTTTCCAAGCAGTCTCCACATTTCCAGTCTTTCTCCCCACTTGGAACTGAACCCAGATGGATATTTCTTTCAACAAAACTATTTCACCATAACTGCTGTGTTTCACCCTTCAAACAATAAGAACATATCATGAGTTTATTCCCAGGGTTGACTTTTAAGTTCTGGAGCAGGGGTCAGCAACCCGTTGCTCTGGAGCCTCATGTGGCTCTTTCATCCCTCTGCTGTGGCTCCCTGTCGCCAGTCAGCTCCACAATTATAGGGCTTTCGGTTAGGATAGGTAGAGGAAAAAGGACACCGCGCTAGGAGGAAACTATGGTGGGGGAACTGGACTTCCGGTTGGCAAAGGAGAAAGGACATTGCGCTAGGAGGAGACTCTGTGGTGGGGGAACCGGACTTCTGGTTGGCTCCAGAATTGAACAGGGGGCTCCCTGTTAGGACCTTTGTGGCTCTTTGAGTATTTAAGGTTGCCTACCTCTCTTCTGGAGCAAGGAGAGGTAAAGTTTGGCTTAGGATGATGACTTATCTGGGCTCCAAACCTTTAAGCAAGGCCCTTTCCCCTATAATCTTGGGGAGATTTGGCTTCACCCTTCTTGACCATCAATCTCCTCCCACAGACAGAACAGCTGCACCAGACAGCTGCTCAACCTTAAATTCCTTGGAGGGAAAAAAAAATATAAGGCCCAGATGTAGCAAGTTAATCTAGTTTGGCCCTTAATCACATCACTTTGTCTACATTTTAATTTCCCCATTTGCAAGCTCCGGATAATATTGCTGACCTACTTTGCTGGGTGAGAGGCAACACAGGTTTTGAACATACTTTAAGCCTTGTGCAAATGCTGATCATTCGCGACCATCACTTCTGCATTGTGCTTGGAACAGTGGTGGGTTGCCCCTGGTTCGGACCGGTTCGCAAGAACCGGTAGTAAAACCGGCGGAAGGCTCCGCCCACTGACCTTGACTTCATCAGGATGCTTCTGCGCATTCTGGCTTGTAAATATTTTTTCTCCCTTTAGCTGAGTCAGCCTTGGTCAGTCGTACATGTTTTAGGGAGTGAGGGGATAGACGTAGAAGGACATTTCAATGCCACACTGCCCCAAAGAGAAAGCAACTCCCTCCGACTTTGTGCCATTACTTTTCCATTGATCATCTTGACCCGTGTTGAACATTCCTTCCTAAAATGAAAGGCGGCCATTGTTTATTTCTCTGTGCATATTTTTTGTCTATTTGATTTATTATTTATTGGGTTGCTATTTAATTTGTGCAGGAGAAGAGGAGGCTGAGCTGGGAGGTGGAGTTAAAGGTGCTATCAGTTTGGAGTCCTGGGGACAAGAGACCCAAGTCCAGCATCCTCTGAATTCATTGAGCCTTATCTAGCGCCAATTTAGCTTTGGCCATTAGTTGACTAAATTTGTGTGTATAGATAGCAGCAGTGGTGAAATCCAATTTTTTTTAACTATTGGTTTTGTGGGCGTGGCTTGGTCGGCGTGGTGTGGCTTGGTGGGGGTGGCTTGGTAGGCATGGCAGGGGAAGGATACTGTAAAATCCCCATTCCCTTCCCACTCCTGGGAGGCGGATATTGCAAAATCTCCATTCCCACCCCACTCTGGGGCCAGCCAGAGGTGGTATTTGCCGGTTTTCCGAACTACTCAAAATTTCCGCAACTGGTTCTCCAGAACCTGTCAGAACCTGCTGGTTCCAGAACCCCTGGATAGCAGCAATAAACTCTTCTGTACTTTAAAATCAATCAATGCTGTTGATAATTTGCATCTGACAATTTGATTTCATTACATTAGAGGAATATGGCAGTTGTTAGTTGCGAAGTCATGTCCGACCCATCACGACCCCATGGACAACGTTTCTCCAGGCCTTCCTGTCCTCTACCATCCTCTGGAGTCCATTGAAGCTCACGCCGACTGCTTCAGTGACTCCATCCAGCCACCTCATTCTCTGTCGTCCCCTTCTTCTTTTGCCCTCAATCGTTCCCATCATTAGGATCTTCTCCCATGAGTCCTTCCTTCTCATTAGGTGGCCAAAGTATTTGAGTTTCATCTTCAGGATCTGGTCTTCTAAAGAGCAGTCAGGGTTGATCTCCTCTAGGACTGACCGGTTTGATAGCCTTGCAGTCCAAGGGACTCGCAGGAGTCTTCTCCAACACCAAAGTTCAAAGGCCTTGGGCCTGTTTGATGTTGTCATCTTGAATTCCTCTTTGTTAGTTGTCATTGGGCAACTAATCTTCTTTCTCTTTCCAGTCTTGTTTCTTTTTCGTCTGTCTTCTTTCCCTTTCTTCAAACTTTTGATAGGCAAACCTTGTGAGTGGTTTCCTTCCTTCCCCTTGGGCTAAAAGTTTGGTATCATCCAAAGATCAAACAATCGTTTGACAACAAGCTGGAATGGCTGACACTTTCAGCTCCTGTGCGTGTAGCAGCTGAACCTTTCCATTATGACTGTACAGTCTGGTAGTCCTGGATTGAATCAGACTTGAAGGGAGGAGGGACATTGATGAAGTCTGATAAGGACTCTTCAAGATTGGTGGGTGGCGAGGAGAGAGAAGAGGAGATACAATGGTAGGCCGGTTTTAGAGCGTTGCAATTGATCCTGCTTTCCAGGTAGAAAATGACTCATATTTTACAAGTGCTGTCAGGGTTCCAAGTAATATACCCACAGCAAACAAAACTCCGAGGCTGCTAATTTCCTCAAAGAATAGTTTTATTCAATATGTCACCTTGTGGTGAAAACCGACTCTGAAGGTTTCCTGCCGTTTTCACCTAATTAAAAGTAAACGCTTTTCCCCCCCTCCTCAAACAATCAGTCACATGGCCCAATCAAGCCTTGACTAGGTGGCTCAGTGGCTAAGACACTGAGCTTGTCAATCAGAAAGGTCGGCAGTTCGGCGGTTCGAATCCCTAGTACAGGTCTCCTGCGTCAGCAGGGGGTCGGACTAGATGACCTCCAAGGACCCTTCCAATTCTGTTACTGTTACTGGTTGCCTGGTGACATCACTCCCCCTTCCTCCGACCAGGCGTGAGAAAGCCCTTGGTTCTCAAGAGAAAGTATTTTGTTTTGGCTACAAAACCCTAGCTATCCCTAATCTCTCCCTTCCCTATTCCTCAGCTCCAGTGTGGCAACACTGAAGCTTCCAAGATGGCTTCGGTTAGGTCAGCTTCAGGGTTGACAAGTGCTTTATGGGTAGACTTGGGTAAATAGAACAGTGAGGGGGGGATCAGCTCTGCCACGCGATTTAGCTTTGCTAAGTCAGCAGGATTTCCTGCTTTCTAACAAAGCTAAACCGTGCGGCACAGCTGATCATCTTGCTTGGAAGAACTGGTAGCTTTTTTAAACTACCAGTTTGCCCGAATTGGTAGTTTTTATTCTCATGAACCGGTAGCATTTCACCCCTGCACAGAAGCCTCAAGGAAAACTAGCTGGGCTATCTCAACCTAGATATATATATATATATATATTTACAATTCAGCTGTGCACCCGTGGAGATTTCTAGGCTCTGGAGTTACCAGGAAGTGCTGCTCACCTGAAAAGTGGCCCAGCTTGTTGGGCATGTTAGAATCAAGAAAAGACTTGTGACATGTTCTACAAATGACCTTTGCAGGACGATATTTCATAGCTATTGTGGAAAACAGAGATCTGGGCTGCATCAGCTTTAAAGCAGCTTCGGTGGGGTTCTTCCTATGCTTGCTTTATTTATTTCTTTTTTTATAAATGACTCAGGGCGGCGAACACAGCTAATATTCCTTCCTCCTCCTATTTTACCCCATAACAACCTGGTGAGGTGGGTTGGACTGAGACAGAGGGACTGGCTTAAAGTTACTCAGCTGGCTTTCGTGCCTAAGGTAGGGCTAGAACTCACAGTCTCCTGGTGATGGCCCCAAGTCACTCAGCTGGCTTGCATGCCTAAGGAGGGACTAAAACTCACCGTCTCTTGGTAATTGGTCCGAAGTCACCCAGCCAGCTTCCTTGCATAAAATGGGACTGGAACTCACGGTCTCCTAGTGATTGGCCCAAAGTTCTCCAGCTGTCTTTTGTGCCTAAGGAGGGACTAGAACTCACCATCTCCTGATAATTGGTCCAAAGTCACCCAGCCAGCTTCTTTGCATAAAATGGGACTGGAACTCACGGTCTCCTAGTGATTGGCCCAAAGTTCTCCAGCTGTCTTTCGTGCCTAAGGAGGGACTAGAACTCACCATCTCCTGATAATTGGTCCAAAGTCACCCAGCCAGCTTCTTTGCATAAAATGGGACTAGAACTCACGGTCTCCTAGTGATTGGCCCAAAGTTCTCCAGCTGTCTTTCATGCCTAAGGAGGGACTAGAACTCACCATCTCCTGATAATTGGTCCAAAGTCACCCAGCCAGCTTCTTTGCATAAAATGGGACTGGAACTCACGGTCTCCTAGTGATTGGCCCAAAGTTCTCCAGCTGTCTTTCATGCCTAAGGAGGGACTAGAACTCACCATCTCCTGATAATTGTTCCAAAGTCACCCAGCCAGCTTCTTTGCATAAAATGGGACTGGAACTCACGGTCTCCTAGTGATTGGCCCAAAGTTCTCCAGCTGGCCTTCATGGCTAAGGTGGGACTAGAACTCACCATCTCCTGGTACCTTAACCACTAGACCAAATCAGCTCTCTCTTAATGCCCTATCGCAGTGATGGCGAACCTTTTCGGCACCGAGTGCCCAAACAGGAATGTGCGTGCATGTGCCCGCAGCGGAGCACTGGAAACCTGAAGATCAGCTGGCTGGTGAGCGCAGGCCTGTTTTTTTGGCCATTTTCCGGGCTGTTTTTTAGACTGTTTTCAGGCCTAGAAAATGGCCTGGAAAACGGCCTGTTGTTTGGCTCTTTTTCTGGCTGTTTTCAGGCCGTTTTTTTTGAGCCCAGAAAACAGTCTGAAAATGGCCTAAAAACGGCCCAAAAAACGGCCTGAATACGACCTGAAAACGGCCCAAAAAACACCTCAGAAAATGGCCACAAAACAGCCTGGGTTTTGGGCTGTTTTTCTGGCCATTTTCCAGCACCCACAAAGACCAGCTGGCATGCCGGAAACCAGCTGGCGATGGCACGCGTGCCCACAGAGAGGTCTCCGTGTGCCACTTCTGGCACGTGTGCCAGAGGTTCGCCATCACGGCCCTATCGAAATGCCAGGCCTCAGCAATGCCCAAATGAATGCACGTGGCCTCTGTCTATCTTGTTGCAAATCTCTAAGATGGAGAACCAGGGCGGTATAATGATTTTTTTTTCCCCTCAACAAGATTTTAAGGGGTTTTAAAATGATCTTAGTTGGATGTTTTAAATTTGGCCGAATGATTGAATTATTTAAATAAGCTTTTAATTTTTGTTGTACATTGTTTTTACCATGGCTGTCCACCGCCCTGAGTCCCTCGGGAGAAGGGCGGTATACAAATATAATAAACTAAACTAAACTAATTAGTTCATCAAAGTAAAAAATAGATAGAAAAAAAAAGTCGCAGAAAACTAAGAAGAAGGATGAGGGAAAAGAAAAGAGACACAGGG
This sequence comes from Arizona elegans, assembly GCA_022577455.1. Taxonomy (NCBI): domain Eukaryota; kingdom Metazoa; phylum Chordata; class Lepidosauria; order Squamata; family Colubridae; genus Arizona; species Arizona elegans. Next base: position 21,931,131 of record JAKOOJ010000013.1, on the reverse strand, counting down.
TAAGAGGAGAAAAGGAAAACAAAAAAGCCACTGACATCCGACTCCCTTTAGCACAGTAGCCGATCACAACATTACAACCACAACTTTTCTGCTTTTGCACAACAAGCCATTTCTCAAACAATGAGCCTAGCTAATTAACAAAAGCAAAGTTGTTTGTTTGTTTGTTTTTTTCATTGCGAGCACGAAAATCCGGAAGCGATTTTCAGAATAAAAACAAGGTGACATTTATTTATTTATTTTAATTTGATTTCTATGCCGCCCTTCTCCGGAGACTCAGGGCGGCTTATAATGTGCTCAGCAATAGCCTTCATCCTTTTTGTATATTTATACAAAGTCAGCTTATTGCCCCCACAACTGGGTCCTCAATTTACCTACCTTAGAAAGGATGGAAGGCTGAGTCAACCTTGAGCCTGGCGAGATTCGAACCTGCAGTAATTGCAGGCAGCTGGTCTTAATAACCAGCTTAATAACAGGGTGCCTTAGACCACTGTACTACCAAGGCTCTATTCTCTATTCTCATATATTCTCTTCTTTGGGATAAAAGAATCCATTTGACTGTCTCTGCTTCTGTTTGCTGTGGAGAAACAGGATGGGATAATGATTAAAGTGCTGGACTCTAAACGGGGCAGGGGCGAGAACGGTGTCCATTATCAGCTTCATCCTCAACATTCAGCAAGTTTGGCAGGTTTTCTTTGTCCTGCCAGGCCGACTTATCTCACAGGATGTTTGGGGTGGAAGAGGGAAAAAAAAAACATTGCAGGAGGAAATGCTATCGGCCTGCTGAATGAAAGGAGGGAACGTCTCTGTAATTAAAAAAAAACTCTAAAAAAGAAAATATTGCCCAAGGAGCTTGAATTGAAAAAAAGTGTGTGTGTGTGTGTTTTCTTCTCGGTTGGCAAAGGAGCACACCATGTTCTGATAAACAATTTGCAATTATTGTTCTGATAAACAATAAGCAATTTAATGCATTTTTCAGGCCATGTCCCTCCCTGGATTTGCTGGGTAGCTTTGGCGCACGAAGTACGCCTGGCTTTGTGGCTTTGCCAAGTTACTTTTCTTTTGGTTTGCTGACGGTTGCAGGCTGATTTCCTCTGTGACGGTGGTTTGGTGGTTTGCTTTTCATTGACCTTCCCCCGAGTGTGTGACATTTAGTCTCCAAGAAGCTCGGTTAAATGTCTCTTGAGTCTATTTTGAGGGTTTCTATTCATTCCTTCCTTCCAGCAAAGAGGGGAGACGTCGCTTTGCAATTCTTTACCTGTGACATAGAGCAGGGGGTCTCCCAACCTTGGCAACTTTTAAGACTTGTGGACTTCAACTCCCAGAATTCCCCAGCCAGCTTTGCTGAGGAAAGGTTTTGCTGGCTGAGGAATTCTGGGAGTTGAAGTCCACAAGTCTTAAAGTTGCCAAGGTTGGAAACCCCTGACATAGAGAGTCAAGCAACAAACAGCCCTTTTTGTTTCATCAAGCCGCCCGTTGGGGTTAAGCTTGGAGTTCGTACAAGAAAAGCACACGGGGCTTACCAGTATCCCTTTTCCAATTCTCACAGCATTTCAGATGAAACAGAATCCCTAGTTCTTGGTAGACAGAACTAGGGAAAGTTAAAAGAGGTTTAGCTCCCTTAATTATATCTAACATATTTGGACTGCAGCAATCCAGATGGCCAGTAGATGGAAGCAGGGAGATACTAAACAATTCTATTGAGTGGTTCAGATTTTTGCAGGGGAGAGGAGAAGAAAAAGAAGAGGAGGGGGAGGGGGAGGAGAGTGGGAAGAAGGAGGAGGAGGAGGAGGGGAGAGAGGGAAGAAGAAGAAGAGGAGGAGGAGGGAGAGGAAGAGGAGGAGGGAAAGAGGGAAGAAGAAGAGGAGGAGGGAGAGAGGAGGAGGAGGAAGAGAGGGAAGAAGAAGAGGAAGAAGAGAGGAGGAGGAGGGAGAGAGGGAGAAAGAAGAGGAGGAGGAGGGGAGAGAGGAAAGAAGAAGAAGAGGGGAGAGAGGGAAGAAGAAGAAGAGGAGGAGGGAGAGAGGGAAGAAGAAGAGGAGGAGGAGGGGAGAGAGGGAAGAAGAAGAGGAGGAGGGAGAGAGGAGGAGGAGGAAGAGAGGGAAGAAGAAGTAGAGGAAGAAGAGAGAGGAGGAGGAGGAGGGAGAGAGGGAGAAAGAGGAGGAGGAGGGGAGAGAGGGAGAAAGAAGAAGAGGAGGAGGGGAGAGAGGGAGAAAGAAGAAGAGGAGGAGGGGAGAGAGGGAAGAAGAAGAAGAGGAGGAGGAGGAAGAGGAGGAGGAGGAGGGAGAGAGGAGGAGGAAGAAGAAGAAGAAGAGAGGGAAGAAGAAGAAGAAGAAGAGGGGGAAGAAAAGAGGAGGAGGAGGGAGAAAGGGAGAAAGAAGAGGAGGAGGAGGGGGAGAGAGGGAGAAAGAAGAAGAGGAGGAGGGAGAGAGGAGGAGGAGGAAGAGAGGGACGAAGAAGTAGAGGAAGAAGAGAGAGGAGGAGGAGGGAGAGAGGGAGAAAGAGGAGGAGGAGGGGAGAGAGGGAGAAAGAAGAAGAGGAGGGGAGAGAGGGAAGAAGAAGAAGAGGAGGAGGAGGAAGAGGAGGAGGAGGGAGAGAGGAGGAAGAAGAAGAGAGGGAAGAAGAAGAAGAAGAAGAGGGGGAAGAAGAGAGAGGAGGAGGAGGGAGAGAGGGAGAAAGAAGAGGAGGAGGGGGAAGAGAGGGAGAAAGAAGAAGAGGAGGGGAGGAAGAGAGGAGGAGGCCCTCTTAACATTTGAACAAAGCCTGACATGACTCTCAGCCTAATAGAACTGGGAAATCCCCAGGCTAAGCCGTGGCTTGTTCACAGTTTCGTGAATGAACGCACGTGGAACATTTTTTAAGAATCCAAAAGAATTAAGTGACTACCTTTTCTCTCCTGCAGGGCTGCTCAGTTCCCATTGAGTCTTGCCTGACAGAAGCACCACATCTAGGATTTCAACCTCCATTCCCCAACATTTATTTATTTATTTATTTATTTATTTATTTATTTATTTATTTATTTATTTTTAAGGACATTATGGAGGTGTCAGCAGACGTTGGCGGAGGCTTAACGAGGCTTAGAGGCTGTCTGTGCACCAAGACGAAGGAGAGAGAAACGTGGCGGTTAACAGAGTGTAATTCACGTAGTTGTGCAATCGGTGGTGATTTCTAGTGTAGGTTGCCATTAAAGGCGGGGAAGGGCTGGCGGTGGGTGTTTTTTTTTTTTTAATTTTATTTATAGACTCAGGGCGGCTTACAGTGTGTTAAGCAATAGCCTTCATCCTTTTGTATATTTATACAAAGTCAGCTTATTGCCCCCACAAACTGGGTCCTCAATTTACCTACCTTAGAAAGGATGGAAGGCTGAGTCAACCATGAGCCTGGCGAGATTTGAACTTACTTTAATTGCAGACAGCTAGTATTAATTATAGTGCTCTGTCTGTTGAGCTATCCGGGCTCTTTTACACACACACCCGTTTGCCTTACAATGTTGGTCAGCTTGGAGTCATCTGTTCTCCATCTTCCAAACCACAGATGACAGGGTGAAAGGCCCACATCCAAGAATATCTGGCGTATTAGAAGGCATTTCAAACCAGGATGGTAATTCAATGACAGCCTGGAGGGGCCGGGAGATCGGTTTCTTTCCCATGAAGGTGTTGGAAGAAACGTCCATCTGGGTTCAGTTCCAAGTGGGGAGAAAGACACTGGAAACATGGAGGCTTGATTGGAAAGATGGTTTAATGGTGGACAGGACCATATGGTTTTGAAGTCCTGGGTTGAGAGAGAGAGAGAGAGAGAGATTTATACCCTCTGTTGCAGGGGTGGGTTCTACTTATCTTTACTACCGGCTCATAGCGGGGGCCGCGCGTGTGTGCTCGCTTCACTCGCGCATGCACAGAAGCGTTCTGATGACATCGGGGTCGGTGGGCGGAGTCTCACATCGGTTTTACTACCGGTTTTATAGAACCGGTCTGAACCGGGAGCAACTCACCACTGTTGGTCTTTGAATTTGAGCTTGTATTCTGATTGGTTGTCAGCAGAGGTGGGTTCTACTTACCCTTACCCTTACTACCGGTTCGCAACAGGATCATGCGCCTTGCTTCTGCACATGCGCAGATCACCGATAACGACATCTGGGGTGGTGGGCGGGGCCTCCTGCCAGTTTTACTACTGGTTCTTGCGAACTGATCCGAACTGGGGGCAACCCACCACGGGTTGTTAGACTCCCATGGGGCCATGCAGGAGTAACTTTGTAGGTTGTCTTTGTCCCAGGCTTGGTTGACTCTTGCTGGGTGATGATGTAAGGAAAGGGCTTTGGGCAATTCCTACTATGGCTCTGCCTGAAGGAGGCAGATCTTTGTTATGTAGAATGGACTGGCTCAGGCCTTCACGGCCCATTGACAAAGGTGGAGGGTGGGCGTAGTTTCTGCCTCCCTTTTAGGGGAAATATTCTGCCCTTTTAATATTTCCTAAAATATCTCATTTTCCTAGGAGAGGGGTGGGTGCTAACTTCCTACAAAAGCGTTGAGGGCAGAGCCAAGAACGAGAGACAAAAGCTGGTGCGAGACTCTCTTGCATCTTGGAGGTGTTTGTGGTTGGTGCTTTGTAAGTGAAGTAAAAAAACATCTCTTTTGCGTCAAAAGTCAATTCCTGTTGACCTCATGGCAATGACAGGTCGTCCTCGACTTACAACTGCAATGGAGCCCAACATTTATTTATTTATTTATCTATTTATTTATTTATTTATTTATTTATTTATTTATTTATTTATTTTGTGGCTGAGCAAGATAGCGGTTACATGAGTTTTTGTCCCATTTTGTCCCATCCCACCTTTCTGGATACCGTGACTCAGTGCGGTTATTAAATTAGTAAGGCAGTCGTTGAGTGAACCTGGCTTCCCGTGGACCTATCAGAAGGTCAGCAAAGGGGGATCGCTTGATTTCCAGACATTGCAACTGTCATAAAGATGAACCAGTTGCCAAGCATCTCAATGTTGATCGCATGACCATGGGAATGGCTGCCACAGTCATAAGTGTGAAAATCAGTCGTAAGTCCCATTTTTCATCACTGCTCTAACTCTGAATGGTCACTAAATGAAGGGTTGTAAGTCAAGGACCACAATATATGGAGGTAGTTGACCATTTCCTTCCTGAACCCTGTTTCTCGATTTCCTTTTTGTTGTTGTTAGTCGAGAAGTCATGTCCGACCCATCGTGACCCCATGGATGACGTTCCTCCAGGCCTCCCTGTCCTCTACCATCCTCCGGAGTCCATTGAAGCTCACGCCGACTGCTTCAGTGACTCCATCCAGCCACCTCGTTCTCTGCCGTCCCCTCCTTCTTTTGCCTTCAATCGTTCCCAGCATTAGGCTCTTCTCCAGTGAGTCCTTCCTTCCTTCTCATTAGGTGGCCAAAGTATTTGAGTTTCCTCTTCAGGATCTGGCCTTCCAAAGAGCAGTCAGGGTTGATCTCCTCTAGGACTGACCGGTTGGATCGCCTTGCAGTCCAAGGGACTCGCAGGAGTCTTCTCCAGCACCAGAGTTCATAGCCTACTCTTAAAGTCCTGGGATGTCCAGAGATTCCCCATCCTTAGATCAACCAAATCAAGCTTGGCTAGAAAGTTGGGTGCCCTTCCTTTGTGGACCAGCCCTTTTGCTCTGAGCCATCGCTCCTTACGTTTATCTGATCTGTCCCCGTCCCCTCACACACACAAACACAGCCAGCCGAGGGTTAAGGAAACACTTTGGAACACACCCAGTTCTTATCTCCCACTTTGGCAGCGATAGACACACCGTCTGCCAAGTGACTTTATTTCCACAAACAGAAAGATAAGATACTAACGTTCTAAAAAGTCCAAGCAGAAATAATATTCCTCCCAGCAGTTCCGGACGAGGCTTTAGTGACTATCCAAGGTTTACTTTGTTCGTCACAAGGATCCCTGACCACTACCCTCTATTATATAGTCTCTGGGGTGTGGTCCAGTGACTCAGTTCTAATCCCTAGCACGCCTCCTAAGCTGCTGCAAACGTTTATCACGCCTTTGGAGGCGTGCGTCCAGGAATGATGTTTCATTATCACTCTGATCCGAATCAGCTGTCTCCTCTCCCTCGGCCGGCACTTGAGACAATGCCAGAGGGGAGGGGCCTGGAGAGGGAGGCCTGGCTGACTCCTCTTCCTCATGCTCGGAGCTTTCTTCCTCCGATGGGACAGGCTCAGAGGGCGGGGCCACTACACTATCCTGGAAAACTTCGACCTCCTGTCAGTAATTTTGACAAGCCTTGTGGTCTCGAGAGCACTTTTTATGATGCAGAGAATGCATTCTAAACTCACCATAATTAAGGATCGTGCACAGTAACTCATTAACTTCTCTCGGAGTTACTGCTTAGCCATATATGGTTGACTCGGCCACAATTAGCTAAACCTCACACTTCAAGCCGTAAATTATGGTTCACAAACCATGATGGCAGAGGTAAAATAATAGTAAACAAACCTGATTTAAATATTCCGCAGTGGGTGTGTACCGGGTTACAAGGTTCACATACCAAGTTTAGGAATTGATGGAATTTCTGGGTATCTCATCTTGGAGGCTGCCAGATTAAAGAGGGAAAATCTCCAATTTAAGGGCAGTGTTCTTTCTAAGTTCCAGGCCTGAAATTCAACAGGTTCTGACAGGTTCCGGAGAACTGGTAGCGGAAATTTTGAGCAGTTTGGAGAACCGGCAAATACCACCTCTGGCTGGTCCCAGTGTGGGGTGGGAATGGAGATTTTGCAACATCCTTCCCCTGGTGTAGGGTGGGAATGGGGATTTTGTTTGTTTGTTTTATTGTTTGTTTTATTAAATTTATATACCGCCCTACTCCCGAAGGACTCAGGGCGGTGAACAGGCACAGAATAAAAGACATAAATACAAAAGTTAGAAACAATTTAAAACCAAATTAAATAATTTAGCCCAAGACAATTAAAAAATCCCAATAATTTAAAACAGATTAAAATTTCGATTTAAAAGAATTTTAAAGCAGGGGAGAAAATTAGGCCAGGCCGGCTTGCTGGAATAGGAGGGTCTTAAGAGCACGGCGGAAAGTGCGCAGATCCGGGATCCTCCGTATCTCCGGGGGGAGCTCGTTCCAGATAGTGGGTGCCCCCACAGAGAAGGCTCTCCCCCTGGGATTTTGCAATATTCTTCCCCTGTGATGCCCACCAAGCCACGCCCACAGAACCGATAGTAAAAAAAAAAATTGAATTCCATCACTGCTAAGTTCCACTTGCTAATATCTTCCCATCCCACTGAAGTACCCAAGCCTTTTCTGGAAAGATTTGTCCATCTCTTAATCAGTATTTGCCTCTGAGTCACCGGGCTGTAAAATACATGATTTCAAAGTCCTATGAAATGATTTTCTCCAGCAATTATTAAACTGGTATCTCTTGAAACTCAAAGGTGCTTCTTAGCGAGCTACAGGTTATCATTTCAAGGTAACCGAAATGATTGTGATAAGTGAGTTTGCCTTTAGGGGCTTTTGGCCAAGGGTGGGCTTCAAAATTTTTAGCAAGGGGTTCTCTGCCCGGTTGCTGGGTGGGCTTGGCCATAGTGGGCGTGGGATACTCGGCCTCCTGCACCACAGCAGTGGGGGGGTGCTTTTGCCCTCCCCGGGCTCAGGAGGCTTTTCTCAAGCCTCCGGGAGGGTGAAAATGGACTCCCCAGGCTCCGGAGGCCCTCTGGAGGCTGGAAATGGCCCCGTTTCCGGCTTTCCTGAACTTCCAGTAGGCTTGTTTTTCACCCTCCCTGAGCCTCCGTGCACGCCTTGCACTTACTTGCATCCAAAATGGGCCGCATGGGGAGGGGTGGGCAGGGCCAGCCAGGAGTGGGATTTGGGGGTTCTCCAAACTGCACAGAATCTTAGCTAAAGGTTTTCCCGAACCCCTTCGAACCCCCAGCAGCCCATCCCTGCTTTTGGCCCTGCATTAGAATTATGGCTTGTGAGAGCCCAGCCCTTTTCATTTAAAGGCATGTAGTAAACATGATGGAGGAAAGGAAGCAATATATAGCCAAGGATGATGGATGCTTTTGGAGCTGATAATGAAAATTAACCTCTCCCGCAGCAATTTATATTCCTAATGCCCTTTGCTGCCTATTGTTGTGGCTCCGCCCTCTGAGCCTGTCCCATCGGAGGAAGAAAGCTCCGAGCATGAGGAAGAGGAGTCAGCCAGGCCTCCCTCTCCAGGCCCCTCCCCTCTGGCATTGTCTCAGGTGCCGGCCGAGGGAGAGGAGATTAGCAGGGAGACAGGTGGCTCGGATGAGAGCGAGGGAGAGACATCATTCCTGGACGCACGCCTCCGAAGGCGTGATAAACGATTGCAGCAGCTTAGGAAGCGTGCTAGGGATTAGAACTGAGTCACTGGACCACACCCCAGAGACTATATAATAGAGGGTGGTGGTCAGTGATCCTTGTGACGAACAAAACTAACCTTGAATAATCACGAAAGCCTCGTTCGGAACTGCTGAGAGAAATATTTCTTGTTGTCGGACATTTGGAAGCTGAGTATTTATCTTTCTGTTTTTCTGTGAAAATAAAGGCACTTGGCAGAAGGTGTGTCTATCACTGCCAAGTTGGAGATAAAGAAACTGGATGTGTTCCAAAGTGTTTTCTTAACCCTCGGCTGGCTGTGTTTGTGTGTGTGTGTGGACGGGGACAGATCACCTATAAAAAGGGATTTTAAAGCAAACCAACTGGGTTTCTTTTCCTCCTGTAAAATTGGTTGATTAAATTAGGAGCCTCCCATTAGCAGGAGAAGATGCAGAGAACTATTAAAACGATTGCTGCGTGCAAAGGTTTCTTCTTGCAAATTTTCTAGCTATTTGCGGGCAGAGAAAAAGGAGAATATTTTCATTAATTTCCTCAAAGAACAACGAAATTCTCTGGGCATTTAAGGCAAGGTGCAGCTCATAATTAGCACGGAGTTTTTTCCCCCCTCTTCTTTTTCTGAGTGTTTTATTTCATCTTCTTCATTTTGCAAGTGGCATTAACATCTTAGCAACCTGCTCGCCGTTGTTGTTGTTTTTTTTTTTCTTTATTGCTCATGGAAAGCATCCTTTCAGAAGTTTGCACATGGAAATGAGTGTGAGTTGTGAAAAGAAACCAGAGAGCATCTTCCGAGAAAATGGAGCTGTTTCTAAGAGCATTAACAGAGAGAGAAAAAATTTGACTCTGGGCGAAAAAAATAGTCTGAGAAGATTTGCCTGAACACTGATTTAATCCAGATGATGCTCAAGTTATCACAATGCATGAAGTTACTTAAATAACAGTTTGATTAAACAGCCACCATTGGAAGTGATTACGCTAAGCCTCAAAGGTGTTTGATAAACTAGAGTGGCTGCATTCGTGCCGTAGAAGTCACCAAGATGCATCCTGGTTTAGCTTATGCTTTGAACCCAGCCTAAGTATGTTTAAAATCAAATAGACATTCTCAGCTTCTGTTCTTCCTATGGGCCCATGGAGAAATCTAGTGTTATTTGTAGTGCAGGGTGCCTAATTTTGTCAGCCTATCGGCAAACTTGGCAATATCTGGCCATCTGATCTGTTAAATATGAATGGAAAGGAATGGAATGGAATGGAATGGAGGAATAGAAGAATAGAATAAGAATATAGGGAAGGGGAGGGTGAGGTGGGGGAGGGGAGAAAAGAGAGAGGAGAGGAGGGATGGGATGGGATGGGATGGGGAGAGGAGAGAAGAGGAGAAGGGAAGGGAAGAGGAGAGGGGAGGGGAGAGGGGAAGGGAAGAGAAGAGGGGAAGGGAAGAGAGAAGAGAAGAGAGGGGAAGGGAAGAGAAGGGAAGAAATAGGAGAGGGGAAGGGAAGGGAAGGGAAGAGGAGAGAAGAGAGGGGAAGGGAAGGGAAGAGAGAGGAGAGGGGAAGGGAAGAGAAAAAGGGAAGGGAAGGGAAGGGAGAGAAGAGAAGAGAAGAGAAGAGAAGAGAAGAGAAGAGAAGAGAAGAGAAGAGGGGAAGAGAAGAGAGGGCAAGGGAAGGGAAGGGAAGAGAGGAAGAGAAGAGAAAGAAGAGAAGAGAAGAGGGGAAGGGAAGGGAAGAGAAGGGAAGAAAGAGAAGAGAGGGGAAAGGAAGGGAAGAGAAGGGAAGAAAGAGAAGAGAGGGAAGGGAAGAGAAGAGAGAGAAGAGAAGAGAGGGGAAGGGAAGGGAAGGGAAGAGGGGAAGAGAAGAGAAAGAAGAGAAGAGGGGAAGGGAAGGGAAGAGAAGGGAAGAAAGAGAAGAGAGGGGAAGGGAAGAGGAGAGAAGAGAGGGGAAGGGAAGGGAAGAGAGGTGAGGGGAAGGGAAGAGAAGAGAAGAGAGGAGAAGAGAAGAGAAGAGAAGAGAAGAGAAGAGAAGGGAAGAGGGGAAGGGAAGAGAAGAGAAGAGAGAGAAGAGAAGAGAAGAGAAGAGAAGAGAAGAGAAGAGAAGAGAAGGAGTGGAGTAGAGTGGAGTAGCTTTATTGATTTATTCATTCGACCATATCAAAAATATAAAAGTAATACAAATATACAAATAGATACAAAGAAAGCAATGGGACATGTCCACATTAAGTCATCCCCCTATCGTTTAATCCCAATCTGATCTAAATGTTCTATCCTCTTTGAAACGGCTTTTGAAATTAAGAGTGTGGTTTACTAGTCATATGCCGGTTTGTTTCCTGCAAATACTAAGGCGGTTTCTTTTGCATGCCTCCAGTATCTTTTTTAACCTTTAAATAAGAATCTATATCAGCAGCCCTTTCTGCAGAGTACACTTTGCAGTCAGAAAGGATCTGTCCGAACTTGTTGTGGCCCGCCAGTGGCCTGCGCGGATCGTGGCTGATCCCGATGAGGAGGAGGATGGTGTGGGGTCGTGCCAGCAGCCTGCCTAGCCGGCGCTCGTGTCGGACAGCGAGGAGGCTGAAGAGGATGTGGTGCCAGAGGCAGAGACTCAGCCAGGGCCTTCAGAACCTCCAGCGGCTCCTTCAAGTGGAGAGAGCAAAGTGGAGGAGCCTCTCCTCAATGCACGAGCACGCAGGGCTACCAAAAGGCAGGAGTGGCTACTCAGGAGGAGGAGGTCTCCTCGAGAGTAAGGTTTGAGGATAATTGGCCACTCCCTTAGCCTATTTAAGTCACGCACAGTTAGTAATTTCTTGCTGGAAACAACGTGTAATTATTACAGAGCATTTTGGAGAGTGAGTGTCATATCGTATCTTGTTTTCTGGGCTGGTTGCCAACCTTTGCTGGACTTTGTTTATTCTTGGTATGTTATAACTTTGATAAGGACCGTTGGTGTGTATCACAATCCTTGGGAATCTCTAAGAAAGGATTTTTTGAAATGACCATCAGATCATTTCTTATATTATTATTAGCACGCTCTGATGCTAAGGAGTTAAGACGTTCTACTCCCTCTCCCCATCTGAAAAGAACTCTGTTCCAACTGCCACTTGGGCATGGGCATGGCCAGTGCATGACTCATCTGGCCTGTGGGCTGGGAGTTTAGACATTCTACTCCCCACCTGAAAGGGAGAGAAGGGGATAAGATAGGACAGGCTTCTGTGGGGTAAGCCTGAGGGAGAGAAGGGGATAGGAGAGGCCGATCTGTAACTACTCATTAATTTTCAAGATGTAAGTGTCAATTTATCAGGCCCGATCACATAGTTTTGTAGCGGAGCACGGGTATCCAGCTAGTATATTTCTAAACTAGCGTCACATTGCAAACACAGCCATAATTCATATATATGCCAATGATGTAAAACTGTGGCCTTTGGGTGGGGGTTTTCATTGAGACACTTGTCGTGGATTGTCTCCAGATCTTGTAGAACTGGGGATCTTTTTGACGATAAGAAGAGCTGCAGGAACGATCCATTCTGTTGCAAACAGAAGAGAAGAAAATGAATTAAAGGCTCTTTTTTATCCTCAGAGGTCCAAATTTAGCTTCTTCTTGTACAGTAGCTGCCGTTTGGGAAGTGGAAACTCTGTCAATAATGAAATAGCAAAAATCCTACTAAAGTTCATTTGTGCAAAATGCAGCTTGTTGCTGACTAGTGTGGGTTTTTTTTTTTTTAATGTCAATTCAGCATTCATTTCTCCTCCCATAGTTATCACCAACAATTCCTTGTCTTGGATATTTCTATTTCAGAGTATCCTTGGTGAATATATTTTCTAAAATAAACCGAGCCCCTGGGAATAGCCTCTCTTTTTTTGATGGTTTCATTTTGGCTTAATATCTCTCAGGAGGATGCAGAATTCTCCAATTGCCCTTGTCTGGTCTCCTTTTTCTTTTAATAATATTTTATGGAGAGTTTTAAAAATAAAGTACAAATGAACACAAACTAAACTAGAACAGGAAAAAAAGGGGGGGGGGGGGAAGGAAGGAAGGAATAAAGGGAGAAAGCTAAAGTGATGGGGAGACCATTTGAAGAGAGAACATTTTGGAGCCAATACAGGTTCCATTTTGTCGACTAAGAATTCTGACTATTACAGGTAGTTCTTGACTTACGAACATTCAATTAGCAACCATAGGAAGTTACGACAGTGGAGAAAAATGTCCAGTCCTTGCACCACTTAATGACGATCCCCGCAAGTCATGGGGTCAGAATTTGGGCATTTGACACTCAGCATGTACTTATGACATTTGCAGTGTTCCAAGTCACAGGAGAGGGACGTGGTGGCTCAGTGGCTAAGACGCTGAGCTTATCGATCGAAAGGTTGGCAGTTCAGCAGTTCGAATCCCTAGGGCCGTGAAACGGGGTGAGCTCCCGTTACTTGTTCCAGCTTCTGCCAACCTAGCAGTTCGAAAGCAGGTAAAAAATGCAAGTAGAAAAATAGGGACCACCTTTGGTGGGAAGGGAACAGCGTTCCGTGCGCCTTTGGCATTGAGTCATGCCGGCCACATGACCACGGAGACGTCTTCGGACAGCGCTGCTCTTCGGCTTTGACACGGAGATGAGCACCGCCCCCTAGAGGCGGGAATGACTAGCACATATGTGCGAGGGGAGCCTTTACCTTGTCCCCAAAAACTAAGGTGTGTCTTATACTCCGGTGCGTCTTATACTCTGAAAAATACGGTATATGATGGCGAAGGTTGAGTGAGCTCTGAGCTGTGATCTCCATCTTTGTAAAGGCTTTCTCGAATCAAGGTTGACTCCAGATAACTTCATGGGACAATTTGAGGATTTGGAGTAATCAGAGTCAAAAAGTTAGTTGTTGTCTTTGTCTTAGATGTTTGTTTCAACTTTTGACTCACATTTATGGCCCAGAGGTTTCACAACAGCCCGCAGCCTAAATTAGAACCCAGCTAAACTTTTGTGAGATTAGCCAAGGTTTAGCTGGTATTGTATTCTCCATTGTATTCTCATTTACGACGTTTAATGCTGCAGATAAATCTTTGCAATGCCTCTTGCTGTGACGGAATCTTGCGGGGCAAGAAGTAAGATTCTTTCCCTGAGAGTTTACCTTAATACCTGGGCCTCGTTTAGAGTCTGAGGCTCATTTGATTGATGTAATTTCTCGGGACGTGCCCAGATTAGTTGCATTTCCGATGCAGATTATTCAGATTTGGCGTTGTTTTGGCTTTGCCTAGCAGTTAATTGACTATGCAGATAAGCCAAGGGCTGTGCGAGCAACGTGGGAGACGAAGAGGAAGAGAAAGAAGGAAAGAAAGAAAATAGACAGATTGCAGCGAAGGCATCATGGTGAACGGCAATTAAATAACTTCCACTTTGCTTTGGAGTGGGAAGAGAGGGCCGGTTCTAATACCATAAGGAATGGCCTTGAACAGGAATGTCCAACCTTGGCAACTTTAAGACTTATGGACTTCAACTCCCAGAATTCCCCAGCCGGAATGTATTAAGGCAGGTGTGCCCAACGTTGGCAACTTTAAGACTTGTGGACTTCAACTCCCAGAATTCCCCAGCCGGTGACTACCTCTATTTCAGGATATCAGAGAACATGGTACTTAGGAGAACTCTGCAGAATATCCACCAAATCCTCAAAATTCATTTTGTTTAAAACTCAAATGTTAAAAAATAAATTAACAGATTAACAGAGTTGGAAGATGACCTTGTAGGTCATCTAGTCCAACCTCCTTCCCAAGCAGGAGACCCTACACCATTTCTGACAGATGGTAGTCCAGTCTCTTCCTGAAAGCCTCCAGTGATGAAGCTCCCACAACTTCCAAAGGCAACTTCTGTTCCATCGGTTGATTGTTCTCAGGGTCAGAAAATTCCTACTTATTTCTAGGTTGAATCTCTCCTTGATCAGTTTCCATCCCTTCCCCCAGTTATGGAATCTAGCATGAGAGGTGTAATTTCACCCAGACCCTGCAAATCAGAGGTGGAAATTCAGCCGGTTCGGACTGGTTCGGGAAAACCGGTTGTCCGGGCGCAATCCCGTTCTATATCACTGTGTTTTTGACGCCGCGCCAGTGGTGGGTTGTCCCCGGTTCACACCGGTTCTATAGAACTGGTAGTAAAACCGGCAGGAGGCTCCACCCACTGACCCGGGCGTCATCAAAACGCTTGCGCAGACGAGCGCTCACGCAGCCCTGTTGCAAACCTGTAGTAAAGATAAGCACATACCACCCCTGCACCGCACGCATAAGTGGATGGCGCACACGAGCAAATTGTGGTGTTGTTTGACATTGCACGCAGGCGCGGAGGGCACTTGCGCGCGAGCGAATTGCCGTGTCTTGTGATGCCACACGCCTGATGCCACACGCCTCTCTCTCTCTCTCTCTTTCTCTCTCTCTCTCTCATACACACACACACACACATTTCCGGTGTTGGGCCAACCGGTTGCTACAGTATGTGAAACCCATCCTGATTTCTTTCATCTTGCAGAAGGGATGACTGGCAATCGTTGAAGGGCCGGCCTCGGTTTGGAGATAGATAGATAGATAGATAGATAGATAGATAGATAGATAGATAGATAGATAGATAGATGATAGATGTATTTTTGGCTGATGCGGTAATGCGGAAAGAAAGCACCTCGCTCAGCCTCTTGATAATGAGCTCCAGCAGCCACTGCTTTTGAGTGGAGGTTATTTTGTGTCATTGGTAATTGCCAGCCTGAAGGAAAAGAGGCTATAATTAGTCCTTCTCTGCTGTTTGTTTATCAGCAAGGGGAAAATGGTCTTTAAAAGATTGGACTGCCTTGGCTGAGAATGCAATTCCTGTTAGCAGATGGGGACGACAATTGGCTCGAATGGCTTTGGCCCCACCACAAAAAAGGCCTGCCTTTATAACAACAACAGAGTTGGAAGGGACTTTGGAGATCTTCTAGTCCAACCCTCTGCTCAGGCAGGAAACCTTATACTATTTCAGACAAATGGGTGTCCAAACTCTTCTTAAAAACTTCCAGTGTTGGAGCATTCACAGCTTCTGGAGGTTCTGTGGGCGTGGCTTATTTTGTGGGCGTGGCTTGGTGGTCATGTGACAGTGGACAAGGCTTGGTGGTCATGTGACTGGGTAGTCGTGGCCAACTCAATGTCACTCACGTCAAGGGGTGCCTCGCCTGGCCCCTCCCCTCCCAGCCGTTCCTTGTCACACCCAACCTCAACGTATCTATAGTTCTGTAAAAATGTTCTTCGCCTTTTTTCCACGTTATTATCTATAGATGCACTTTCATGGACCACTGAAAGGAGGAGATGGCTCACATGCTTTGCCCAAGAGTGTGATAGGCAACAGGCTTTTAAAGGGCTTCCAGAAAGAAGGGGGGTGGGCAATGTATTTTCCAAAGCACCAGAAGGCAAAACAAGAAGCGATGTGTGCTCGGGGGCGGCGGGATGCATGCAGGGAGGCAGGACATGTGTGGTGGCGAGAGCGCGTGTGGGGGGGTGTGGCGTGTGGGATGTGCACATACATGTGCGGGGTGGATACATGCGCACATATTGCATTTTGGGGGGTCGGGCGTGCCTATGTGCAGTTTGGGCACTCGGTCCGGGAAAGGTTAGTCATCACTGACGTAGGTGAATGGATGCAGTTGAAGGATGAGGCACCTGGTCCTTCTAGATTTTTGTTTTATTCGTGGATTAGGCATCTGGTTATTCTTGATTTTTGTTGCATGGATGGACTAGGCCAGGGGTGGGCAATTGTGGCTCTTTTACATACAACCTATGGACTTCAACTCCCAGAATTCCTGAGACAGCTTGGCTGTCTCAGGAATTCTGGGAGGTGAAGTCCACAGTGTCAACTTGCAAAGCTTTCAAGTTGCCATGAGCAGGAGGGAGGGAGGAACTGATAGAGCTGATTGATTTCCCTAACCGAAGTGCATTCCATACATTCTTCCTGACCCAATCAGAAGGAGGGTGTTGGATTTCACAGCCAGCCAAAGTGGTTAATTGGAGAATGTGATTTATGACATGGCCAGAGAGGAAGGGAGAGACAGGATCATACACACAACATACATACATACATACATACATACAACGCAGGTTGTAAAAGAGCCACAATTGCCCGCGCCTGGACGAGGCTTTCCTTGATTTTTGTTCTTATTGTTTGTGATTTTATTATTGTTGTGAGCCACCCAGAGTTGTGTTCCACAAGACGGACAGCCAATTATCAATTTTAAAACACACACAAACACAATAAACTGCACCAAACTCCCATCACAGAAGGACCTCTTGTATAAATCAAATTACACATACCCATCCACAGAAAAGAGATTCCCATCTGAGATGGTCATAAGTTGATTTATTAATAATATGGTTTTGCAGGCTTTATGGCAAAGACTGCAATCGATGCCATGCCAACGAACCAGTTTAAAGTGATGAATGAGTCCAATTTTCCCTACAGCTAATGGCCAAGTAAGAATTCTATCAAGAGAAGTGTATATTTGTAGCTCAGGGTGGAAATGAGGAACCCTTGGTGCTCCCTGAGCTTCCTTATTTTCTTGCAGATGTTTCATTACCCAAATAGGTAACATCATCAGTACATACATAAGAATTCTATCTTCCCAAACTTTCTGTATTTTAGGAAAAAGAGATTCTGCACTTTTTATTGTACTGAATTGGTACGGTTCTGTTCTATTCTATTCTATTCTATTCTATTCTATTCTATTCTATTCTATTCTATTCTTCATTCCAATATTTATTCTACTCTACTCTACTCTACTCTACTCTACTCTATAATTCTATATTCTATTCTATTCTATTCTTTTCTATTCTATTCTCTACTCTACTCTATAATTTTAAATTTTAAATTCTATTCTATTCTATTCTATTTATTCTATATTCTATTCATTCTATTCTATTCTTCATTCCAATTTTTATTCTACTCACTCTACTCTACTTCTACTCTACTCTACTTCTATTCTATTCTATTCTATTCTATTCTGTTCTATTCTATTCTATTCTATTCTATTTATTCTCTTCATTCTAATATTTATTCTACTCTACTCTAATTTATTCTATTCTACTCTACTCTATAATTCTATATTCTATTCTATTCTTTTCTATTCTATTCTCTACTCTACTCTATAATTTTAAATTCTAAATTCTATTCTATTCTATTCTATTCTATTCTATTCTATTCTATTCTATTCTATTCTATTCTTCTATTCCATTCCATTCCATTCCATTCCATTCCATTCCATTCCATTCCATTCCATTCTAATAGATTATTTAATCTGAGTTATTTCCAGCTGTGAGGGGGAGGTGGACCGTTGCCCAGACTGTTGTTGCTTCAGTGTTTCTCCTTCAAACTTCTGCTGCAAAGGACTTTTTACTCTTTGCCTCTTCCACACCCGTCGACACAGTTCGAAGCTCTCCAGAGGAGGCTTGTGAGGGATGCACAACGATTGCACACAATTCCTCCGCGTCTCGTGGGGATGGGATCATTGCATCTTGTTTGCAGGTAGACATATCTGAAGCGTCTCTTCATTCCTTGCAGCGCAGGGATCGTTTCTCTTCCCTTCTTCCCCCAAGAAAGGGGTGAGTTCTGGAAAAGATTTGTTTTTCTCTTGAGACTTGGCTCCTAAAGCCATTTCCTTCCTGGAGTCTCTCTAATGAGAATGTTATTGCTTTTCCTTGCAGTGGTTTTCAAACTTCATCCACATTTGTGGGGGAAGCTTTTTTTAAAAAAATTGAGTTAATATCCATAAAATTTTGGAGTCTCTCCACCGGAATCCCGCTTGCTAGTTATTTGAGGAGGAGGATAGCAGCACAGATGCAATTAGTCCATTCATATTCCACTTCCTTTTAATGGTGGCACTTAAAATGATTTAGAAGAACGGGCATATGGTTGTGTTTCAGATATTGGCTCGTCGATGACTTGTTTATAAAGAATGCAAATCCTTTATATTCTTTAATACATAGAGCTGGTGCAAACTCTTTTGGGTAGCCACTGTTTAGTTGGAGTGAATCAGAGGTGGGTTTCAGCAGGTTCTGACCAGTTCTGGAGAACCGGTAGCGGAAATTTTGAGTAGTTCGGAGAACCGGTAGTAGTAAAAATTCTGACTGGCCCCGCCCCCATCTATTCTTTGCCTCCCAAGTCCCAGGTGATCGGGAGGAAATGGGGATGGCAGGGGGAGGATACTGTAAAATCTCCATTCCCACCCCAGTCCAGGGGAAAGTTACTTCAAAATCCCCATTTCCTCCCAATCAGCTGGGACTTGGGACGAAGAGAATAGATGGGAGTGGGGCCAGTCAGAGGTGGTATTTACCGGTTCTCCGAACAACTCAAAATTTCTGCTACCGGTTCTTCAGAACTGGTCAGAACTTGCTGAAACCCATCTCTGATACATTGATGATTTTACCTAGTTGGGTAATGAAACATCTGCAAGAAAGTCACAAAACTCACAGATCACTAAGGTTCCCTTAGCAGTTCGATCCTGAACTACACATAATCTATTGATAGTAGTCTTATTTGGCCGGTAAATATAAGGAAAAGCTGGACTCATTCATCACTTTAAGCTAAGGAAATTCACAAATAGTGGGTAAGATAGGACCTATTGAGCCCCAAGGTCAAGTCATCCTCAGCTATGGAATACACTGGATGGGACTTAAGACTAATTGCTTTTTCTCAACCCAACCTACCTCATGTTGTCTGCTGTTTACAGTTCTGCATCGAAGGAAGTATGTTCCATGGCCCAAATTTTGCATCCACCACATTTGGTGGCAGCCAATTTTGAGCTCAGTGGACCTTTGACTGATCCATCCTTGGGGCTCTTTTGATGTTCTTACTTTCATTTTGGCCTGGTTGAATTCACGAAGAGTCTACCCAACGAGATAATCCACGATGCTGAAGTTCAACCCATGAGACGATAAAAATGAGTAGTGGTTCTACTGGAAGTCCTATTTTAAGGTTCATCCTTATGTTGAGAATATGGCAGCACTGAATGGAACATGCTAAAGTAGATGTTCACCAAGCTACAAGGCCAGTTAGATCCTTTTGAGAGCAGTTAGCTGGGGTTAACATCTCAAATGCTTCCCCTTTAGCATCTGTGTGGCCTAAGCAGATTTAATGTGGTCTGAAGAATAGATGTGATTGTTGCCCAAGATGCTTGTTAATCTTGTTAAAGAGACAGTGTGGATTGTCTCCTGAATGGGGATCTTGTTTTATTTTGTTCTTCCCCTCCCATTCAGCTGCTTCGTGCCAAATTTAAGACAGAATCCAAAATTTATAGCACCTCCGTTGCGTTCTTGGTGTTCTCTGAGCTTGATTGTTTTTCTTGCAGATGGTTCATTAACCAAGCTAGTTAACATCCTTGGTCTCTTCCTTAATATTTCCTTCTATGAAACGGTGCATGTTACATAGCGAAGGGATTGAGTTTGTGCAAAAATCCATGCCTGACAACTGACCCATCCATCGGGTTGCTATGAATTACAAATAGGTTGGTGCTCCTGCTTCAATTCCACGGTCAGCATGCAATTTGGGAAGGCCAAGACAATCGAAAATAAATGAAAAATAAGGCTGCCCCTTCCAGAATGTTTCTTTCTTTCATGTTTTTTTTCCAAATCGTTCGTGGCCTTTTAATCTGAAATCTGTTAATCTGCATTCTGTGTTGTCACTGCCCTATAATCTGCATTCTGCAAATCGTTAGTAATCTGTCAGGTTGTTTTGTGTGTGTGTGTGTGTGTGTGTTTTTCCTGGCTTGTTATGTTTCACTTTCTTTTGCTTTTTAAGAAAAGTACAAACAGACATGAGTTTTATTTTTATTTTTCCTTCTAAGCCATAAAATGCCAATCTGAAGGAAATTGGCTAGGATCCTGGGCTCATTGTCACAAGTAAACAGATTCCTTAACAACACAATTCATCGAAATGTGAAGACAGGCTGCGAAGATGTGGTTGTGGTTTTGTGAAACTTCCAGAAATTGAGCTATGCACAAGTTCTACATTTCTCCACTTGGCCTCTTCCTAGCTTGACCCATGGCTCAAGAAGCTTGGGGTAGAGAAGCCACTTTGATACCAGTCATTTTTGGGGGGGGTTGACAAGTTTTATTAGTCCTCCCCCCCAATACCACCCACATATTTTTTTTATAATTTTTATTAAACAGTTTTTAAAAAACAAACAAAAACAGATATTTACATCTTCTTTTCAACCTCTTCGCATCAGTAATCCATATTTAGACATTTTCTTTTTCTTATCTTAATATATCTTTTATACATATCTTTCTAGTATATCATATATATACCGCTCTAATATGTTCTCTCAATCTAAATATTTTATTTATATATAACATAGAGTATTGACCGTATCATATCATATCATATATACAATTTATCATATCCAAATGTGTTTTTACTTAGTTACAGTTTCTGCCAAAGTGTTCTTTTTCCATATTTGTTAATCAAATCTTAATTTTTCTATTCTTATTTCTATAAACAGTATCTTGTTTCACCCTCAAGTTCTATTTTTTTTCCATTCTCAATCACATACATTCTCCTTTAATTTTTTTTAATTATTATTAATTCATTCTTTATCTTAATATATTTAAACGTGTTCGGGAATGCCTTTCTTCCATTTCATCTTTTTTTTTTTTGTTTTACATCAATCTTTCTTCTCTTTCTCTTCCTCTCCCTCCCTTCTTTTATCCTTCCTCCCTTCTTCTTCCCTCCTTTCCTGTTCCTTCTCTACTTCCCCTTCCTTTCTCGGTGCGAACCAGGAGCAACCCACCACTGGTGTGTGGGTCGCGTGCATGCATGGGGGGAGGTGCACGCATGTGCGGGGGGGCACTCGCATTGCATTTTGGGGGTTCGGACATGCACATGTGCATTTGCACACATGCGCTTTGGGCACTCGGCACCAAAAAGGTTAACCATCACTTGTCTAGACTCTTCTTAAAAATCTCTAGTGATGGAGCATCCAAGGTTAATTGTCCTCTCTGTTAATTCTCCTTAATTCCAGATTGCTTCTCTCTTTGATTAGTTTCCAACCATTGTTTCTTGTCCTGCTCTCTGGTGCTTTGGAGAAAAATTTGAAACCCCCCCCCTTTCCCTCTTCTTTGTGGCAGCCCCTCAAATACTGGAATAATACCGCCCTTAATTCATCTTTTCTTTTGACTCGCCAAACCCAAATCCTGCAGCTGTTCTTCCTATGGTTTAGCCTCCAGGCCTTTGATCATCTTAGTTGCTCTTCTCTGAACTTTTTCCAAAGTCTTGTTCTGTCCTCAACCCCACGCACACACACCAACAGACGTTCAGGAGTTAAAGACCAAACCAGCCGGCAAAACCCTTTTTCTTATGATAACAGAACTTGGCAGCAACCTAGTGGCTGCCTGCCAAGAGTTTATTATTTACAAAGAGGAGAGATAACTTCTCCCCACTTCTGGTACATCAAAGGAAAGCAGCTCAATAATTACAGAATTAATCAAGTCCAGAGATACTCCAGCAAAGTCTTAAAGCAAAAGTCCGGCAATGCAGAATAGCATGGAAGCTTTCAGCTTTGTTCGTCACAAGGTTTGACTGGCCACCACGCTCCCTTTTGTATCCTGTGGGGTGTGGTCCAGTGACTCAGCCTAATCTCGGGCATGCCCTTTCTTCTGTTGTGCACGCTTATCTCTGCGACGCTGGTGTGGGTCCAGCCAAGACTCATTGCTCTCATCACTGTCCACCTGTGGCTGCGTGGACGTGCTTGGCCCCAGCCCTATCTCTTGCCCTTTGGCGGACACCGAAGGCATTGCCAGAGAGGAGGGTCCTGGAAAGGGAGGCCTTGCCAACTCCTCCCCTTCACTCTCGGAGTCCTCTCCTGCCGATGACACAGGCTCCGGTAACAGAGCCACAACAAGTCTCAACCTCTTTTTTTGCATCAATGGTGACCAAAATTGGTTGCAGGATTCCAGGTGAGGGTCTCACTAGGGTTTTATAAAGCGGTACTAACACTTGACGTGATCTTGATTCTGTGCCTCTGTTTATACAACTCAGGATTGTATTCGCTTCTTTGGCTGCTGCTGCACACGGCTGGCTCATATTGAAGGGATCATCCACTGAGACTCCAAGGTCCCTCTCTCCCAGTTACAATTGTTGGGAGAACAAGCCAAAGAAACTAAACGGGCCTTTGGAAGAAAATCAGCACAAGGGTCTTAAAATAGCCGAAAAGCTTCCTGAACGAATGGGAAGGAGGCCTGTCTTAATTTGGAACTGTGATGTACAAGCGTCTTCCTTCCTTGTTTCTTAGAACTGGATACTTCCTCAAGAGGCCAAACACTTCCCCCTTTTCTCTCTCTCTCTCTCTCTCTTCTTACCCAGCTTCATCTTTTCAGTAACATGGATGAGGGACCAGGGGTGAAATCCAGCCGGTTCTGACAGGTTCTGGAGAACCGGCTGTGGAAATTTTGAGTAGTTCGGAGAACCGGCAAATACCACCTCTGGCTGGCCCCAGAGTAGGGTGGGAATGGAGATTTTGCAGTATCCTTCCCATGGAGTGGAGTGGGAATGGATATTTTACAATATACCTCCCCCAGGAGTGGGGAGGGAATGGGGATTTTGCAGTATCCTTCTCTGGGAGTGGGGAGGGAATGGGGGTTTTGCAGTATCCTTCCCCCAAGAGTGGGGAGGGAATGGGGATTTTGCGTTATCCTTCCCCCAGGAGTGGGGAGAGAATGGGGATTTTGCAGTATCCTTCCACCATGCCACGCCCACAGAACCAGTAATAAAAAAAAATTGAATTCCACCACTGTGAGGAACCCAGTGGATCTGAAAACCGACCCCAACGTCTGGGTATATTTTTATCAATATTCCCTGGTAACCGGTATAAACATTTGCTAAACTGGTTAAAAATAGTCTCAGCAACAGGTTGACAGACAGCCTTTGAAGATAACTTCTTGTTTTTTTTTATTATTATTAAAGTTTTATTGTAACACAATACGACAATCACATAACATACAACATATAAATATATCCTCTTTTTTAAACAATGTTTCCTGGTGGTCTTTTTTTCCATTTTGCATCTTTCCTCTCAAATCTCATATCGCAAGCGCATGCGTGCCCACAAGCAAATAGGTAGTAATGGGTTTTGAAACCTGCTCCTGGTCCTGGGGTTAAAAAGGTAAAGGTAAAGGTTCCGTCGGATATGTGCTAGTCATTCCCAACTCTAGGGGGCAGTGCTCATCTCCGTTTCAAAGCCGCAGAGCCAGCGCTGTCCGAAGATGTCTCCGCGGTCATGTGGCCAGCATGACTAAATGCCAAAGGCGCACGGAACGCTGTTACCTTCCCACCAAAGGTGGTCCCTATTTTTCTACTTGCATTTTTTACCTGCTTTCAAACTGCTAGGTTGGCAGAAGCTGGGACAAGTCATGGGAGCTCACTCCCCATTACGTGGCACTAGGGATTCGAACCGCTGAACTGCCGACCTTTCTAATCAACAAGCTCAATGTCTTAGCCACTGAGCCACCGAGTCCCTTGTCCTGGGGTTATGCAATCACAATTTGTAACTTTCCCAGCAGGTTTCCAACATGCAACTTCAAAGCGGGAGGGGAAAGCCAGACTCACTTAATGACTGCAACTGAGCAACCGATTCCCTTAGCAACCGTGGCAAAAAAAAAAAAGGTCATAAAATGAGCCCCAGTTCACTTAACAACCATCTGGCTGAGCAATGGGAATATTACAATTGTGCGTCCAGGACAAGGTGTCATTCTATCTGGATCTGGTGGTGGGGGCTGTCCCCTTTCATGTCGAAAGTGGGAGGAAAGATGTCCTATCTCCTTTTGATCTTGCAGAAGACCGCGAGAGAAATTTATTGCCCTCGGATCCACACGACAAGCATTTCCTTTCCTGGGGCCGCTACTCCAGATGGGTTTCTCTTGAACCTCCCTTAACTCATCTGACTCTTATTTGTCCCTCTGCCCCTCCTCCCCCCCTCCCCGTTACCGTATTTCTGGTTTTCAAGTGTGGTGGTGGATGGGGAAGAGAGGGTCCCCTCTACATGCCGGGCTGGGGGTTGTGCATTCATTGTGCAGACCTCCTCTTCTCAGGATGCGTGGCTCTGCCTTTGAAGGAGCAATCCCGAGCAAAGGAGCACATGGTAGCCATGTGGATTGTAACTCTTTGCATTTTGCAATGGTGGGGGAGGGTGGGTGGGAGTGGGCAGGACTGCTTCCTGGCTGGGCTAATCGATTGCACGTTTCCAGCCCCCCCCCTCCTTTGAATTCAGCTTCTGCAGCCTCTCGGCTCCGCTCCGAGCCAAACGTCTGGCGATCTGCACCCTTAGAACATCTCCTTTTCCTTTTCTAGGCCGCAAAGGTTGGCCGCAGCAAAGCCCTTTCGAAAGCAGAAGAATTAACCACAGACATTTTTCCACTGATCCCAGCCAAAGTTTCTCCACTCCGCGCTGTTTTTCTTCTTTTTTCTTTTTCTTCATCCGTTGGTTTCATGTCAAAGAGAGGACCAGGGAGCAGATGGACAGGAGATTCCCAACTCTTCCCTGGCAGGCCTTCAAGTCCATCAGAGCCAGGTCATGTTACTCACACTCTAATCCTGACCTTGCTTTTACTCCTCCTCTTCCGTTCTGTTCCGTTTATCATCTTCTTATTCCATGTCCAGCTCAGGCATCGTCATGAGCCACAATCGGAGAGGCTTGCAAACTCACAACTCAACCCAACGTCTCTGGAGATTCTCAGTCATTCGGGTCGTGGTTGTCCCAAAGGTGCTTTTTCAAAAGGCAACTGGACTTTGTGTTTTTTGTTTTGTTTTTTTCTTTGAGAACGTTTTGCTTCTCATCCTGGAAGTTTCTTCAAATCTTCAGAAGGGAAATTCTTCAGTCCTTCAGAATGGAAGAACTGAAGATCTTCAGTCCTTCAGAATGGAAGAACTGAAGTTCTTCAGGTCTTCAAAATGGAGGAACCGAAGATCTTCAGGTCTTCAGAATGGAAGAACTGAAGTTCTTCAGGTCTTCAGAATGGAGGAACTGAAGATCTTCAGGTCTTCAGAATGGAAGAACTGAAGTTCTTCAGGTCTTCAGAATGGAGGAACTGAAGATCTTCAGGTCCTCAGAATGGAAGAAGTGAAGTTCTTCAGGTCTTCAGAATGGGGGAACTGAAGTTCTTCAGGTCTTCAGAATGGGGGAACTGAAGATCTTCAGGTCTTCAGAATGGAAGAACTGAAGATCTTCAGGTCTTCAGAATGGAGGAACTGAAGATCTTCAGGTCTTCAGAATGGGGGAACTGAAGATCTTCAGGTCTTCAGAATGGAAGAACTGAAGATCTTCAGGTCTTCAGAATGGAAGAACTGAAGATCTTCAGGTCTTCAGAATGGAAGAACTGAAGTTCTTCAGGTCTTCAGAATGGAGGAACTGAAGATCTTCAATTCTTCTTCAGAACTGAAGGAGCTTCTGGGATGAGAAGTGAAACGTTCTCAAAGAAAAAAAAAACAAAGTCAGTTGCCTTTTCAAGAGGCACCCCTACTCAACCATTTTCAACTCATAACTTATCTCTGCTGGCCGATGTTATGCTTTGTTTTTTGTTCTGCTTGTTTGCTTTCTTTTCCCTCGACCGTTGAAAGGTTACGGATTTGTTTCTCTGCCACCCTTCCTCTCGAACAAACCCAAAGGGTGAGTTGTGCCAACGGGAAGAGGAAACGTCTTCCCAAATCTTTGGGTCAAAAACGCTTTCGTTCATTTGCACTTCCCCTTCCTCCTTGGCCTCGTGATGTCCCTTTAGTTTCAAGGGTTCTGGAGAGCTCTGCTTGTGCAATCCTTGATGTGCCCATCACCCCTCACACCCCAGCTGTAGTTGTGCCAATTGTTTGTGTGTGATTGCGTCCTACGCAGAGGCTAAAACTCAGAATGCTGTGGCAGAGGTAGTGTTGCAAATTGGCACGTCTTTCTCCTGAAATGACTGTTTTATGAAAAAACCAAAAAGGACTTGTGGGAAAGGGGCCACGGGGTGACCTTTTTTCAGGAGAATTTGTAAGCTCGTGGCTTTCTGCTGTTGGCTTCTGGCTTCTCTTTTTAGTATCAGACATCAAGGAAAGAGTAGAGTAGAGTTGCAAGGCCACCAACCCAACATTGATGAAAAGGCATGTCAATGCATTCTGCAGCTATCGATCACCTTATTACAGATGTCAAAGAAAACACCTTATCAAAGTGATGATTTAAGAGCTGACCAGCTGATGCAATGAGGGGAATGAGTCAGCAGGGACTTTGGCTGTTATCCCTTTAAGAGCCTGTGTAATAAGAGGAGGCCCTGCTAGAGTGTTCATCGGATCATCGAGTTTCTCCTCTGCTGTAATTGCTGTTTGTTTAGATACTGCTTGTAGCACGTGTATGTATAGTATTCCTATATTCCTATTGTAGATAAAAACCACTATTTGATAGAATCCACTGTTGTCTGTACTTGCTCCTGGGTTGATACAGTGCATACTCTGACACACCTTCACAAAAACACATGTTCTAATGGACAAAGAACCATTCTGGTAAAAGGTTGTACCAAGGATTCAGAGAAGATATTGCGACGGAACCATCTTATGGGTAGTCCTTGACTTACAAGAGTTGATTTAGTTGTAAGAAAAACTTATAATCCTTTTTCACCCTTATGACCATTGCAGCATCTGCAAAGTCATGTGATCAAAATTCAGACGCTTAGCAACTGATTCCTATTTATGACGGTGGCACTTTTGTGGACCTCTGACAAGCAGAGTCAATGGGAAGCCGGATTCACTTAACAACCGTGTCACTAACTTATCAACTGCAGTGTTTCACTTAACAACTGGGGCAAGAAAGCTGGTAAAATAGGGCAAAATTCCCTTAACAAATGTTTCACTTTATTATGCTAATTTTTTTTGAGCTAGCCACGCCCACCCTGACGACGCCCACCCCAGGCCCCCGAGGTCAAACACAACCCTGATATGGCCCTCAATGAAATCGAGTTTGAAACCCCTGGCCTAACCCTATCGCTCCCTACTTTTTGGTGGAGTGAGCAGTGATGAAATTCATTTTTTTTTTTACTATCGGTTCTGTGGGTGTGGCTTGGTGGGCATGGTGTGGCTTGGTGGGCATGGCAGGGGAAGGATACTGCAAAATCCCCATTCCCACCCCACTCCAGGGGGAAGGATACTGCAAAATCTCCCTTCCCCCCCCCAACTCTGGGACCAGCCAGAGGTGCTATTTGCCAGTTCTCTGAACTACTCAAAATTTCCGCTACCGGTTTGCCAGAACCTGTCAGAACCTGCTGGATTTCACCCCAGGAGTGAGTCAACCATTTGGGGGGGGGGGGGATGGACAAGGTGCCCAGCTGGGAAATTGAAAAGGGAGGGTCCTGCTATCAGCATGAGGGAACAACCTTGATTTCCTGACACTTAGAACCATTAACCAGTGGAACGACCTGCCTCCAGAAATTATGGATGCTGTATCACTGGGGTTTTTTAAAGAAGAGGCTGGGCATTTATCTGAATTGGTACAGGGTTTCCTGCTTGACAGAGGGGGGTGGACTAAAAGATCTCCAAGGCCCCTTCCAACTCTGTTATTCTGTTAACCCGTCCTCCCAACTCTGACTCCCATCTCCATCTCCATTGTTTCTGCTTAAATCCAAGCCAGGAAGATCTTTAGCGGACATGAATCTTTAATGGAAAGGCTGCTCAGAGCCGTTGACGAGAAGTCACATGCTAGAATATGTCAGGGGTGCTTTATTATGAATCAGGAGATGAGGAGGAGACAAACCAGGAAGACGGAAACTTTGGTGGAAACTAGGATGGGTTAAGAGTCTCTCTCTGGGTCTTGACATTGTAGGAAGGGAGTTATATTTATTTTATATTCCATACTTCTTAGCTGTCTTATCTCCATGGGAGAGGGTCTCTGGGTAGCGTAGAATCTAATACATAAAATTAAACATTAGCAATTTGGATTAAGAATGAGGAATCTTTGGTGTTCTTTGAGTTGGATTGTTGATTGATTGGGGGGTTTTTTTCCCCTCCCAGATGTTTCCACACATTGGCATCCTTCAGTCTCAAGAGACGATGGTATCGTGCTCTGGAAAGATGTCCTAAAACAGCATCTCGTGTGACTAAAAAGGCCAATTCGAGAGTGGCCATCCCTTCCACACTGAGGGCAGATACATTCTGCCCCCAGATTTCGCTGGTTCCAGGACGGCCTCTTTGCCTCAGCCTGCCGAACAAGTGTCTCTTCGAATTGGAGAAGGCCATGTTTCCTTACCAAACTAGATAAAATCCTCAGTTTTTCTTATAACTTAGAAGAGTCCTTCTAAACCAGTACACTGATAGCATTACCTAATTGGGTCATGAAACGTCCATAAGAAAATAACCTAGTTCAGAGAGCACCCAAGGACCCCACAGTTCGACCCAGAGCTTCAAACATTCCCTTCCTGTCAGAAGGAAAACTATGGACTATACACTGCACACTCACGAACGCAAAATGTAAAACACGTTTTGTTGTATTCCGTTATTTATTTAAGGACCCGGTGGTTTGATTTTTCATTCTTTGAAAATAAAATTAAAAAAAATATCCCATCTCCATGGAGACTCCGAAGTCTCATCTCTCTTTGGTGATTCTCCCTCCCTCCCTCAGCAAAGAGGAATTATCCCAGGGAAAGATGGATAGAGTATTCAAAAGAAAATCAGCGGTTGGTTTCCAATATTCTTACGACCGGTTCGCCGCGTGCCTCACTCGTGTGCCTTCTGCTCATGCGCCCGGCCTCAAAAATGTGCCTAAATAAGACAACATACAGCCGGAGTGGGTGGTTGGGCCCACCTGCTATTTCCGCTACCGGTTCGCACGAACTGGTACGAAGCGGCTGAATACAACCTCTGAAGAAAACCCTCCATTTTTAATGGATAAAAGCATCCACTTGGATTCAGATGGACAATCCAATATCTTTTTTTTTATTTGGCAAGGAAGTAGGGCAGTACAGAGAATGCCTGTCGCAGCAAAGTTTTCCCTAGCCTTTTCCCCCTTTTCTTTAAATAAAGAAAAGAAGGATGTCGTAGGATTCAATCTGGGTCGGTCAGCGGGATGAGAGGTTTAATCTTCCGAGCTTCTGGCCTCGTGCTGGAGCCCTATCCTCAGGGAACTTCTCTCTCACCAGAACTTCTCTTTCACACATTCTGGTGAGAAATAACACTAAATCTCTGGTCCCAGTGACATTATCCAGGGACACTTATACTGTATTTCCCTTCATTCTTGACAGAAGGATGCGTTTCTTGACTGCCATCTAGTGTTTCTGACTGGAACTCACAACTCATCTCTCTCTCCCTCTTTTGTTTTTCTGCAGGCAAAAAGCATTGGCATCCACCGGAGGTCGAAGTGTGCAAGCAGCTTGTGACTGGTGCGTATGAATTCACGTATTATGGAATCTGTAACCCTGCCAGTATGATGGGAAATAAAATTTTTCCCCTTGCCCCTGGAAGAACTGGGAATTAAATTGGTGGCTTTATCTGTAGGCAGACATGGTCTTCTGGCATTGATCTGTAGCTACATTTAAAGTGATGATCTCTCGGGCATCTCACAGATGAAAAATAAGAGCAGGTTTTATAACTTTCCACAGCACTGGAACACCATTTGCTGTCCAATTCGCATTGGCTACTTGCATTAAAAAGGTAAAGGTAAAGGTTCCCCTCAAAACAAAAACGAGAAGAAGAAAAAGAGAATAAAAATGCAATGGCAGGGACAATAGGGATGTTAGTGTGCTTATGCATGCCCCCTCTACTGACCACTTAACTTTAAGTTTAAATTTAATGCGATTTATATGCCGTCCTATCTCCAATGGACTCGGGGCGGCTCACAACAATAAAATGCACAATTGCACATTAAAATTGAGAAGCCTGAGTGGCGGCGTAGGAGGCTAATGCCTCCTACTAAGGCAGCATTTAACATCCAGCTGCCTGCAATTACTGCGAGTTCAATTCTCACCAGGCTCAGGGTGGACTCAGCCTTCCATCCTTTCTAAGGTGGGTAAAATGAGGAGCCGGTTTGTGCGGGCAATAAGCTGACTTTGTATAAAAGATACAAAAGTATGAAGGCTGTTGCTTAACACATTGTAAGCCGCCCTGAGTCTCCGGAGAAGGGCGGCATATAAAAATAAATAATAAATAAATAAATAAATAAATAAATAAATAAATAAATAAATAAATAAATAAATAACAATATTAAATTAAACATCCAAATTAAAACAGTTTAAAATCAATTAAAGACTATTAGGTACCGTGTTTCTCCGAAAATTAGACCTTATCTTATATTTTTTTTTGAATCCTGAAATAAGCGCTTAGCCTTATTGCCATGTGCTCAAAAGCCCGATTGGACTTATTATCAGGGGATGTCTTATTTTGGGGAAAACAGGGTATGAGGTAAGGTCCACGGAAGTCAATTTGGGACTGAAACTGTAAAAATGTGTAGCTGAGACAACTGAGGGCATTCCAGACTTTGACAAGTCTATTACAGAAATCTTTTTTTTTTTTACAGTCAAGTTTAGAACGATTTACATTGAGTTTAAAGCAGTTGTTATTGCGATTAAAATGGAGAAAAAGTCATTTATAGGTAAAACATGTAAAACAAGAGCCTTGATAGCGCAGCAGACTAAAGCACTGTTAAGTAACACCAGCTGCCTGCAATTACTGCGAGTTCAAATCTCACCAGGCTCAAGGTTGACTCAGCCTTCCATCCTTTCAAGGTAGGTAAAATGAGGACCCGGATTGTGGGGGCAATAAGCTGACTTTGTATATATATAAAAAAAGAACACTGCTGGGCGGGGGGGCGAAAGCCCTACTAAGCAGGTATATACAAAAGTATGAAGGCTATTGCTTAACGCATTGTAAGCCGCCTTGAGTCTCCGGAAAAGGGCGGCATATAAATCGAACCAATAAATAAATAAATAAAACATTACTATGTACAATTTTGTATGCAATACCTAGGACTGACTGCAAGCGACGCAGTTCTAAGTTATCCAAACTGAAAATTTACAGCCTCATAGCGTAACGCTCTCTACATGGGGCTCCCCTTGAAAAGCACCCGGAGGCTCCAGCTGGTCCAGAATGTAGCTGCGCAGGTGATTATAGGCGCAGCTCGTTGCACCAATGTAACACCTCTCCTACGCGAGCTGCACTGGCTCCCAGTGGTCTTGCAGGTGCGATTCAAGATGTTAGTTATCACCTTTAAAGCGCTCCATGGCTTAGGACCTGGGTACCTACGAGACCGTCTTTTGCCACCAATAGCCTCCCACCGACCAGTTCGTTCTCACAGGGAGGGACTACTCAGGGTACTCTCAGTCAAATTATGCCAACTGGCGACTCCCAGGGGGAGGGCCTTCTCTGTGAGGGCTCCAACCCTTTGGAATGAACTGCCCCCGGAGATACGGAATATCCCTGATCTCCGTGCTTTCCGCCGTGCCCTCAAGACCCTGATGTTCCAACAGGCGGGGCTAAACATATGAACATGTGAATGAATTTTTTAAATGTTATCTAATTCTGGGTTTTATTTAATTGACCAAACTAAGTAATAATTTTAATTAGCAATTTTATGATGTTTGTGTGTCTATATTTTTCTTGACTGTACACCGCCTTGAGTCCTATGGGAGAAAGGCGGTATAGAAATATAATAAATAATAATAAAATAATAATAATAAGGAATTCTATTGTCTATTCAACTGGATTTGTTCCATGGACCTGAAAGGACCGTCCCATCCTCTCTGTTCTTCGTTACAGGCTCTTTTCCCATGTCTGTGACCCCTTCCTCGATGACCCTCTTCCTCGGGAATACGTCCTCTACCTACGTCCCACCGGCCCGTTAGCGCGGAAGCTGACCGACTTCTGGCAGCAGTCGAAACAGTTGTGTGGGAAAAACAAAGCCCACAATATCTTTCCCCACATCACACTCTGCCAATTCTTTATGGTGAGTCTGGACCGGAGCACCCGGAGTTCCTCCTTGAATTGGCAACGCGACTTTGAAGTCTGCGTCTCACCTTCTTGTGGGATGTCTTGCAGTGTGAAGACAGCAAGGTGGACGCTCTCTGTGAAGCGCTGCAGGCTACTGTGACCCGGTGGAGGTGCAAATTCCCTCTTCCTTTGCCTCTGGAACTCTATACCTCATCCAACTTCATCGGTCTCTTCGTTAAGGAGGACTACGCGGAGATCCTGAAGAAATTTGGGGCGGACTTCGCGGCGGAAGCCACCGCTAAAGCTGGTGAGCGGAAAGCGGAATAACAGAACAGTCTGTGGTCTGTGCTGGTCAGGGATGGTATTCACTTGCTGTTATGCCCCAGCTACGGATCCCAAAGAACACAGCACACACAAAGTTTGTACAAAACTTAATTTAGTAAAATAACTCAGTCTTTTTCAAAACAAAGGCTGTTAATAACACCTGCCCTGCTGGAATATTCTCCCATCCCTGAATTCAGGTTAGCTCCATCCCTCTTAGCATTCTGGAAGATCCTTAAGGTCTGTTATATCAGCAGGCATGGGGGGTCCAAGAGAACCAGTAACAATCTAGGATGGCTCCACTAATGTGGCTGATATATTTACTCTCTCCATGTGGCAAGTTGTTCCACTGGTTAATGGTTCTAACTGTCAGGAAATTTCTCCTTAGTTCTAGGTTGCTTCTCTCCTTGATTAGTTTCCACCCATTGCTTCTTGTCCTGCCTTCTGGTGCTTTGGAGAATAGCTTGACTCCCTCTCCTTTGGGGAAGCTCCTGCCCCAAAGATATTGGAACACTGCTATCATGTCTCCCCTAGTCCTTCTTTTCATCAAACTAGATACAATGACTCAGGCATCTGAATTACAAGTAGTTCTCAATTTGCAGCCACACTTGGTAACAGCAGTTCTATTGCTATACAAAGCAGTTGTTGAGATGCACCTGATTTTACCACCTTTTCAGCCATGGCTGTTAAGTGAATCACACAGTTGTTAAGCGAATTTAGCTTCCCCCACTGTGTTTGCTTGTCGGAAACCAGCTGGAAAGGTTGCAAACGGTGATCACATGAATTTGGGGCACTGCAACCGTCATAAATAAATTACCCGAATGATGATCGTGTGACTGTGAGGATGCTGTGGCAGTCGTAAGTGTGAGGATCCATCATAAGTCATTTTTTTCAGCACCATTGAAGGGCCACTAAAAATAGTTGTAAGTCAAGGGCCAACTTTACAATTCTGCATTAATGTATATTAGATAGATTGAGAAGGAAAATGGGGGCTTGGGGGTGGAATCCATGATAGCATTGATTGGTTCCCCTTTCAATAATACTGCAAAAAAAGGTATTTGTGAAGTTTCCGAAAGATGCCCTAATTAATTCATGAGCCATGAGCCAAACTTCAAAAGAAATACAATCATTTATTAGGAGCACCATTTCAGCAATATTCGGATGCAGTTAGAACTAATCCCACGTAGATTTACATTCCCCTATGACCCTGTCTCTCCCCTCCTCTCTGGCCATGTCATAAATCACATTCTCCAATTAACCACTTTGGCTGGCTGTGAAATCCAACACCCTCCTACTGATTGCGGTAAGAAAGCATCTGTGGAATGTAGTTTCAGTTAGGGAAATCAATCAATAGGAGCCTGGTTTAGCTCAACAGACAGAAGCACTGTAATTTAACACCAGCTGTCTGCAATTAAAGTAAGATCAAATCTCGCCAGGCTCAAGGTTGACTCAGCCTTCCATCCTTTCTAAGGTAGGTAAATTGAGGACCCAGTTTGTGGGGGCAATAAGCTGACTTTGTATAAATATATAAAAGTATGAAGGCTATTGCTTAACGCACTGTAAGCCACCCTGAGTTTCCGGAGAAGGGCGGCATATAAATCAAATTATAAAAAATAAAAAATCAGCTCTATCAGTTCTCTCTCCTTCCTCCTCATGGCAACTTGAAAGCCTTGCAAGTTGACAGTATTTTTATATTCATTTTCTGCTTAGTAACTTCTGCTAACATCCGTAACGCAAAATGAAATGCTGGATCCGTTGGACTTCCTGCTGTTCTCGATGGCGTGCCGTTGACCAACATTTTCCTTCTTGTAGATGTCCACGTGGAACCCCACAAGAAGCAACTCCATGTGACCCTGGCTTACCACTTCCAAGCCAACCACTTGCCCACCCTTGAGAAGTTGGCTCAGAGCATTGATGTCAAGCTGGGCTGTGACTGGGTAGCTGCCATCTTCTCCCGTGACATTAGATTTGCCAATCATGAGGTAAATTGGACTTGAAGAAACTTCTTGTAAAAACCAGGAAGATGTTCTGAAATTGACTCACTAGGTCCATGGTGCTTCCTTGGCAGTATTATAGAAGTTTGTCACTTATTCTGGGATGGCTTCTTGATTTCTCGGTTGAGTCAAGGGTCTTGACTTCCTAGTCTTGTCAATAGTCCCAGAATTCTGTGCTGGATTCTCAGAATTCAAATACTGCCAAAGGTAGTGAAGTAGGAACAAAAGAGTGGTGCGGTAGCCTAGAGCTGGAGCCCTCGCCTCACAATCAGGAGGCTGTGAGTTCGATCCTAGGTAGAGGCAGATATTTCTCTCTCTGGGCACAATGAGAATATATCTGCTGGACAAAACTCCGGATTGGTGACAGGAAGGGCATTCGGCCATTAAAACACTCTGCTTGCTCCATTCAGTTGCCCAGACTCCACCCGCAAGGGATTATGGGGTCATTAAAAGATGATGATGAAGTGAAGTAGGAACAAAAGATTATGTATTTGGGGGTGGGAATTCCAGAAGCTTTAGCCTTAGAATTTCTCCCTGAGAATCCATGGTTAGGGGAAAAGTAGAATAGAATATAGAATAATAGAATTGGAAGGGAACTTGGAGGTCTTCTGGTTTAACCCTCAGCTCCATCAGGAGACTATTCCATTTCAGACAAATTCAGTCTCTTTGAAAGCTTCCAGTGATGGAGCATTCACAACTTCTGAAGGCAAGGTATTCCACTGGTTGATTGTTCTCACCGTTAGGAAATTTCTCCTTGGTTCTAGGTTGCTTCTCTCCTTGGTTAGTTTCCATCAGGGTGAAATGCTTTCGGTTTAGACCGGATCGCCCGATCCAGTAGCGATGGAGGCGGGTGGTTCAGAGAACTGGTAGCAAAAATTCCTGCCCCCCCCCTTGCCCAGGTGAGCTGCACAATCATCAGAGCCTTTTTTTATTTTAAATGCCTCTGACGATCCAAGCTGAGTTGCCTGATCGGAAGAGGCTTTTTTTTTTCTTTTAAAAGCCTCTGACGATCAAAGATGAGTGACCTGATCGGAAGAGGCTTTTTTTTTTTAAAAAAAAAGCCTCTGACGATCCAAGATGAGTTGCCTGATCGGAAGAGGCTTTTTTTTTCTTTTAAAAGTCTCTGATGATCCAAGATGAGTTGCCTGATCGGAAGAGGTTTTTTTTCTTTTAAAAGCCTCTGACGATCCAAGCTGAGTTGCCTGATCATCAGAGGCATTTAAAAGAAAAAAAAGCCTCTGCCGATCAGGCAACTCAGCTGGGATCGTCAGAGCCTTTTGAAAGCATTTTTTTACAACCTCTTCGCTGAAGAGGTTGTAGAAAAAATAATTTTAAAAGTAAAAAAAAAAAAAATTGGCCATGCCCACCCAGTCACATTACCCCACCACCACCAAGCCACACCCATAGAACTGGTAGTAACAAATTTTAGATTTCACCACTGATTTCCATCCATTGTTTCTTAGTTTCAATCCATTGTTCACATCTTTTGAAGGATTGGAAAAAGGAGCCCAAAGCAAGAGATTTGTCGGTCAGTGCTCAATTTCTTCCTCTTCCTCTTTTCCAGACCCTGCAAGTCATCTACCCCTACACCCCACAGAACGATGACGAGCTTGAACTCGTGCCAGGAGATTTCATCTTCATGTCTCCGGTGGAACAAATCACAACTAGCGAAGGCTGGATTTATGGTACTTCTTATGCCACGGGGTGCTCAGGATTGTTGCCAGAGAATTATATCACCAAAGCCGATGAATGTGGCACGTGGGTTTACCATGGGTGAGTAATTCCATCTTCCATGGTTTCTAGTATTTTCAGGGGGAATAACCCTAATCCGGTGCCGAAGGGGTAATAAGAACTTTTCTTGTTGATGTGTGTGTGAAATAGCTGAGTAAACATACCTTATTTTTCGGTGTATAAGACGCACCTTTTTCCCCCCTAAAAGGGGGTGAAAATTAGGTGCGTCTTATACACCGAATGTAGCCCCGCCCACCCACTGGCCCCCACCCTTTGGCCTTTGCCTCCCAGCAGTTTACCTCCTTGCAGCAAGCAGCGAGAAGAAACAGCTTGTTTCAGCTTCAGCGCAGCCTAATTAGCACAAGTTGATTGGATCGGCCTCCCGACTCTCAGCTGTTTTGCTCTCAGCTGTTTTGCGTGGGCCTCTGCTGCTTGCTGCAAGGAGGTAAATTGCTGGGAGCAGATTTTTTTTTTTTTTTTTTTTTTTGTGCTAATCAAGCTATGCTGAAAATGAAAATGAAAGTAAAGCAGGCTGTTTGCTGCAACGAGGCCAAATTGCTGGGAGGCAGAGGCAAATTTCTTTTTCTTGTTTTCCTCACCAGAAAAGGTAGGTGCATCTCATAGTCCGGAGTGTCTTATACTCCAAAAATTACGGTACGTTGTTAGAAGATCAAGATGAATTTGTGGATAGAAATATGTTGTTCTGGTCTGTCGGCCGCTGGCCTCTCCAGCAGCCGAATCAGAGGAGGAGGACAAGGCATGGTAGTCAGGGACAGCAGCAAGGCAAACTGAGAGCTCCGGGGGAGAGGAGGGAGTGGAGCTGGCAGAGAGAGAGGGAGAGGGAGAGAGAGAGGGAGAGGGAGAGGGAGAGAGAGAGGGAGAGGGACGGATGGAGGCAGAGCCGGAGCCTGGGCTGTCCATCACATTATTTTTGTCAGCATTTTTGCCCCCAACTATCTGGGTCCTCATTTTACCCACCTCAGAAGGACAGAAGGCTGAGTCAACCTTGAGCCTGGTGAGATTCGAATTGTCAAATTGCAGTCAGCTGGCAGTCAGCAGAAGTAGCCTGCAGTACCGCCCTCTGACCACTGCGCCATCACAGCTCTTGTTAGCCATATTTTTGTTTTCTGCATTGGGTCTAGGTCATATTCTATTATGAATGCCACTATTTCCTCATCTCTCGTGATGTTCGCTGATGGGGTGATGGATCGACGATCCCAGGAGGATCAAGGACCAGGGGAAACAGGGCCTCTCACAATTTTCTGTCAGAGTATGCAGGTAAGTAAAGTTCACGCTTGTGAATCTCCCTCTACCTGCCTCCCAGCTTTGATTGCCGGGAGGGGAGAAGCCAAGCCAAGGTAGTTTTTAAGTCCTACTTTTTTCTTGTGGTCAGCCCTTAAGGATCTCCAACACACCTGGACCCCAGAAAAGATGCCTTTTCGTTTGTCGTCATGGAGAAAGAATGGACGTCGTGTTTGGAAAATACTGGCTCTCGCAATGTTTTGATACCAAAGGTGAGTTTCTCTCCATTCCACTCCATGTTGAACCTGTTCATTCCTCTATGTTTACAGGTAGCTAATTTGGAGTTCAGTAATGGGGGTTCACCTGATTTAGAAGAGAAGGGGAAGTAGGTTGGAACAAAAGCAGAGGAGAAATGAGAAGGAAGAGAGTGCTGTGTCCATAGACCTGAAAGGGAGAATGTACGGCGATTTCTGAGATTCTGGAACTTCCTAGACAGACAGACAGATGCTATGGGATCCTCTTGCATATATTTCGTTACCTAATTGGGTAACATCATCAGTGCTGGAAGGGGGTGGGGTTTGTTCTCTGTTTATATACCGTGAGTTATGCTGTCAGTGTTGATGAGATGTTCTTGATGGTTCATTGGGCTGTTGTTTCCTTGTTAGCTTGTTTGTTTGAGCTGGTAGTTCCTTGATTGGGTTATGGTTTACTGCTTGGTTGTCTTGGATGGATGGATGGATGGATGGATGGATGGATGGATGGATGGATCGATCGATTGATAGATATAGATGATAGATAGATAGATAGATAGATAGATAGATAGATAGATAGGTAGATACATACATACATACATACATACATACATACATACATGATAAAGATAGATTAGGAAAGAGAGTACATAGATAGAGATAGATGATGATGAAAACATTGATAATAGATGATAGATAGAGAGATGGATGGATGGATGATAGATAGACAGATAGATAGATAGATAGATAGATACATACATACATACATAGATGATAGAGATAGATTAGGAAAGAGAGTACATAGAGATAGATGAAGATGAAGACATTGATAA
The DNA here is from genome assembly GCA_022577455.1 of Arizona elegans. Lineage (NCBI taxonomy): Eukaryota > Metazoa > Chordata > Lepidosauria > Squamata > Colubridae > Arizona > Arizona elegans. Next base: position 21,892,515 of record JAKOOJ010000013.1, on the reverse strand, counting down.
TAGATGATAGATAGATGGATGGATGATAGATAGATAGATAGATAGATAGATAGATAGATAGATAGATGATAGAGATAGATTAGGAAAGAGAGAGTACATAGAGATAGATGATGATGAAGACATTAATAATAGATGATAGATAGATAGATGGATGGATGGATGATAGATAGATAGATAGATAGATAGATAGATAGATAGATAGATAGATAGATACATACATACATACATACATAGATAATAGAGATAGATTAGGAAAGAGAGAGTACATAGAGATAGATGATGATGAAGACATTGATAATAGATGATAGATAGATGGATGGATGGATGGATGAGAGAGACAGACAGACAGACAGACAGACAGACAGACAGACAGACAGACACACCCCATGGTACCAATCCCAAAATTTCCAGGTCATCCCATTAATGGACAAGAGGTGGCAACACCTGGCCAACCTTGTCTGATCTCAGAAGAAGACCAAGTTTCAAACCAAATTATATTTTGGAAGGAGAGGCCATCAGCCTCCTCAGCTTTGGACCCTGGAGGCCAAGCCCACCACCACTCCATCCCCCAGAACTCGATTGGGGGCAAACCCTTTCTTTAACGGCGCCAAGAAAGCTTCCCAGATGCTACCAAGAGTTGATCCTGACTTTTATCTCAACATTAAGTCATTGCGTCCTGGAGGAATCTTCTTATCCGGCACTCTTCCGTGTCTCCAAACAGGAAGATACATCCGCACAAATCTGAATATGCCTCACAATTTGCCTCAGCGGAGCGGCGGTTTTAGGGAGTACGAAAAGGATGCCCCCATCACGGTGTTGGGATGCACGCAAGCCCGGCTTGTGGGTGAGTTCGCCTGCTCAGGGGTTGGGGGGGTAAGGGGCATGTTGAAAAGGTGGATCTTTGTCCTCGCAAGCTCTTTGTCTAAAGGAGGGCTGCCAAACGCAAGGCCCACGGGCCAGATTCGGCCTGTGATATGGTCGGATCTGGCCATTGGTGGAATTCAATTTTTTTTACTACTGGTTCTGTGGGCATGGCTTGGTGGGCATGGTGTGACTTGATGGGCATGACAGGGAAAGGATACTGCAAAATCCCCATTTCCTCCCCACCCCAGGGGAAGGATACTGCAAAATCCCCATTCCCTCCCGACTCCAGGGGAAGGATATTGCAAAATCCCCATTCCCTCCCCACTCCTGGGGGAAGGATACTGCAAAATCCCCATTCCCTCCCCACTCCTGGGGGAAGGATACTGCAAATCCCCATTCCCTCCCCGCTCCTGAGGGAAGGATATTGCAAAATCCCCATTCCCTCCCGACTCCAGGGGAAGGATACTTCAAAATCCCTATTCCCTCCCCACTCCAGGGAAAGGATACTGCAAAATCCCCATTCCTTCCCCACTCCAGGGAAAGGATACTGCAAAATCCCCATTCCCTCTCCACTCTGGGGCCAGCCACAGATGGTATTTGCTGGTTCTCCGAACTCCTCAAAATTTCCAGAACCTGTTGGATAGCACCCCTGGATCTGGCCCATGGGGCCATCCTGGAAAATGTAAGGGGCCTGCTTGTATCCCTTTAGCCCCGTCTACCCAGTGTGAAGAGGAAACATGCCAGGAGTTTAAGGAGTGGCGTCAAGCTGGCCACACCCACCCAGTTATCCACACCCACCCAGTCGGCACCCCTCCTAGCCTTCCCACGATCAACTACAGCCCTGATGCGGCCTTCAATGAAATTTGTTTGTTTGTTTTATGTTTTATTAAATTTATATCCCGCCCTACCCCCGAAAGACTCAGGGCGGTGAACAGGTACAGAATAAAATACATAAATACAAAAGTTAGAAACATAATTAAAACCAAATTAAATAATTTAGCCCAAGACAATTAAAAATCCCAATAATTTAAAACAAATTAAAATTTCAATTTAAAAATTTAAAAGAAAGGGGGGGAAATTAGGCCAGGCCGGTTTGCTGGAATAGGAGGGTCTTAAGAGCACGACGGAAAGTGTGCAGATCCGGGATCCTCCATATCTCCGGGGGGAGCGCGTTCCAGATCGTAGGTGCCCCCACAGAGAAGGCCCTCCCCCTGGGGGCCGCCAGTCGACATTGTTTGGCTGACGGCACCTGGAGGAGCCTCTCTCTATGGGAGCGTATCGGCTGGTGGGAGGCTGTTTGTGGTAGTAGGCGGTCCCATAAATAACCAGGTCCTAAGCCATGGAGCGCTCTAAAGGTGGTAACCAAAACCTGGAAGCGCACCCGGAAGGCCACCGGGAGCCAGTGCAGCTCGTGCAGGAGAGGTGTCACACGGGAGCGCCATGTTGCTCCCATAACCACCCGCGTGGCTGCACTCTGCGCCAGTTGGAGCCTCCGGTTGCTCCTCAAGGGGAGCCCCATGTAGAGAGCATTACAATAGTCCAGGCGGGAGGTGACGAGGGCATGAGTGACTGTGTGTAGGGAGTCCTGATCAAGAAAGTGACGCAACTGGTGAATCAGCCGAACCTGATGAAAAATCCTCCCGGTCACGGCCGTCAAGTGCTCTTCTAAAGACAGCCGTGACTCCAGGAAGACGCCCAAGTTGCGAGCCCTCTCCCTGGCGGCCAGTGATTCGTCCCCAATAGTCAGAGATGGCGTCAACTGACTATATCGGGACGTCGGAAACCACAGCCACTCGGTCTTGGATGGGTTGAGCCTGAGCCTATTCCTCCCCATCCAGAGGAAAGTTTGACACCCCTGGTCTAAAGCAGAGGTCCCCAATCCTGGGCCTTTGGAACCGGGCCACACAAGTAGCAGGCGAGCCTATGCATGCCGCTCCATTTGCGTGAGTAGCGGGCACTTGCGTACGCATGCAAAGCTCCATCTGTGCGAGTGCTGCTACTCATGCAAACAGAGCTGCACGTGTAAGCACGCACGCATGCCTGCCGCTCACACAGAACTATTTCCTCTCCCCCCTCTGCAAAGCCTCCCTTTCCCACACCTCCCTAGCACCGCCTTGCTTGCCACTGGCCCAGTTTGGCTGCAACTTCTCTACTGAGAACATTTGTGTCAATGACGCCAATTGTGTCACTCGGGTCAACCAATGTCACCGGCGGAATGATCTCCGACCTCTGCCCCTTCCCCAGGAGTCCATGGAAATGAAATTCTGCAATGCCCCACTGCAAGTCTCACATTTTCCAGAGTGACAATGTGATAACACACCACTCAAAATGAAGGAAAGCTTTTAAAAAGGAATACATGTTGGATGGGGAAATTGCTTTTTTGCAGCACGACTGCCATCTAGAGGCCGAATGGGGTTACTGCCTTGCAGGTCACAGTTTTCGCTGCTTTTTCTCCCCAAAAATGCAAACATGGGGAAATGATCTGCCCACCTTTGTAAAAACCTACGATAGCTCATGTGATCAATTTGAAATCAGAAATGGCAATGAAGCAAAAATATTCTCTTTGGCCAAACTCAATATCAGCTCATTTCCAATGTCTTCTCTATAAAGTCAAACCAACAGCAACTAGAATAAATTACAGTATAAATAATTATTTATTTATTATTTATTTTATTTTATTATTTTATTTATTTTATTTTATTTTATTTTATTTTATTTTATTATTTTATTTTATTATTATTTTATTATTTTATTTTATTTTATTTTATTTTATTTTATTTTATTTTATTTTATTTTATTTTATTTTATTTTATTTTATTTTATTTTATTTTATTTTATTTTATTATTTTATTTTATTTTATTTTATTTTATTTTATTTTATTTCTATACCGCCCTTCTCCCGAAGGACTCAGGGCAGTGTACAGCCTAATTAAAAACACAAAGACAGACAGTATTTAAAAATAATTAAAATTATTAAATAATAGGCCTAATTTATAAAACCCCGAATTTAAAAACCCAATTTAAAACCAATTAAAATCATTATATTGATAGCCCAGCCTGGCGGAACAACATGGTTTTGAAGGCACAGCGAAATACATGGAGATCAGAGATTCTGCGACAGGGAGTCCTTGAATTAGGACCGTAATGTGATCCAACTGATTTTTTTAGGACTTTATTTATTGATTTTATGAAATGCAGGTAGTCCCAGACTTACAACATTCCTTTAGTGACACAATTTTCCTAGCTTGCAAAAAGCCAGTTTGGCCCTCGGTATCTTGCAAGACGCAGCTGTGTCCTTCATTTTGAACCCCGTGTCTCCGTACAGGCGAGGCTCTTCTTGAAAGCAACACAGTCATCCACCACATCTACTGTTCTCCGTCGCTGCGCTGTGTACAAACCGCACATCATATCCTGAAAGGTAAGTCGCTGGGTGGGTTGAGGTGGGTTTCCCTGAGGGACACCCCTGGCCCAGGCCGTCCTACGGATGAAACGGAGCGCTTGTTCCTACATTTCTGTAAAATTCTGTTTGAGCCCGTCAGAATTGTGATTGACGCGCCATGCAACGTGCAGTTGATAAAAACAGAGAGCCAAGAGGCGAAATTTGTACATCGGGAAGGAAACACAAACATTTGCAAATGGCATGTACTGTATTATTATGAAGCGTTGGTCTCAAATGCTTTTTTTATATTATGCTCCTTCCTTCCTTATTCTTTCTTTCCGCTTCCTTCCTTCCTTCTTTCCATCCTTTCTTTCCTGCTTTCCTTCCCTCTTTCCCTCTTTCCTTTTTCATTCATTTTTTCTTTCTTTCTTTCCTTCCTTCCTTCCCTCTTTTTTCCTTTCCTTTCTTTCTTCCCTTTCTTTCCTCCCTCCCTGCCTCTTTCTTTCCATCTTTCTTTCCATCCTTTCCCTCCTTCCTTCCCATTTTCTTTTTCTCTTTTTCTTTTCTTTCTTTCTTTTTCTTTCTTTCTCTTTCCTTCCTTCCCTCTTTTTCTTTCCTCCCTCCCTTTTTCTTTCTTTCTTTCTTCTTTCCCTCCCTCCCTCTTTCTTTCTTTCTTTTTCTTTCTTTCTTTCCTTCCTTCCCTCTTTTTCTTTCCTCCCTCCCTTTTTCTTTCTTTCTTTCTTCTTTCCCTCCCTCCCTCTTTCTTTCTTTCTTTTTCTTTCTTTCCTTCCTTCCCTCTTTTTCTTCCTTCCCTCCCTCTCTCCCTTTTCTTTCTTTCTTTTTCTCTTCCTTCCTTCCTTCTTTTTTTCTTTCTTTCTTTCCTTCCCCTTTCTTTCTTTCTTCCTTCACTCTTCCTTCCTTCCTTCCTTCCTTCCTTCCTTCCTTCCTTCCTTCCCTCTTTCTTTCTTTCCTTCCTTCCTTCCTTCCCCTCCCTCCCTCCCTCTTTCTTTCTTTCTTCTTTCTTTTTCTTTCTTTCTTTCCTTCTTTCTCCCTCTCCCTCTCCCTCTCTCTTTCTCTCCCTCTCTCTTTCTCTCTTTTTTCTTTTTCTTTCTTTCTTTCCTTCCCCTTTCTTCCTTCCTTCCTTCCTTCCCTCTTTCTTTCCTTCCTTCCTTCCCCTCCCTCCCTCTTTCTTTCTTTCTTTCTTTCTTTCTTTCTTTCTTTCTTTCTTTCTTTCTTTCTTTCTTTCTTTCTCCCTCTCCCTCTCCCTCTCCCTCTCCCTCTCTCTCTTTCTTTCTTTCTATAGGCTTGCAACAAGAAAATAACCTGAAGATTCGAGTCGAGCCAGGGTTGTTTGAATGGACCAAATGGGTGCCAGGGAATTCTCTGCCAGCCTGGATCCCACCCCTGGATTTAGCTGCAGCCAGTTTGAGTGTTGATACAACATACAGGTAAGAGCAACTGTTCCAGGGGTTGGCCATGTCATGTTTAATGAAAAGAAGGATTTATGAAGAGACTGATCAAGGAGAGAACCAACCTACAGTTAGAACAATTACTCAGAGGAAGGACTTGCCTCCAGAAGTTGTAGATGCTCCAACACTGGAGGTTTTCAAGAAGAGATTGGACAACCATTTGTCTGGAATGGTATGAAGTCTTCTGCTCGAGCAGGGGGTTGGACTATATGACCTCCAAGGTCCCTTCCAATGCCATTATTCTCTTATTTGCTTGTATTTATTTATTTCGATTGATTCATCTCACAAACCCAATTCTGGGAGGTTAATGGAGTGCCAAGTAATAAGAAAAAAAACAAAAGCAAAAAGACAAGAACAGAGAATGGTAGCTGAGTTTTTTCTTCTTACAATACTTGGATTTTTTGCTTCCTTCTTCTTCTTCTTTTTTTAACGTCCACAGACCTCATTTAGCCGTGAACAAATTAGGAATTTCTGAATCGTATGAAACCTACATCAGCAGAAGTTTCCAGGTCACCAAGGAAATTCTAAGTGAATGCAAAGCTAAAGGCAAGTATAATTGCACCCTGAGGAAGAGAAGAACAGTAAGATTAGATTAAGAGATACAGGCAGTCCTTGACTTACAATGGTTCGTTTAGTGACGATTTAAAATGGCACTGAAAAAAGTGACTTACAACTGTTTTTCACACTTCCAACCATTGTAGCATCCCCACAGTAACACGATCAAAATTCAGATGCTTGACAATGGATTTCTATCTATGACGGTCACAGTGTCCCAGGGTCATGTGATTCCCTTCTACGACCTTCTGACCAGCAAAGTCAATGGGGAAGCCGGATTCACTTAACAACCATAATTACTAACTTAACAAGTGAAGTGATTCGCTTAACAAAGGTGGCAAGAAAAGGCGTAAAATGGAGCAAAGCAAATGTCTTCGCTTAGCAGCAGAAATTTTGGGCTCAGTTGTGGTCGTAAGTCGGGGACTACCTGTGTATGTAACACTGCCACTCAAGATTACAGTAGGATAGAATTGTGAAGACAAGGCAGAAGAGAAAACCATTGTCCTGCTTTACGATGGGAAACTCATGAACATTGTAAATAGGCTTTCTCTCTTTAAAAAAAAAAGTTGCAAACAGCAAAGCTCTCTATTCTGTTATGTACAAAGTTAGGGAAAAAAAATAAGAAGTCCCATCCTATGTAAAGAGATGCTCTTGGGAAAAGATGGCACGAGAATTTATTGTCGCTTAATCTCCTCCCATTGACTGTGTGGACCTTGATTTAAACTCATTTAACTTTGGCCAAAAGAATTAATCCAACTAATGACTACGTAGCTCTTTTCTTCCCCATTTCAAATGTCTTGAACCTTACCTCTACATTGAATTGGGTTGGTTGGGTTGGGTTGAGTTAGGAAGCCTTGCATTGGGATTGCTTTGTGTTGGGTTGGGTTGCATTGTGTTGTGTTGGGTTGAGTTGGGTTAAGTTGCATTGGGTTGGGTTGGGTTGGGTTGAGTTGCATTGGGTTGGGTTGAGTTGCATTGGGTTGGGTTGGGTTGGCTTGCAATGCATTGGAAATGCATCTTATGGAAATGGTTATATTGAATAAAGGAAGAAGAGGAAGGAAATTCTACCAGAGATTATGGGAAAGCAAGATAGGAAGAAATTGATTATAAGTAGACAAAAAACTGGTGTCTGTGTGTAGTGAGTTGCATTGTGTTGAGTTGGGTTGAGTTGGGTTGGGTTGGATTGCATTGCATTGTGTTGGCTTGGCTTGGCTTGCAATGCATTGGGTTGGAAACGCACCTTATGGAAATGGTTACGTTGAATAAAGGAAGGAGATTCCACCCGAGATTGTGGGAAAGCAGGATAGGAAGAAATTGATTATAAGTAGACAAAAAAATAAAACGGTATCTCTGTATAGCGGTTCTCTACTTTCTCAACTTCTCACTATCCTCAGCTCAAAAGGACAGCCTCTTGGAGCTGCTTTGGACTGGAAAACCCACCAGCCTCATCAAACCCACGTCAAAGTTTTGCATCGGGGCCCCAGAGAGCTCATCCCTGGGAAACTTAAATCCACGTGATTCTGTGTTTATCTGTTGTTGTGTTGTTTTGTTTTTTTAACTGCAGGGAATAACATTTTGATTGTTGCACACGCATCCTCCCTGGAGGCCTGTACCTGCCAGCTACAAGGACTGTCACCGCAGAATTCGAAGGATTTTGTCCAGATGGTCCGGAAGGTGATTGACATGCTGACAAGATAAAGCTCTTTAGATGTGATTTTGTTTGTGCCCAGATGAAAATCTTCTTACGCGACTCCAAAACATGCTTTATTCAGTCAGGCGTGATCCTTAAGCTTATTGTCTGAGTACAAGAACCCCATGAGCAGGGGAGATGGCTTGAAAAGGATTGTCCCCTACCTCATTTGGACAACCAGTTGAGGATGCCCATGAAATTGTGCACGTCGATGAACATTTGCAGAGCAATTAATTCTGACTGTGCATGATAGACTTAGCGATTCGAAAAGGTTATTTCAGCCTCCACTTCTCTTTTGCATTTTCGACACGTGTGTTGCTTCCGTGCCCCTGAAACAAAATTGTAATTGCGTAGAGGAAGTGCAGGGCTGCTGTGACCCAGGCCCAAGTAGTTAGTATTAAATACAAACAGTTCAAAAACAAATAGACTTTATTAGAACAGCTGAGAATGAACTCACTCTCAGTGTAGTCCAAACTAAATGAAAGCAAATTCTTCAAAACACCATTCCACAGTTTATCACTGACCTTGGGATAATTAGGCAAACTGTCAAAGGCTTTTCTTGGCAAAAGTTCAGAAGCAGAAGACGCCAGCAAGAAATGAATACAGTGAAACAAGAACCAATTCTCTCAGCGTTGTTTTCCAGCAAAGAAGCCAAGAGCCGTTGCTGGTCTTTTAAGCCTTATGGGAGGAGCCAATCATCTCTTGGCCTTACTCCTGAGTCATCCTTTTTGCTTTAGCTGCTCCTGCCTTCTGGCAGCTCTTCTCATGCGTGCACTAGGAACAGGCTCCTCCTGTTCCTCTGCCTTTCTACTGTCAGCCTCTGGAGGCTCCGGAGTCCGCACATCACTCCCCGATGGCCCTGGCCCTATCTCTGCCTCCGACGCAGATCCCTCATCCGGGCCTTTCCCAGCCTCCAGGACTGGCCCATGTTCTTCCTCAGCCTCATCGCTGTCCAACTCTGCTGCCAGCTCCACAGGCTGCTGGCGGACCACAACAATTTTTTTTAAAATTTGATTTATATGCCGCTCTTCTCCAGAGACTCAGGGCAGCTTACAATGTGCTAAGCAATAGCCTTCATCCTTTTGTATATTTATACAAAGTCATCTTATTGCCCCCACAAACTGGGTCCTCATTTCACCTACCTTAGAAAGGATGGAAGGCTGAGTCGACCTTGAGCCTGGTAAGAATTGAACTCGCAGTAATTTCAGGCAGCTGGATGCTAAATGCTGCCTTAGGAGGCATTAGCCTCCTATGCACTCAGGCTCCTGAGCTGAAAGGTGTTTTCCCCCCCCTCTCTAAACACCGCCTAATGTTATTTGACCAATCATACTGAAATCCAGTTACTGGCCTGCAACGTCTTGGCTAGAATGGAATAAGAATAGAATAGAGCTGGAAGGGACCTTGGAGGTCTTCTAGTCCAGCCTCCTGCTCAAACAGGAGAACCTAGACTATGTCAGACAAATGACTGTCTCGTCTCTTCTTAAAACATATGAAGAACAGTTGCATATAAACATATGAAGAACGGTTGCAGAAAATGGGTATGTCTAGTTTGATGAAAAGAAGGACTCGGGGAGACATGATAGCAGTGTTCCAATATCTCAGGGGCTGCCCCAAAGAAGAGGGAGTCAAGCTATTCTCCAAAGCAGGACAAGAAGCAAGGGATGGAAACTAATCAAGGAGGGAAGCAATTTAGAACTAAGGAGAAATTTCCTGACAGAACAATTAATCAGTGGAACAACTTGCCTCCAGAAGTTGTGAGTTCTCCAACACTGGAAGTTTTTAAGAAGATGTTGGACAGCCATTTGTCTGAAGTGGTGTAGGGTTTCCTGCCTAAGCAGGGGGTTGGACTAGAAGACCTCCAAAGTCCCTTCCAACTTTTATCATTCTGTTAAAACTCTCGCTGATGTTTCTTTTCCTTCCATTCAGATTCCCTACCTGGGCTTCTGCTGTTGTGAAGAGCTTGGAGATACTGGACTTTGGCAACTGACCGATCCACCTATCCTGCCGCTCACTCATGGACCAACCGGCGGATTTAACTGGAGAGAAACTCTGCTCCAAGAATAAGGCCAAAAAGCGGGGGCGGGGGGGGAGTCAGAAGGACAGGAAAAAAATGTTTCTTAAAAACTGGAGCACGTCTCTCATCTCCTAGAAAGTTTTTTTAAAAAACAAACAAACAAACAAACAAAAAACAGAAAATATTGATGGTGGAGAAAATTACTCCTAGCCCTGGAAATAGCTTTAAAAATAACAGTTAAGCATATCTGCCACCGAATGGCACTTCTAGGGGGTGGGAAAAATTAGCAAATATAGCATCTGCTTGGATTGTGGGGAAATATAACGGTATTCCAATTTATTTTCATTCTTTGTCTCTTCAATCTCCTGTCCAGCAGATAAGTCTCTCTGATGTAAGCCATTGAGTTTTAATGTATATCTCTATGTATGTATTTATGTATATATATAGATAGATAGATAAATATATAATTTCCAGAATTTTTTAAAATTTGGAATTAAGGTCTAAGGAAGGAAAACTTGTTTTCACTGCCTTCTGTGTAATTGTTAGCAACAAAGTCGTAAACTGTGGATTTCATTTCATGTTAGGTTTTTTTTTTTTTTTTTTTTTCTCAGAGTGCACCGTACAATTTTGTAAAATTATTTTTTCTGTGGAAGAAAAAGTTCAGGTCAAAACAGAGAAGGCTGCCTAACGTAACAGTATATCTAATTTTTCTAGTATTGTCAGGACAGGATTTACGAACTGATATTCGAAATGAACAAAAGGAATCGGAATGCAAAAAAAAAAAAAAAAAGGAGAGAGATTTTTATACAGGGAACTCTTGTTTGCACACTAAAGATGTCCAGGTAATCTTTTGATTTACAACCACAAACTGAGCCCAAAAGTTCTGTGACTAAGCGAGACAATCGTTAAGGGAGTTCTGCCCCATTTCATGACCTTTCTTGCCACAATCAAGTGAATCACTGCCCTTGTTCGGTTAGTAACCCGGTTGTTAAATGAATCTGGCTTCCCCGTTGACTTTGCTTGTCAGAAGGTTGCAAAAGGGCATCACGTAACCCCGGGACACTGCGACCGTCATAAATACGAACCAGTTGCCAAGCGTGTGGATTTTGATCACATGAGCATGGGGATACTGCAATGGTCGAAAGTATGGAAAATGGTCATTTGTTGTTAGTTGAAAAGTCATGTCCAATCCATCATGACCTCATGGACAATGTTCCTCCAATCCTTCTTGTCCTCTACCATCCCCCGGAGACCATTTAAGCTCAAAATGGTCATGTGGTGTTGTGACCCAGGCCCAAGTAGGTATTATCAGACGCAATCAGTTCGAAATAAACAGACTTTATTAGAACAGCTGAGAATTAACTCATTCTCAGCGTAGTCCAGACTAATTCAAAACAAATTCTTCATAACACAATTCTTCAGCTTTATCACCAACCTTGGTCTAATTAGGCAACCTGCCAAAGGCTTCTCTTGGCAAAAGTTCAGAAGCAGAAGATGCCGACAAGAAATAAATGCAGCAAGACAAGAAACAAATCTATCAACGTTGTTTTCCGACAAAGAGCTCAAGAGCTGTTGCTGGTCTTTTAAGCCTTATGGGAGGGGCCAAACATCTCTTGGCCTTACTCCTGAGTCATCCTTTTTGCTTCACCCGCTCCTGCCTTCTGGCAGCTTTTCTCATGCGTGCACTAGGAACAGGCTCCTCCTGTTCCTCTGCCTCTCTGCTGTCAGCCTCTGGAGGCTCCGAAGTCCACGCATCACTCCCCGATGGCCCTGGCCCCATCTCTGCCTCCGACGCAGAGCCCTCATCCGGGCCTTCCCCAGCCTCCAGGACTGGCCCATGTTCTTCCTCAGCCTCATCGCTGTCTGACTCCACTGCCAGCTCCACAGGCTGCTAGCGGACCACAACATATGTCAGGGTTTTTTTTCAGTGCTGTTGCAACTGGGAATGGTGACTGAACAAATGGTTGTAAGTCAGGGACTACCTACGTTATCTCGCCATACTGGAAAAACCTCATGGGAAACAATTGTCTAGTTAAAGAGACTGGAGAAACTCTGTACTTTATTGGCAATGATGTATTTCAACCAGGATCACCACCTCTTGATGTTAAGAGTCAACCGTGTTGAACCTACAACTCAAAGATGGACAGATTGGGCGGGCACGTTGAACGTGGGGTTTTGTGGCCCTTAAAGCCATCGTCTTCAACCCTCATGAGCCAGCTCTTCCATGCATTTTGTTTTCTTTCTTTTTCATAAATATTGCTCAGAAAAGTCACCGTTAAATACTCTTTTCATCGACTGGGCTTTTGCCTGCAGGGCAACAATTCTTCTCTATAAACATTTAATTATCCTCCTCCTCCTCCCCACCCCTATTTCCCCCCCACACCTGATGCTTCAGAATATCGACTTTTCAAAACTTCACAAGTTCCTTACAATGATTGGTTTCCGCAAAGGTTCGGATGGACTCATTTCGTTCTTTTTGTACATTTGTCCTAACTGGTTTTTTTGGGGAGGCAATTAGCATTCAGAATTCCTTGCGCGAAGAAGCCACTGAAAGTGTTCTCACTTTGTGGCTGTTTGTACTCAGAGCCGGCCCTATCTTGAAACAGAGGAAAGCAAGGGTCTTAGATGGAAGGGCTTCTGTCTGTGAGTCTGAGACATTATGAGAAAAAGTCCTGTCCTGCAGGATGATTTAAACATGATTGCCACTGGAACAGCTCTTAGATTAAACCCATGCAACACGCAAGATCCGATTCTGGATATATCTAGTCATGGGATTAAGCTGGATGGTAATCTTGAGCATTCAAAATATTATGATGTCTGTTGGCTTTCCTCCTGTGAATTTGGGCACTGAGAATTAAAGAGGGGAGGTCTAGTTGCTAATAGAACTAGACAAATTATTTAATAACAACTTGATATAAGAGAGCTTGTATCATTAAAAATGCACCCAGAAAATGTGAGTTCAGAATTCATAGAAATGCGGGGAGGAGGGGGGTTTATCTTTAAGATTTGGGTAGGTCTGTTTTTCGGTGCCATTTTAATGTTGTTTAAATGCGATGTTGAATTGATCAACAATCGGTTAATCAAATGGTTTGAAAAACGTGATACTTTTCATCCATTTTAGGCAGCTTCAAGGCACAGCTTTTACCTGCAACTACACTCAAGGCCAGTATAAAACTTCCAAGAAAGTATTATTATTTGGGGTGTCCGGTTGGGACAATAAGTATCTTAAGATAGTTTCACCAGACATGAAGTTGGCCCCAGCAGATACCACCTCTTACAAATAAGTTACAACGCTAAACTTGGTTAACTAGGGTTCATACATTATCAGTAGTCCTCCACTGGGGAGCAGATCCTCTGTTGCTAAGCAATGCCGTTGTTAAGTGAGCCACGGCCGGTTTTATGATTCTTGTTCCTGCGGTGGTTAAGTGAATCGCATGGTCATTAAACGGATCCAACTCCCCATTGTCAGAAGATCCCTGGGAAGGTCGCGAATGGCCATCACATGACCCCGGGATGCTGCAGCCGTCACAAATATATGCCGGTTGCCGAACGCCCAAATTTTGATCACGTGACCCTTACAGGTGGTAAGTCATTTTGTCAGCACTCCCCACAGTTGCTAAACGAATGGTTGTAAGTTCAAGGACGACCTATATTCCTTAGTGCTATGAGTGGCTTAAATGCAGGGGTGGAATCTACTTACCTTCCCTACCGGTTCGGAAGTGCGTGTGTCATCATCATGTTTGATTTTGGACCCTCTGCGCATGTGCAAAGCCTTCTGCACATGCGCAGAAGGTCAAAAGTAGGTTATTTCCTGGTTTTAACCCGCCCGGATGTTGTTACTTCCTGGTTTTAACCAGGAAGTAACGACATCCGGGCAGGTGGGCGGAGCCTCACCCTGCCACTACTACCGGTTCGCCGAACCACACACCGCTGCCGCTACAGGTTCGCTCGAACTGGAGTGAACCGGTAGCATTTCACCCCTGCTTAAATGGTAGAACAATCAGCTTCAGTTCCACCCGAAATATTGTGCTACCCTAAAGTAACCATTGAAACAGTGCTCCCTTTTAATCCACGTACCAAAGTCAACCCAACTGCCAAGGTGAATCTTTCTTCAACTGCGGTGGCGATTGGGTCCCATCGACCACCGCCTTCATGACTGCACCTCAAAATGCTCAAAGACTAGTTGAGAGTAGCACCGAGTTGGTTCTCTGGGCACATAGCTTACGCCTCCAAATCTTGTTTGACACCTTCCTGAATTCTGCCAAAGGGTAGGGCTGGCCAGCTCCGAACAGAGCTGCCACCTGGCCGGGTTTGAATACATAATAATGCCACTTGCATCTTACACATATATATCTATATATAGGATAAGCTTTTGCTTTTAAAAAGGAACTTTCCACCAAGGGTAGCAGAGGGAGCTACGCCGATCCCTGAAAGCTCCTTGTGTGCAATATGTAAATTTACTTAAATTATGTATATTCTACCCATGTAAAAGTAAGCAAGGCATTCTGAAAAGTGTTATTTTTAACCAGGGATGTACAGTCAAGAAGATGCAGCTGAGAGCAGGAGAACAATTGCAGGCCTTGTATTACGCAGTTGGTTGCTGCTAGTATTTTTGGGAATGTATACATATGTGTATAGACACACACACACCTGTAAATACATACATATATGTATGTATGTATGTATGTATGTATGTATGTATGTATGTATGTAATTTAAAATATTTTTGGCTATGTACAGATATTCTAAAAACGAACCGAGAATCTAGTTTCTTCTTCAGGCTGGTTTTTCTGGAAGAGTCTTTGCGATCTTTGAACTGTGTTTGACAATCAACGCCGACCTATTGTTGACGGATAATGTATTTAATTGGGGCGGGAATTTTCTTTCTTTCTTCTTCTTCTTCTTCTTTTTTTTTTGCACTGACAGCTTGCTGGTTGTTCATATTTAATGATGTACTGTACAAGAAAGAAAGAAAAAGGAAGAAAGAAAGAAAGAAAGAAAGAAAGAAAGAAAGAAAGAAAGAAAGAAAGAAAGAAAGAAAGGAAGGAAAGAAAAAGAGAGGAAGGGAGGGAGGGAAAGAAAGAAAGAGAAGAAGGAAGGAAGGAAGAGAGAGGAAGGGAGGGAGGGAAAGAAAGAAAGGAAAAAGGAGGGAGGGAGGGAAAGAAAGAAGAAAGAAAGAAGAAAGAAAGAAAGAAAGTTTGAGTAGCATCCATCCCCAAAGTAGATTTAATCTTTAATGTATCAAAACTCGTTCACTAAGTACACGTCCCAGGTTTTTAACTCCATTGTTACTATTGGACTCTTATGTACCGGATGATTGGATAACCGTCCATTTTTCCCCCCACCACGTAGCTCTTTTAGTGAATTCGTGCACTGATTTGGGAAAGAGAAATTTCTTCTCTCTCAAAAGGAAACTGCTGAATTCAGGGAAATGATGGGAAGCAAAGAAGCTTAAACAAACAAAAAAAAAAATGACATGCAAAAAAATATATTTTGGGAATCTTTGGGAAAGGTTTACCTAATCTCCTTCCCACAACCAAATGTTAGTTTTTCGTTGTGTTTTCTTGTTGTTGTTGTTGTTTTGTTTTGTTTTGTTTTTTAAAAAAAGAGTTTGCAGGGAGTTTGGAGTGAACTACGATTTTCTGTTTAAAGGGATTGGTGCTAAATAAGCAACGTCCTTTCTTTACTGTTGCTTTTAAGTTTTTGGGAGTGTTATCTGGTATGAAAGGGAAATCCTACGTCTCCTTTTGCAGATTTTTCATTTGGATGTGAATTGTGTGTGTGTGTGTGTGTGTGTGTGTGTGCTAAAGGAGAGAATTGCTGCTTACAGTATGTTTCCTTTCTGTTACTGCTCAATTTCCACATGTTGTCATTTGAAAAGAAATTGATCTCAATAAAAGAAATCGGTCTCAGTTTCTCAAAACTGCGCTATTCAAAGTGTACATTCATTTATTTTTCCTTCCTCTCACTGTCTCCCCATAATATTATTTGGGCTCATGGTCTGGGAGCAAATGGAATGGAGTGGAGTGGAGTGGAGTGGAGTGGAGTGGAGTGGAGTGGAGTGGAGTGGAGTGGAGTAGAGTAGAGTAGAGTAGAGTAGAGTAGAGTAGAGTAGAGTAGAGTAGAGTAGAGTAGGGACATTGGAGGTCTTCTAGTCCAACCCCCTGCTCAGACAGGAAACCCTGCACCACTTCAGACAAACGGTTGTCCAATCCCTTCTCAAAAACTTCCAGTGTTGGAGCATTCACAACTTCTGGATGCAAGTTGTTCCACTGATTAACTGTTCTAACTGTCAGGAAATTTCTCCTGGATTTATTTTTATTTATTTATTTTATTGAATTTGTATACCGCCCTACTCCCGAAGGATTCAGGATTGGGGAGGGAATGGAGATTTTACAGTATCCTTCCCCTGGAGTGGGGTGGGAGTGGAGAGTTTGCAGTATCCTTCCCCTGGAGTAGGGTGGGAATGGAGAGTTTGCAGTATCCTTCCCCTGTAGAGGGGTGGGAATGGAGAGTTTGCAGTATCCTTCCCCTGGAGTGGGGTGGGAATGGAGATTTTACAGTATCCTTCCCCTGGAGTGGGATGGGAATGGAGATTTTGCAGGATCCTTCCCCTGGAGTGGGGTGGGAATGGAGATTTTGCAATATCCTTACCCTGGAGTTGGGTGGGAATGGAGATTTTGCAGGATCCTTCCCCTGGAGTGGGGTGGGAATGGAGAGTTTGCAGTATCCTTCCCCTGCCATGCCCACCATGCCACGCCCACCAAGCCACACCCACAGAACCGGTAGTAAAAAAAAAATTTGGATTTCACCACTGCTGTGAATCAACATGGCAATGTGTTAGCAAGTGGAAGTAAGCAGGAATAGCCTGTAATGGTTATGATTAGCATCAGGGTTAAGGAAGATGATAAGAGAGAGTGTTCTGACCCAGTCTTAGCAGAAACAAGAAACAGATTCCTTGTCCCGAAAAACTCCTCTTTATTTATCTCTTGTGAATTAATGGCATTCACCCACCGAAAAGTCCAAAAGTCCAAAAAGTCCTTCAAAGAATTAAATGCATTAACAGACCTTATCAGTTCCTTGGTGAGCGCCCAGCCGCAAAGCAGCAAATTAAGTTCTGGCAGGCAGTCTCTGTGGCACGAAACACAATGAGCAAAATCTTCAGAAATACGAACGGTTGTCTCCTATGACAACCACTCCCCTTTCCTTCTGTTTATTCCCCAGCCAAGGAGGGGCCATTCAGTGTCCATGTGTTCTTTGCTTCCCTAGTCAATTCCATGTCCTCCGTTGTTCTCCTCTCCTAACTGCTATGCACATTCGTGCATCTGGAACAGGCCCCAGCTGTTCTTCCTCCCCACTTATCTCCACCTCCGAAGGCAGCTGACTCTCCGGTGGCTGGGAAATGTCGGACGGTCCTGGCTCTCTTTCTGCTTCCGACGCAGAGCATCCATCGGAGCCTTCCCCAGACTCCAGAGCTGGCCCAAGTTCCTTCCCAACCTCCTCATTGCCCGAGTCTGCTGCCAACTCTGTTGGCAGCTGGCGGGCCACAACAGAGAGAAGGAGAGAGAGATGATAGTCAGACAGGCAGGCAGGCTGATGTCACTGGAGCATTGTTGTTCATAAAGACAAAAACCCATGTTCCTGTTCTGTCCCCGTCCCACAAACGCACCCCCACAGATGGCCCGGAGTTAATAAGCCACACGACAAAATTTTTGAAGATAAAGCTGGCAGCAACCCAGTGGCTAGCTGCCAATTCAGACTTTACTCACACAAAAGAAAGATTAGACTGCAAGCATTCCGATAAAGCAGGCAAAGTTTCTGCAATACAAGGATTAGTCCAAATGCAGTCCGACAAGGCAGGCAGAAGTCCTGTAACACAGAGATCATGGATTATTTCTAGTTTTTGCTCGTCACAAACTGAACCGGCCACCACACCCACATTTATACCCTGTGGGGTGTGGTCCAGTGACTCAGCTAATCTCTGGCACGCCTTCCCCTCTGCTGTGCACGCTTCTCCCTGCGCCTCTGCCGAGGGTCCAGCCAGCACTTATCTCCTTCGTCACTGTCCACCTGTAGCTGCGGGGATGTGCTTAGCTCTGGGCCTATCTCTTGGCCTTCGGTGTCCTCCAGAGGCATTGCCAGAGAGGAGGGTCCTGGAGAGGGAGGCCTTGCCAACTCCTCTCCCTCACTCTCAGAGTCTGCATCTGTCGATAGCCCAGGCTCAGGCAACGGAGCCACAACAGTTCCTTAAGGAACCAGCAGTTGACCTGTCCTGCAGAAGTGTGACATGGCTTGTCCCATTTGTACGAGAGGCAATTCAGGATGCACCCACCAAGAAGCTGTGAGATGCATGTACAATGCACCTTGCAAGAACTCGTGGTTGAGTTGCGCTTCGGCGCTCACCACAAAGCGAAGTGTGGGATGCTCTACAAAGAGAGGTGCAGATTTTCCGCAAGCCTGGAGATCAGTTGACCCTTTGCTGTGAAGGAAACTGTGAAGCTACGGGGGGAAGGGAGGAGGAGTCAAGAGGAAGAGGGCCGACCTACCACTGATGAAGTCATGGTACATGACTTTTGGCTGCTCTGTAGAAAAGGAGAAGTTGTCAGCAAGCCCCCTGAGATTGAAAGTGGAAAGGAAGCTGATCGGGCATCACCTCAAGATGACTTGCCTTCCTCAGGTCTGGGTGCTGGCTTTCCTTTCACTGCGAGGTACGTAACGCCCAGAGCGTCTGCTCGAATTCTGCGCCAGGTGTTCAGTTGTGGGATATCTTTGTGGCTTTCAAAAAACCAGCAGGGTAGAGGATCCTGCAGCTTTTAAAAAAAATCAGGCTTGGCTCAGCTTCACCTCCTTCGAATGGGTGTTGAGACTAAGCCAATGTTCTCCTTGGTCTTCCGGGAATAAGGCCAGCTGGCAGTGGCTTAATTGCAAGGACTCTTCTCAGGGATGAAGATTCTTTCAACGAATGAGATCTTCAGGGTCATTTGGTTGGATTACTCTTTTTTTTTTCTCTGCCAGGAGTTAGATACAGATTAACAGAGTTGGAAGGGACTTTGTAGGTCATCTAGTCCAACCCCCTGCCCAAGCAGGAGATCCTACACCCTTTTTGACAGAGGGCAGTCCAGTCTCTTCTTGAAAGCTTCCAGGGATGAAGCTCCCACAACTTCTAAAGGCCATTTCTGTTTCATTGGTTGATTGTTCTCACTGTCAGGAAATTTCTCCTTATTTCCAGGTTGAATCTCTCCTTGTTTGGTTTCTATCCATTATTCCTTGTCTGGCCTTCGGGTGCTTTGGAAAATAGTTTGACCCCCTCCTCTCTGTGGGAGCCCCCCAAATATTGGAAGACTGCTATCCTGTCTCCCCTGGTCCTTCTCTTCACTAGACTAGCCGTGCCCAGTTCCTGCAACCGTTCATTGTATGTTTGAGCCTCCAGTCCCCTAATCATCTTGGTTGCTCTTCTCTGCACTCTTTCTAGAGTCTCAACATCTTTTTATAGTGTGGTGACCGAAACTGGATCCAGTACTCTAGGTATGGTCTTACTAGGGCTTTATAGAGTGGTATTAGTACCTCGCTTGATCTTGAATGTATCCCTCTGTTAATGCAATTTAGGATTGCATTGGATTTTTTGGCTGCCACCACACACTGCTGGCTCATATTTAACTAGTTGTCCACTAAGACTTCAAGATCCGTCTCACAGTTACTGCTATTAGTTGCCACAGTTGTTGGGATGATAATGATTACGATGAGATATGCTACTCTTAGGGGTCTGTGGTGCTCTCTGAGCTTGGTTTGTTTCCTTGCAAGTAACAACCAAGCTCAGAGAGCACAAGGAAACTTCATTTCAATCCTGAGCTACAAATATTATGTTTTATTGGGGCAACTCTTACTTTATTGTGAGTCTACATTAACAGAGTCTTGCGAGTCTGAAAGAGCAAATCTAGTGTTTCCTCTGAGAAGTTAGGGATGCTTTCTTCTCAGTTTCTTTCTCTGCCTATTATACAGCTGCGGGCTGTGCCGTCTCTTATCTGATCCTTCCCTAGGTAGCATCACCCCATTTCTCAAGATCTTTCTCCCGCTGCCATCCACCCTTTCATGAAATTTCATAGAATAGAATTCTTTTATTGGCCAAGTGTGATTGGACACACAAGGAATTTGTCTTTGGTGCATATGCTCTCAGTGTACATAAAGAAAAAATAAAATATATTCGTCAAGAATCATAAGATACAACACTTAGTGATAGTCATAGGATACTAATAAGCGATCAAATCATACTAGGAAACAATAAAAACAAAATAAGATGTAAAGATACAAGCAACATGGATATAGCCATAAGTGGGAAGAGATAGGTACTAGTAAGGATGTATGGCTGTGAACCATAAGGAAGACTGAGCGCCAAAGAATGGAGGCCTTTGAACTCTGGTTCTGGAGAAGACTCCTGCGAGTCCCTTGGACTGCAAGGCGATCCAACTGGTCAGTCCTAGAGGAGATCAACCCTGACTGCTCTTTAGAAGGCCAGATCCTGAAGAGGAAACTCAAATGATTTGGCCACCTAATGAGAAGGAAGGACTCACTGGAGAAGAGCCTCATGCTGGGAACGATTGAAGGCAAAAGAAGGAGGGGACGGCAGAGAATGAGGTGGCTGGATGGAGTCACTGAAGCAGTCGGCGTGAGCTTAAATGGTCTCTGGGGGATGGTAGAGGACAGGAAGGCCTGGAGTAGCATTGTTCATGGGGTTGCGATGGGTCGGACACGACTTCGCAACTAACAACAAGGATGAGAAGAAGAATAGTAATACAGCCTCAGTAGTTAATTTGACAGTGTTGTTGGAATTAGTTGTTTAGCTTAGTGATGGCATTCGGGGGAAAAACTGTCCTTGTGTCTTGTTCTCGTGCGCAGAGCCCTATAGCATCGTATCATCCCTTTTGCCTAGGTAGCATCTCTTTGACCTGTTTCTCAAGGTCTTTCTCCCCCTTCCATCCACCCTTTCATGAAATTTCATTTGTTCGTTGACCGCCAAACATTTCTTAGATAAAAATCATTTCATAATAAGTACATTCGCTTCTTATGAATAATAATAACCATAATAACCATAATAGATAGTCCCATCAACCATGGTGGGTCAATATTGACCATTTTGGAGAACCCCGGTTTACAGCAATGTCTGAATTCAACCTGGGAATTCCTGGGACCAATGCTGAGTAGGTGGGAGGATGCTAAGCCAAATGTGGGGGAAATGAGTGGTTCCCCATTTCCTGTTCTCCAACATCAATCAACCAATCAGAATAGAGTTGGAAGGGATCTTGGAGGTCTTCTACTCCAGCGGTCACCAAACGGTGGTCCATGAGAAAATTTTGGTGGTCCACAGAAAAATTATTTTCATTTTTAATATTGCATTAAATAAGGTGTCCTCAAACGTTTGTGTTGCTGCAGAGAGTCTCCCCCTTTGGGGTCTTTTTGTGTGGGTTGGAGGGGGGAAGAAATTCTGACTTGGGGTCTGCTTCGGCCTCCTGGTGCAGGGCTTTGGGCGAAGGCTAGAAGGAAGTGCCACTGGTGGCAAAGAGCTGGAGGGCCTCGTTCCAGTGGGACTGCATCATGGCCTGGAACTGGCTGACCATCTCAGCCCACTGAGCCTCCAGGCGCCGGTACCTGGCCTTGCACTCCCGCAGGTCTTCCCTCTGCTTGGAAAGTCTATACTCGTAGTCCTCAGTGAGGTGCTTCTGCTGAGCTTGGCCAGATCCAATTTGAACTGAGCCAGCTGTTTTGCCAACTCTTTCTTGTGGAGGCTGCTTAGCTCCAACAACTGCTTCCTGTTGGGGCCCTAAGGAGCCCTAAGGGCGGGGAGGCGAGGAGTTGGCCATGCCCACCCAGTCACATGACCATGTAGCCATGCCCACCCAGCCAGTCATTAGGCAGATCCAATTAGTGGTCCGCGGGATTTAAAATTATGAATTTAGTGGTACCTGAGGTCCAAAAGGTTGGTGACCCCTGTTCTAGTCCAGCCTCCTGCTCAAGCAGGAAACCCTATACTATTCCAGACAAGTGACTGTCCAGTTTCTTCTTAAAAACCTCCGATGATGGAGCACCCATAATTTCTAGAGACAAGCCATTCCACTGGTTAATTGTCCTCACTGTTAGGAAGTTTCCCCCTTAGTTCTAAGTTGCTTCTCTCCTTGATTTAGTTTCCATCCATTGTTTCTTGTCCTGCCTTCCAGTGCTTTGGAAAATAAATTGACCCTCTCTCTTCTTTGTGGCAGCACTTCAGATACTGCAATACTGCCATCACGTCACCCCCTAATTCTTCTTTTCTCTCCATACTCGGTTCCATTTAAAATACACATTTACATGTATTTCAACCACACCTTCTGCATTTTTTTTTCTTCATTCACTCTCGGTTTTTCTAAGACCTCAAATGGAAAGGAAATGCACAATTGATTCTGGAGCCCAGTCTCTGTCGGCGGGTGTGTTTCCTTTCGGCCTCATTTCATAGTTTGTGAACAGACCTGCGGCAGGAAACAGTGAAGCTAAAGAGGAGTCCACAGGAAGACCACAAATTCTGCCTTTCAGCCCCCAGGAGAAAACTTGACAAAGTCTCCCTTTGGTGTGAGTGTTTTGGAACATTTTATGCCATCCTATGGAAAACACACGTTCCAGACTCAGTGACACTTTTCACCGATAAGGTGGAGGTATAAACCAGTTTCGGGAAACTCCGATGTTCGTAAGAAGTTGCGACGTTATTTTAGGTGGGCGAAATGAAACCAAAAGATAGACTGGGAGCAGCCCTTGGGTGGGTAAAATTCAACTCCTTCGTGGGGCTGATTCCCCCTGGCATTTGGGATTCATCAGCTCTTGGATTGGGGCCATGTTTTAGCTTCGTTGGCAATATGGGTTTCATTGGGAGGGGTTGAGGGATAAATGAGGTGTTTTTAAGGTTGTTTTATTGTGAACATGAGATTTTATTGGAATCTCGTGGCTTGGCACATGGACTTTTTTTTTTTAGAATAAATGAAAATGAATAAATGAATCTTTGGCGTCAGGATTTGGACCTAACCATGACGTGTTTAAGTGTCTTTGGGCAAACACCGTTTTAAGGAAGTCCATATCCATGTCAGAGAGATGGAGGGAGGGAGGGAGAGAGGGAGAGGGAGAGAAAGAGAGGGAGGGGGAGAGAGGGAGGGAGGTAGAGAAAGACAGAGGGAGGTAGGGAGGGACAGAGAGAGGGAGGGAGAAAGAGGGAGAGAGGGAGGGAGAGAAAGAGAGGGAAGGAGAGGGAGAGGGGGAAGGGACTGAGGGACTGAGGGAGGGAGGAAGAGAGATGAAGAGGGAGAGAAAGAGAGAGGGAGGGGAGAGGGAGGGAGGGAGAAAAAGAGAGGGAAGGAGGGAGGGAGAGAGGGAGGGACGGAGAAAGAGAGGGAGAGAGGGAAGGAGGGAGAGAAAGAGAGAAAGGGAAGGAGAGGGAGTGGGAGAGAAAGAGAGAGAGAGGGAAGGAGAGGGAGAGAGAGAAAATACATATTGAGTCAAAGATACATTTCCCCAAGAGATTGGAGGAATATAGTAATTCTGTAAGAGGCCGATGTGAGGCTACTCTTGTATTTTACTCAAAAGGACTCAACCTCTGGGTCTCCCTGGAGTAACCCTTTACAAAAAAACCCCTTTTCTTCACTAGGGATTTTTTCTCAGGTCCTAATGGAACGTCTCAGCTTGGAGGAAGGTCAGAATCTGGATCTCCACTGCGTCAACAGTAAAGGCAACACCTCTGCTCTAGAATGGAAAGATCCCGGAGGCTTTGCGATATTTTTCAAAGATTGGCAAGGTAGGTCAGAGTGGGATAAAACTGTTGGCGGCAAGAACTTTTTCCACTGGAAGGAGACCAAGAGGGGGTTTTCCTACCGGCCTCTGAAGTGTAACAGGCTGACATAAATCCATTTTCACAACTTGCCCTCTTTGTTTAAAGCCACAAGATCTGCACAATGTGGTTAGGATGTGTGAACAGGGCAATTCCGATAGTTTGATCACTGCCTCCACAATTCTTTTTCTTTCTTTCTTTTTTAAATAAATACTTAAAAGTATTTATTTAAAGTACTCTCTTCAACAAAAAAAGCACTCTGCATGATGTTCAGTTGTGTTGAGGTCCAGCTATGTCCTGAGCAAGCATTCATTCATTACATTCATTCATTCATTCATTCATTCATTTATTTTATTGAATTTCTATATCGCCCTACTCCCAAAGGACTCAGGGCGGTGAACAGCCACGAAATAAAACACATACATATAAAAATTTAAAATCAAATAAAATGAATTAAATAAATTTGGCTGAATTAATACCCATAATTTAAAATACCCATATTTTAAAACACATTAAAATTTAAAATTTGCACTTAAAAGGGAGAAGATTTAGGCGAGGCCAGCTTGATGAAATAAGAAAGTCTTGAGCGCGTGACGGAAGGTGCGCCGATCCAGGATCCTCTGTATCTCTGGGGGGAGCTCATTCCAGATCGTCGGTGCCCCCACAGAGAAGGCTCTCCCCCTAGGGGCCGACAGCCGACATTGTTTGGCTGACGGCACCTGGAGGAGCCCCTCTCTGTAGGAGCGTACTGGTCGGTGGGAGGCTATTGGTGGTAGCAGGCGGTCCCGTAAATAACCAGGTCCTAAGCCATGGAGCGCTTTAAAGGTGGTAACCAGAACCTTGAAGCGCACCTGGAAGACCACCGGGAGCCATTCATTCATTTATATCGAAGTATATGTGTGAAGTTTCAGAAAGATGCCCTAATTAATTCATGAGCCGCGAGCCGAACTTCAAAAGAAATACAGTCATTTATTAGGAGCACCATTTTGGCAATATTCGGATGCAGTTAGAACTAATCCCACGTAGATTTACGTTCCCCTATGACCCTCTCTCTCCCCTCCTCCCTGACCGTGGCATAAATCACATTCTCCAATTAACCACTTTGGCTGGCTGTGAAACCCAACACTCTCCTACTGATTGCGGTAAGAAAGCATCTGTGGAATGTAGTTTCAGTTAGGGAAATCAATCAGCTCCACCAGTTCTCTCTTCCCTCCTGCTCATGGCATCTTGAAAGCTTTGCAAGTTGACAATATGCTCATTGTGGGGTCCTTGGTGTTCTCTGGGCTTGGTGGTTTTCTTTTAGATGTTTCGTTACCCAAACTAGGCAACATAATCAGTGTACAGTTATGGTAGTTCTCAAGGGGATAATGGATGGAAACTGACTAAGGAGAGATTCAACCTGGAAATAAGGAGGGATTTTCTGACGGTGAGAACAACCAACCCATGGAACAGAAGTTGTCAGGAAATTTCTCCTTAGTTATAAGTTGCTTCTCTCCTTGCTGAGTTTCCACCCATTGCTTCTTGTCCTGCCTTCAGGTGCTTTGGAGAAGAGCTTGACTCCCTCTTCTCTGGGGCAGCTCCTGAGATATTGGAAGACTGCTATCATATCATCCCTAGTCCTTCTTTTCATCAGACTAAATACACCCAATTCAGTGGTGGGTTTCAAAAATTTTTACTACCAGCTCTGTGGGTGTGGCTTGGTGGGCGTGGCATAGCTTGGTGGGTGTGGCTTGGGAAGGATACTGTAAAATCTCTATTCCCTCCCCAATCCAGTGGAAGGTTACTGCAAAATCCCCATTTCCTCCCAATCAGCTGGCACTCGGGAGGCAGAGAATAGATGGGGGTGGGGGCCAGTCAGAATTTTTACTACCGGTTCTCCGATCTACTCAAAATTTCTACTACCGGTTCTCCAGATCTGGTCAGAACCTGCTGAAACTCGCCTTTGACCCAATTCCAGCAACTGTTCTTCATGTGTTTTAGCCTCCAGCCCCCTAATCATCTTCCTTGCTCTTCTCTGCATTTTTTCTAGAATCTCAACATCTTTTTTACATCGTGGCGACCAAAACTAGATGCAATATTCCAGGTGTGGCCTTACTTATCAATATTTATATCTCTCTTTTAAAAACAGCCACAAGAGACGGAAGGTACGAACTTCTGAATTACTCCAACGATTCCCTGTCTATTCGTCTTTCCAACGTAACAAGACACGATGAGGGCCTATTCACCTGTCTCTACTATAGCGAGAATATTGGAACCAAAGTAGTGAACGTTACAGTCTGGGGTAAGATCTGAAACTCCTACTTTTCAATGGATGATGGCTTGTGGCTAGGATAGTTTTGAGCTGAACCAGAGGCAATTGCAGATTTACTTAACAACCATATTACTTACTTAATAACCGCAGCAGTTCGCTTAATGTTTGTGGCAAGAAAGGTCCCAAAATGGGACAAGATTCACTTAACTGTCTCGCTTAGCAACAGAAATGTTGGGCTCAGTTGTCATAAACCGAGGGGCCACCTGTAATCTTACAGTTAATTTGCTTATATCTCCCCTCCAGATATGTGGGTGGGGTGTCCTGTCCCAATCTTATACAGCTCAAGTAAAATTCATGCAGTGGCTCAGTGGCTAAGACGCTGAGCTGGTCGATTAGAAAGGCCGGCAGTTCAGCGGTTCGAATCCCTAGTGCCACGTAACGGGGAGTGAGCTCCCATGACTTGCCCCAGCTTCTGCCAACCTAGCAGTTCGAAAGCACGTAAAAAATGCAAGTAGAAAAATAGGGACCACCTTTGGTGGGAAGGTAACAGCATTCCGTGCACCTTTGGCATTGAGTCATGCCCGCCACATGACCACGGAGACGTCTTCGGACAGCGCTGGCTCTTCGGCTTTGAAACGGAGATGAGCACCGCCCCTTAGAGTCGGGAACGACTAGCACAGATGTGCAAGGGGAACCTTTAACTTTACCGTACCGCTCCAGATATGTAGGTGCGGTGATCCTGTCCCAATCCTTTTCAACTCAAGTAAAATTCCAACAGGAAGACTACAACCTAATGAATTCTCTTCTTTTTACAGCTCCACCTACCAAGCCTTTGCTAGAAGCGTTGAGGAACACAATAAGTCACACAGAAGAAAATATAATCTTAAGGTGTTCCACGGAAGACAGCTGGCCTGCCCCTCAGATCACCTGGCTGCTACAGAACGGAATGGAAATCTTTGGTATGTTTCAAATAACGTTCTTTTTCTTTCTGGACTATCCTTTGCCTTTTAATAATCCTTCTTCGATAACATTGGGGGAAAAAAACCTGCTAAGCAATTACCAGCTTTAAAATCAAGTTGTTCATTTGTTTATTTACTAGTTGGGTCCATTGTATGAGTAGCGAACTCGGTTTATAATCAGCCTTCAACAAAAATAATATTAAGCATTTAATAATATTAAGCATTCCAGATCTTTTGGGATTGCACCAAATTGCTCTCGGTATTATCTTTGCTTCCTTTTGCCATTGTCATTCTACTTCTATTTGTTGGTCTTTGTATTTAGGGAGCTCTTTCTCTTCTCTTCTGCTGCCCCCAGGTTCTATCGCATCCACTATCCAGATGTTTTAGTCTTGCTGAAGCAGTTCTAATTATCCTATTATAATATTATAATAAGAAAATTAGAACTGCAGAAAAAAACAATTGCAGCCAACCTGCCTTCCATTGAGGAGCTATATACTGCACGAGTCAAAAAGAGGGCTGTGAAAATATCTACGGACCCCTCACATCCTAGACATCAAGTGTTTCAACTCCTACCCTCCTGCACACCAGAGCAACTAGACACAAGAACAGTTTTTTTCTGAATGCCATCACTCTGCTAAACAAATAATTCCCTCAACATTGTCAAACTATTCACTAAGTCTGCATTACTATTAATCTTCTCATCTTCCCTACTACCTATCTCCTTTTCTACCTACATCTTTGTTGTTTGTATCTTTATGATTTATACTGTTTTATTTACTTTCCCAGTACGATTTATGTTGATTGCTCATTTAGTATCCTATGACTACCACGAAGCGTTGTATCTTCTGATTTATGACGAATGTATTTTTATGACTATGATCATGATTGATCACTTATAGCTTTTATGTACACTGAGAGCTCATGCACCAAAGACAAATTACTTATGTGTCCAATCACACTAAGCCAATAAAGAATTCTATTTTATTTTATTTTATTCTATTCTATTCTGTTCTTATTCTTATTCTTATTCTGCATTCTATTCTATTCTATTCTATTCTTATTCTGCATTCTATTCTATTCTATTCTGTTCTATTCTTATTCTTATTCTGCATTCTATTCTATTCTTATTCTGCATTCTATTCTATTCTATTCTATTCTTATTCTGCATTCTATTCTATTCTATTCTATTCTATTCTATTCTGTTCTATTCTTATTCTTATTCTGCATTCTATTCTATTCTATTCTATTCTATTCTTATTCTGCATTCTATTCTATTCTAATTCTGCATTCTATTCTATTCTTATTCTGCATTCTATTCTATTCTATTCTTATTCTGCATTCTATTCTATTCTATTCTTATTCTGCATTCTATTCTATTCTATTCTATTCTGTTCTATTCTTATTCTTATTCTGCATTCTATTCTATTCTATTCTATTCTATTCTATTCTATTCTATTCTATTCTTTGAAGGGAGACCACAGTATTTGTATTACCTTAAATTCTTATCTTGGGGTATCAGCTTAGCATCATCCCCATTCAGAACCTCAGTAAGGTCAGCATCTTTCTAGGAACTTCAAATGTTCTGTGGGAACCTGGCTTGTTGCGCCTAGAGAAGGAACCATTGCTGAAGTTCTCCCCATAGTTTGACCTTCATGGTAGCCATGTGGGGAAGGTGAGAAACTACAACTGGGGAAATGACACAACCAAATAGAATTTAAACCTGGTTCATCCTAGCTTGGTACTAACCCTAGCATCAGGGTTAGGGTTAGGGTTGATTTAGGCAGCCACGTCAGACTGTGGGGAGAGGGCAGCAGGAAGTAGCAAGCACTTTTCAAAAGTTTCTGTGTCCACTTAGTCTGTTCCTTGTGTGTCCAATCACACTTGGCCAATAAAGAATTCTATTATTATTATTATTATCTCTTTTTGCATTCTTCGATGCATTTTAGGAAACAGTCAACACCAGCTGGAAGCCAAGAGGTTCCATTCCGTAAGCAACTTGGCCGTTTACGCATTCCCCCAGGGCTCTGTCGTTTCTTGTGTGATACATCACAAAGCCTTAGGAAGAAGAAATTTAACTCTGACTTTGCACCTGGATCATGCCAGTAAGTGGAGATCTTGAGGGCAGGATGGAAAACGTGTTTAAAAAATAAACAGGAAAAATAAGACCCTCTTAGGAATCATATACACAATCATTTACACATGCAGTATGCCTCATGGGAAACTTAATAACGTTTGCACCGCAGGTGGTTCTCGACTTACAACAGTCCATTTAGTGACCATTCAAAGTTACCCCGGCACTGAAAAAAAAAATGACTTGCAACCATTTGAACTGCGGTGGCGCAGTGGTCAGAGTGCAGTACTGCAGGCTACTTCTGCTGCCTGCCGGCTGCCTGCAATTTGGCAGTTCGAATCTCACCAGGCTCGAGGTTTGACTCAGTCTTCCGTCCTTCCAAGGTCGGTAAAATGAGGGCCCAGATTGTTGGGGGCGATAGATAGATATAGATATTCCATCAGCCCTACTTACTATAGACAATGGTTGAGGATAGTGGATTCTAGAAGACCACATTATCCAGAAGGCCATATCTGATCTAAATGGATCTTCTAATCTAGTAGGACTCTCACGTTTTGACCTTTATAAGTTTATAAATGTTATGCTTGGGCATTAATAGCCTTCCTTGTTTCCTTTTCCACACATTCAGAACAAAAACAGAAGACAGAAGGAACCTTTAGCATTCCAATGTTGCCTCCAACCAAGGAAGCAGAAACGCAAAGTTCTAATGCTGCCAATGGTAAGACTACAACATTGATCCTCTCTGTGTTGTGGCCCGTCAGCGGCCTGTGCAGCTAGTAGCTGATTCCGACAGCGAGGAGGCTGGTGTGGTGCTGCGCCAGCAGCCTATGCAGCTGGCACTCGAGTCGAACAGTGAGGAGGCTGGAGAAGATGTGGTGCCAGAGGCGGGGATTCAGCCAGGGCCTTCAGAACCTCCAGAAGCTCCCATAAGTGAAGAGGAAGAGGAGGAGGAGCCTCTTCTCGATGCACAGGCGTGCAGAGCTGCCAAAAGGCAGGAGTGGCTTCTCAGGAGGAGGTCTCCTCGAGAGTAAGGCTTGGGGCTAATTGGCCACTCCCTTAGCCTATTTAAGGAAGGACGACGACTGAGACAATTTGCAGGGAACAACTTCGTTCACTCTCCTTCGTGCCTTGATCTTCGTTCTTTTCAAATTGCTTCTGGGCTTTCTGCCAACTATAGTAAGATTAAGATTATTTATTCTTTGGATTCTTGTAGGCGGTTAAGAAAGTTAATTAACAGCCTTTGTTTGAAAAAAAAAAACTGATTTTATTTTAGTAAATTAAGGTTTGTACAGACTTTGTGTGTGCTGCGTTCTTTGGGGTCCGTAGCTGGAGCAGAACACTCTGGTATTTCTGGACATCCCCCTCAACTTCCTTCCTGCTCTTCTCCATAACATTGGTTGCATTTCTCCTTTCTCCTTTCCATAACCCTCTTTGTCATCCCTTCCACAGAATCCAATCCAACATCCAACGTAACAGAAGGAAACCCAACCACACAAACAATGTTCCCAAGTACAGAGAAAGAAGTTTGGGCAAACAATCGTAAGTTGCTCCCACATTACTAATAATGTTCAACTGATGTGCTTTTAATTCTTCGCTCTCCTTCCTGGTCTGATGCCAGAGGCTTGGGGACTCTCTTGTTGTGGCTCTGTTACCTGAGCCTGTGTCATCGGCAGGACAGGACTCCGAGAGTGAAAGAGAGGAGTTGGCAAGGCCTCCCTCTCCAGGACCCTCCTCTCTGGCAATGCCTTCGGTGTCCACCGAAGGGCAAGAGATAGGGCCGGGGCCAAGCACGTCCACGCAGCCACAGGTGGACAGTGATGAGAGCAATGAGTCTTGGCTGGATCCACGCCACCGTCGCAGAGATAAGCACGCACAACAGAAGAAAGGGCGTGCCCGAGATTAGGCTGAGTCACTGGACCACACCCCACAGGATATAAAAGGGAGCGTGGTGGCCAGTCAAACCTTGTGACGAACAAAGCTGAAAGCTTCCATGCCATTCTGCATTGCCGGACTTTTGCTATAGACTTTGCTGGATTATCTCTGGACTTGATTGACTCTGTAATTATTGAGCTGTTTCTTTTGATGTACCAGAAGTGGGGAGAAGTTATCTCTCCTCTTCGTAAGTAATAAACTCTTGGCAGGCAGCCACTAGGTTGTTGCCAAGTTCCGTTATCATAAGGAAAAGGATTTTGCCGGCTGGTTTGGTCTTTAACTCTTGAACATCTGTTGGTGTGTGTGCGTGTGGGACGGGGACAGAACAACTGTTTAGGGAAGATAGGTTAGACAAAAGCAAAGTCCTACACTTACCCTGTTTCCCCCAAAATAAGCAGCACATGGCAATAAGGCCAAGCAGTAATTCCAGGGTTCAAAAAAATATAAGACAGGGTCTTATTTTCGGGGAAACACAGGTAGGTAAGAAAAATCAAAAGTACACATATAAACTGGGTGAAACCAGGCTTAAAAGCAGTGACTGTGAGAGGGATCCTGGAGCCTTAGTGGACAACCAGCTAAATAGGAGCCAGCTGTGTGTGGTGCTAGCCCAAAGAGCCAATACAATCCTAATTTGCATTCACAGAAGGATACAATCAAGATTAAGTGAGGTATTAATACCACTCTATAAAGCCTTAGTAAGACCACACTTAGAGTACTGCATCCAGTTCTGGTCACCACACTATAAAAAAGATGTTGAGACTCTGGAAAGAGTAAAGAGAAGAGCAACCAAGATGATTAGGGGACTGGAGGCTAAAACATATGAAGAACGGTTGCAGGAATTGGGCATGGCTAGTCTAGTGAAGAGAAGGACCAGGGGAGACAGGATAGCAGTCTTCCAATATTTGAGGGGCTGCCACAGAGAGGAAGGGGTCAAGCTATTTCCCAAAGCACCTGAAGGCCAGACAAGGAATAATGGATGGAAACTGATCAAGGAGAGGTTCAACCTAGAAATGAAGAAGAACTTTCTGACAGTGAGAACAATCAACCCATGGAACAGAAGTTGCCTTCAGAAGTTGTGGGAGCTTCATCACTGGAGGCTTTCAAGAAGAGACTGGACTGCCATTTGTCAGAAATGGTGTAGGGTCTCCATTGAGCGGGGGGTTGGACTAGATGACCTATAAGGTCCCTTCCAACCCTGTTAATCTGTTAAAAAAAAGACGATAAAGTTTTCATTTCAGAGTATTCGCTGAATAGATATGCTCTTTTAGTGTTTCCCTAGTCAAACTTCCTGGACTTAAGTGCATTAAGTGTATATGGGCATGGAATTCTTTATAAACTGAGATAAATGGGTTTATAAATAGACTTCCTTGGCTAGGTATGCTCAATATACACTAAGCTATAAATCATAATTTGGATTCAGACACTTAGCCAAGCAAAACGAATGACATTCCAGGTGGGTTCATATTGTTCTTATTAATTGATTTCGAATGATTTCGAATGGCCGGGGAGGCGAGGAGTGGCTGGGAAAGGAGTGGCGGGTAGAGGCTGGCGAGGCACCCCTCGACGTGAGTGAGATCGAGTTGGCCACGCCCACCCAGTCACATGACCACCTAGCCACGCCCACCCAGCCAGTCATTAGGCAGATCGTATTAGTGGTCCGCGGGATTTAAAATTATGAATTTAATGGTCCCTGAAGTCCGAAAGGTTGGTGACCCCTGGATTCGATGACCTTCAAAGAGCCCTTGAAGACTATACAACTCTGTGTGTATAGTCCAGAACTTTCTGGGAAATAGCAAGTTGGAGAATGCTGGTGTGGTGGACTCCATGGAAGCTCAACTGGTGGAGAAATACAATTCTCCAGCTCTCATAACCCCCCTCCCCAATATTTTTCTGCTAGGAAATAGAAGCTAAAGATGAAAAACTCAAATGTTTTCTGTTCCTTTTTCCCCCCCAAAAAAACAGAAACAAACATGACTTACAGAGGCTCTATGGAGGAACAAGCCAACATTTTGTTCCCAGGCCTTGTGTCTGTTCTCCTTCTTGCTCTCTTGATCATCGTCCTTCTCTTTGTGGTGAAGCTGTGGAAAGCACACAGGGACTGGAAAAAAGGTAACAAGGAAAAAAAAAGAGAATTTAATTCACATTGGCAATAGTTTCCTCTTCCACCCAGGTGCCCAAAAGTTGCTAAAAAGCCTGCGTTCAACACCCACAAAATTTCTTGTGGTGCTTCAAGGTTTTGAAAAGCGCTCCTCGAGGGAAATGTTTTCTGACCTAGGCTTCCCGATAAACCCCTTTTATTTCATTTACAGTGAATTCCTCTCCAGCAAAGTCTTTCCTCTCCCACAATCTTTCATGATAGTTCACAATTATCGACCTTTATCAGGTTTGGAGAGTGGCCAGGCCGATATCTTTCAGATGCCGCAATTCTTGGCAAGAATGCAAGAATGAACGAATTGTCTCCTGCAAACTCCACTCCCCTTTCGCTCCTCTTTTATTCCCTCTGGGAGGGGCCATTCATCCTCCACTGTGGCGTTACTCCCAAGTCGACCCTTGTCCTTTAGCGGTTCCCTTCGTCTGGCAACTCTGCGCATACGCACATTGGGAACGGGCTCCAGCTGTTGGTTTGCCTCACTGATGTCTGACTCCGAAGGCAGCTGATAACTGGTATACGGCCCTGGACCCCTCTCTGCCTCCGACGCAGAGCCTTCCCCAGACTCCAAGACTGGTCCATGTTCCTCCCCAACCTTCTCACTGTCCGAATCTGCTGCCAGCTCCGCTGTCCACTGGCAGATCCCAACAAAACGATCTTCAACATCTTCAGAGAACAGTAGAACCTTGTCTGCCACAGCAATTGATTTCACTTTCCTAAATTTGTATAGCAGATTTTTAAAAATTCCAATATGTTTGTTCACCAATGCCAGTCAGATTTGAGCCAGTATTAAACCTAGAATTAGGAAAAAGACTTCACCTGAAAATTAGGATCTCTGACTCATGAACGTGTTGGAGGTGGGACAGTCATCATTATACCCACTTACTTGAGTGTAAAGCCCCATTGAATTTAATGAGGCTTCCTTCCAAGTAAACGTGGGACATTATACAGGTAGTCCTTGACTTATGATCTTAACTGAGCCCAGAATTACAGTTGTTAAGAGCCGTGGTGGCGCAGTGGTGAGAATGCAGTACTGCAGGCTACTTCTGCTGACTGCCGGCTACCTGCAATTTGGCAGATTTGAGCCTCACCAGGCTCAAGGTTGACTCAGCCTTCCGTCCTTCCAAGATTGGTAAAATGAGGACCCAGATTGTTCGGGGCAATAGGCTGACTCTGTAAACCGCTTAGAGAGGGCTGTAAAAGCACTGTGAAGCGGTATATAAGTCTAAGTGCTATTGCTATAGTTAAATGGTTGCAGTCCTAACTGGAGGCATCATCTCACTAGACCTGACCAGACCTTATTTTATTTTATTTTTTACTATTTTGGCGGTGCTTGTTAACGAATGCCACGGTTGTTAAGCAAACCTAGTGGTCATTAAGCAAATCCATTTTACCCAACAGCTGTAAACACAGGTATCTGCCCCCCCCCAAAAAAATGACATAAAGTCCAGTCATGTGACCATAGGATGCTTCAAACAGCTGAAAAGGTGAGCCGGTTGCAAGTACCCAAAATGTGACCACTGCCAGCATTCTAATGCTGCCATAAAAAGGAGGAGACGAGGCTTGACTTTTCACCTACTTATTTTCTCTGTAGATAATATCCCCTAGGACCGTGATGGCAAACCTATGGCACGTGTGCCACAGCTGGCACCCGTAACCATATCAGTGGGCACGTGAGCTCAGCTTCCAGGGGGATTGGAAGTTGTCAAACGGGCCATTTTTGGCCTCTGGAGGGCCTCCGGAGGGGTGGGGAAGGCTGTTTTTGCCCTCCCCAGATGCCTAGAGAGGTCCTGGAGCCAGGTGAGAAAGAAAAACGGGCCTACCAGGCCATTGTGTGCCAGGAGCGGGGTGAGAATTAGAATTAGCATAGAATTATGGGTATGAGCACACATGCGCTCGACCCCCCCACCCCCACCCTCCCTTCCTGGCACGCGATGGCAAAAAGGTTAGCCATCACTGCCCTAGGAGATGGGATGGGAGGGGGGACATTCCTGTGGGTTGAAGTCAGGAGCTGGGGAGACTGACTTGGAAGATGGCCAATGAGAAGATGAGAATTGGGGAATGGAAAGGGAAGGGTTTGGGGGTCAGAGGGTTAGTATCGGCTACGACGAAGTCGGGGCCAGATCTGTCGTACTCAATAAATGGAATACTTCAGCAAAGATTAATTGTTTGGGAGTGCAATTTATTTGAGATGACATCGAAACCTGACAACCACGTGACTTTGTGTGTGCGTTGTCTGGGGACATTGTAACTCCGAAAACAGGTCATTAGTAGAACTGGAGGGGCCTTCGCATCTTTGAATAGTCATTAAGTGACCGTTCATAAGTCAAGGACTATCAATAGGTATGTGAGCTAAATCTGCCTTGTCGCGACAGATATCTGGACTAATACTCTGCACCTCATTCCTGTCCCTCCCTAATATAGAAAATAATAATGCTTCTGAACAACCCATTGAGAGCTACAGGCCTAAAGCAAACGAAGCCCCTGGCAGGCTCGAGAAGAATATATGCGGTATGTATAAATGGGATTTCTTCATGTTTGCAGGCAGGGCAGAGGTTGGAATTAAGAAAAGCAAGGGTGAACAAATGTGCAGTTCAATTGCTGTGGAATATACATACAGTGTCAGGTTTCGAGGTCGTCTCAAATAAATTGCATTTCAAACGAAGTCTTTGAAGAAAATTCCCATTTATTAAGCACGACATTCAAAAGTCTGACTCCATCGTAGCCAACACTGACTTCCAGACCCAAAACCCTCCCTTTCCGTTCCCCACACCCCTGCACTCATTGGGCATCTTCCAAATCACTCTGCCCCTAATCTACTGCTCCAGCTCAAAGGAATTTCCCCCCTCCCATCCCATCTCCTAGGGGATATTATCTCCAGGGAAAATAAGTAGGTGAAAACTCAAACATCCCTTTCCAGACACCTCCACTCCTCCTTCTTATGTCAGCACTAGAGTAATTGCAGTTTGAAGTGCTGACATACAGACTGGGTGAAACCAGGCCTAATAGCAGTAACTGGGAGAGAGATTTTGGAGTCTTAGTGGACAACCAATTAAATAGGAGCCAAGAGTGTGCGG
Source organism: Arizona elegans (assembly GCA_022577455.1). Taxonomy (NCBI): domain Eukaryota; kingdom Metazoa; phylum Chordata; class Lepidosauria; order Squamata; family Colubridae; genus Arizona; species Arizona elegans. The sequence goes on along the minus strand of JAKOOJ010000013.1, from coordinate 21,856,265 downwards.
CGACAGCCCAAAAAGCCAATGCAATCTTAAATTGTATTAACAGAGGGATGCAATCAAGATCAAGGGAGGTATTAATACCACTCTATAAAACCTTAGTAAGACCACACCTAGAGTACTGCATCCAGTTTTGATCACCATACTATAAAAAAAATGTTGAGATGCTAGAAAGAGTGCGGAGAAGAGCCACCAGGATGATGAGGGGACTGGAGGCTAAAACATACGATGAACGGTTGCAGGAACTGGGCATGGCTAGTCTAGTGAAGAGAAGAGAAGGACCAGGGGAGACATGATAGCAGTCTTCCAATATTTGAGGGGCTACCACAGAGAGGAGGGGGTGAAGCTATTCTCCAAGGCACCTGAAGGCCAGACAAGGAATAATGGATGGAAAGTGAACAAAGAGAGATTCAACCTAGAAATAAGGAGAAATTTTCTGACAGTGAGAGCAATCAACCCATGGAACAGAAGTTGCCTTCAGAAGTTGTGGGAGCTTCATCGCTGGAGGCTTTCAAGAAGAGACTGGACTGCCATCTGTCAGAAATGGTGTAGGGTCTCCTGCTTGGGTGGAGGGTTGGACTAGATGACCTACAAGGTCCCTTCCAACTCTGTTAATCTCTATCTGTTTTTTTACCAGCTGTTTTGGGGATGAAATATGAGCTAGGATCAGAAGTAAAGAGGTGAGCTCGAAGTAGCAGTGACCTATGCCTTTATTTTATGCAGTGATCCCCTGGAGGAACAGCGAGAAATATACAATTCAAAAATCGTATACCAGCACGCCAAAACCTTCAGAAGGAAGTCAGGATTCTTCAGTCTTCGAAAAAGAATCGTCCCACTTTAGAGAAACGGATATGTAAACACTAAAGGACAATACTGTGCCGTGTTTAACGGCAAGGACTATGTTCCCTTCCCATTTTTCTTCCTCCGCTGCCCTGTCCTGCAAAAAAAATCTCTTCAAAAATCCAGATTTTGGAGAGGATTTCAGATGGGAGCCTCCTAGACTAAGATACATTTTAGAACTATATTGCAAATAAAGCAATAACCATACTATAAAGGCCCTTGAGAACTTGTATCAGTTGTTTCTTAGCAGTTAAATTCCTCGTGTGGTCTTAATGATTTCGGGATATACAAAGTTAATTTATTACATTACTCCAAGAAATCTTTTAAACTTCCCTAAAAGGAAGGTTACAATGATAGTCCCCACACTCCAGCCTTTGATTTTCCTCAACATCCGTTACAAGCACAATATAGTACGATATCCATTTGCCAAATAGTCTCTTAGCAGCACATCTCTAAGCTGCAGAAATCAAGCAGCACATCTCTAAGCTGCAGAAATCAAGATAACCAAGAGGAGGCAGCAGATTTTGGGTTAAAACCTCCCCCTATTAGTCATGTGGAAGTTTGCAACCTCTCTTATATTAATTAGAGCTTAATTTTCATCAAACACAGTTCCTTTTTTGGAAAAAGCATATTCTTCAAATATGCCAAAGTGAAGAAAGAGGACCTGTCATAAGAAAGGCCATTTCCAGATTTGATAAAAAAAGAATTATGAGAAATAGTATTGTTGACTAAATTGCCCTGTAAATTCCATCCCTCCCTTTCTTTCTTTCCTCCCTTCCTTTCCTCCCTCCCTCCCTTTCTTCCATCTCTTCCTTCCTCCTTTCCTTGCTTCCCTCCCTCCTTCCTTTTCAACCTCCTATTCCTTCCTTCCTTCCTCCCACCCTCTGTCTTCCATCTTTTTTTTCCTTGCTTTCCTCCCTCATCCTTCCTTCCTTCCCACCCTATTCCTTCCTCCCTTCCTCCCTTCCTCCTTTCCTTGCTTCCCTCCCTCCCTTCTTCCTTCCTTCTCACCTTTTTCCTTCCTTCCTTCCTCCCTTCCTTCCATCTCCTTTTCTTCCTTCTTCCTTTCCTTGCTTCCCTCCGTTTCCTTTCTAACCTCCCTCCCTATTCCTTCCTTCCTTCCTCCCACCCTCCGTCTTCCATTTTTTTCTTCCTTCCTCCTTTCCTTGCTTCCCTCCCTCCCTCCTTCCTTCCTTCCCACCCTATTGCTTCCTTCCTCCAATCCTTCCATCTCCTTTTCTTCCTTCTTCCTTTCCTTGCTTCCCTCCCACCACCTTCCTTTCCAACCTCCCTCCCTATTCCTTCCTTCCTTCCTCCCACCCTCTGTCTTCCATCTTTTTCTTTCTTCCTCCTTTCCTTGCTTCCCTCCCTTCCTCCCTCCATCCTTCCTTCTTTCCCACCCTATTCCTTCCTTCCTCCCTTCCTTCCATCTCCTTTTCTTCCTTCTTCCTCTCCTTGCTTCCCTCCCTCCCTCCTTCCTTCCTTCCCACCCTATTCCTTCCTTTCTCTCTTCCTTCCTTCTCCTTTCCTTCCTTCTTCCTTTCCTTGCTTCCCTCCCTCCCGCCCTCCCTCCTTCCTTCCCACCCTATTCCTTCCTTCCTCTCTTTCTTCCGTCTCCTTTCCTTCCTCCCTTCCATATTTGTAGCTCAGGGTTGAACTGTTGAGAACCTTGGTGGTCTCTCTGAGCTTCGCTGTTTTCTGGCAGACGTTTCATTACCAAACTAGATAACAACATCAGTCCTTCCTCCTCCCCTTCCCCTTCTCCCTCCCTCCCTCCTTCTCTTCACCCCCTCCCTCCTCATAAAATTAGAAAACTGCCAATTTGGTTTAATAAATCCTAAAAACCTTTGGATTTTTTTTAAAAAAATGCAAAGCAAAGCAAAAACAGACTTTGGACCATACCATCTTCCTGGAGCCCAAAGCGGAAGCTCAAGAACGCTGCTTCCCCCCCCACACACACACACGCATACACCCCTCTCTTTGCGGACAGTTGGTTCGCGCCGAGCCCCGGGCTTGTGCATCTGGATACCGTTGCTAGGAGGGCTGTAAATCACGCTGGTGGCTTAGCGGGGGCTGCGGAAACGCGCTCTGTGAATACCCCGCAGCGCTGCGGCTGGTGGAAGGTACTGAGCAGGTCTCAATGGGGGAGAGGGGTGGGGGGAGACCCCCAAGGTGACCAGGGAGGGCTTGGTTTAGGGGGGGAGGGGGGTTGGCATGGGAAGGAGGTGCACTGGGCTTCCCCTGTTGAATTTCTGCCTGGAAGAGCCAAGTTTCTCCCTGCTGTGCAGCTTTTCCAAAAATAAATAAATAATAATAAATGCCTTTGGGTAGGATTCTCACTCAGGTCAAGAGAATCCTGCATTATTATTTTTTTTTTTTCATCTGCCATTCCTTGCAACTTTTATGGCAGAGGTTTTCAAATTTGGCAGCTTTAAGACTTGTGGACTTCAACTCCCAGAATTCTCCAGCCAGCATTGCTGGCTGGAGAATTCTGGGAGTTTGAAGTCCACAAGTCTTAAAAGCTGCCAAGTTTGTAGACCTCTCTGCTTTATGGGGTGCATATTTGCATTTGGGGGTGGGAGGATAGCTAGAAGTTGCCTTGGGAAGTTGTGGGAGCTTCATCCCTGGAGGCTTTCAAGAAAAGACTGGGTTGCCATTGGTTAGAAATGGTGTAGGATCCTCCTGCTTGAACGGGAGGGGGGGTTGGACTAGATGACCTCTAAAGTCCCTTCCAACTCTGTTAAATTGTATCTGTATTGACAGAGAGAGAGAGAGAGAGAGAGAGAGAGAGAGAGAGAGAGAGAGAGAGATTTATTTCTTGCAAAGGCTGGAAAAAAATGCCATTTTTATTCTAATTTATTCCCCCACCCACCCCTTCCATCCAGATGTATGTCGGATTTAGCCTGGACTAGGTGGCTTAGTGGCTAAGATGATGCGCCTGTCAATCAGAAAGGTTGGCAGTTTTGGCGGTTCGAATCCCTAGTATAGGTTTCCTGTGTGAGTGGGGGGGGGGGGTTGGACTAGATGTCCTCTAAGGTCCCTTCCAACTCTCTGTTCTGCTCTTGCATTTCAAGGAGTGCCCCATGTTGGGAAAAGATGCCATCCTGGAAAGGGCGCAGAATACAAAGAGTTTTTAAAACCCCAGACCACCAAAACTAGTATAATTCTGTACTTCATAAGCGCAAAGCAAGCAGCGGCCACTCGCCGTATCCTGCTGGTGAACGTTACAGGGAGTCCTCGACTTAACGACGGTTCGTTTAGTGACCGTTCAAAAAGTTAATAACGGCGCTGAAAAAGGACCGTTTTTCACAGTTACAACCTTTCTAGCAGCCCCGTGAACACGTGATCAAAAGTCAGATGCTTGGCCACAGGTTCGTACTTATGACCGTTGTGGTGTCCCAAGGTCCGGTGGTTCCCTTTTGCGACCTTCTCGCCAAGCAAAAGCCAGATTCACTTAACAACGGGGTGACTAACTTATCGACTGCAATGATTCACAACAGCTGTGGCAAAGAAAGGTTCGTAAAGTGGGGCAAAACTCACTTAACAAATGTCTCGCTTAACAACAGAAATGTTGTGGTCGTAAATCGAGGACTACCTGCATCACGCCCACACAAGACACACGCAAACTGCAGATGTGCCTCACAAGGCATGTTGATAAACTATCAGGAAGGATGGGTATTGAGTCATGCCACTCATTTAATTACTATTTGATTGAAAGATTGATTGATTTGTTATTCATCGATACGTTATTTCATTATTATTTGATTATCGATTAGGAATTGACCCACAACAGCTGTTATTGGATTAATTGATTAGATATTGAAACATAATTGTTTAATTATTCTTTGACCCATGACACTTATTTAAATATCATTTGATTGATTAAATATTGACCCATAATAATTATTTAGTTATTATTGGATAGAGGGATGGCTTCGTTCGTTCGTTCGTTCGTTCAGTCAATCCTAAAGTCCACAACCCTTCCAAAGCTGGAATTTTGGCATGTAGAAGAACTCTGAACTTTTCATGTCTCTTAATATTTTGATAGTAACAGTAACAGAGTTGGAAGGACCTTGGAGGAGACTTGTACTAGGGATTCGAATGATGTTTATTTTCTTTTTTTTTTTCAAAAAAGTTTTTTATTTTTATTTCTCATAAACACATTTACATGTACAGTCATTTCCATCATTTTTCATTCAACTTTTCTTTTAACTTTCATTTTTCATTTTTACTTTTTCGGGGCTGCTCTTTTACCCTTTACATTTACTCCAACCTTTCTTCTTCTCCTCCCCTTCTCTTCTTTCCTCTTTCTCCTCCTACTTCCTTCGTTCTTCCGCTCCTTCTTTTTCCTACTTCCCTTTCTTTTCCCCCACTTCTCTCTTCTTCCCCCCTTCTAACCTTCTCCTCTACTCCTCTTTCCCCTCCCTTTTCTTCCTCTCCGTTTCCCTTTCTTCTTTCTCTCCTCCTCTCCTCTCCTCTCCTCTCCCTTCCTCTCTCTCTACTCCTTCCCCTCTCTCCTGTTGTTTCCCTTTTCAGTTCAATCTAAAGTGGTATTCGAGCAGCCCCGATTTTCTAATTATCTTCATTCTCATTTCAATTTCTTAGTCAATTATTATTTATTTTTATTTCATCATTTGCGTACATTTTTATAATATCTCACTTTTTTCCCTTTTACCCCCCACCCCTCTCCCCTTTCTCCTTTTACTTGACATCATCTGGGTATCTATTTTTCTAATATCCCAGAGAATTAAAGGCGAGAACTTGTTGGAAATTATTCTTAAAAGAATAGAGTAGAGTAGAGTAGAGTAGAGTAGAGTAGAGTAGAGTAGAGTAGAGATAGAATAGAATAGAGTAAAGTAGAGTAGAGTAGAGTAGAATAGAATAGAATAGAATAGAATAGAATAGAATAGAATAGAATAGAATAGAATAATAGAGTAGAATAATAATAATAGAAATAAAATAGAATAATAGAGTAGAGTAGAAAAGAATAATAATAGAAGTAGAATAGAATAGAATAGAATAGTAGAGTAGAATAATAATAATAGAAATAGAATAGAATAGAATAATAGAGTAGAATAATAATAATAGAAATAGAATAGAATAGAATAATAGAGTAAAATAGAATAATAAAAGAATAGAATAGAATAATAGAGTAGAATAGAGTAGAATAATAATAATAGAAATAGAATAGAATAATAGAGTAGAGTAGAAAATAATAATAATAGAAGTAGAATAGTAGAGTAGAGTAGAATAATAATAATAGGAATAGAATGGAATAGAATAGAATAGAATAGAATAATAGACTAGAGTAGAGTAGAGTAGAATAGAATAATAATAATAGAAATAGAACAGAACAGAGTAGAGTAGAGTAGAGTAGAATAGAATAGAATAGAATAGAATAGAATAGAATAGAATAGAATAATAGAGTAGAGTAGAGTAGAATAGAATAATAATAATAGAACAGAACAGAACAGAACAGAGTAGAGTAGAGTAGAGTAGAGTAGAGTAGAGTAGAGTAGAATAGAATAGAATAGAATAGAATAGAATAGAACAGAATAGAATTATTTATTGGCCAAGTGTGATTGGACATACAAGGAATTTGCCTTGGTGCATACACTCTCAGTGTACATAAAAGAATAAAATACGATTGCTTTGGCAGAAAACTGGGCCGGATATCCTTGACGTTTGACCTTTTCGCTTTTGCGAGATGAACATCGGCAGCCCCTCGCCGAAAGGCTTGACCGAAGCACACCGCCGTTACTCCTTCTTGCAAACGGCCTTTGAAGGACTGGCTCAGAACGAATCGGATTCGGACAGCCTTGTTGAGGAGGCCCAGTACCAGTGGGAATTGCAGAAACGGATCTGTGAAACTCAAGAACGGGTTAGCTGGGCCTACGGAGAAGAGGGAGAGGACAGCATGGAGAAGGACAGTCTGGAAGCGAGCGAAGAAGAGTCCGATGGAGAAGAAACCGAGAGGTTGAGTGAGGACCAGGATGAAAGAGGAAATCCTGAAAATGAGAGGTAAATAGGACCCTTTCTAACGTCTAACACAGGTTTTTCCATCTCGATAGAATAAAACTCTGAGCCCACCGTCTGAAGGTATCTCTGTCGAGTTTGGACAAAGCAGTGTCCCTCCTGTGTATTTTTTCTCTTTTACGGGTGTTTGCAAGTAGTCCTAAAAATTGACAACAGTTTCTTTTACCCTGTTTCCCCCAAAATAAGACATCCCCTGATAATAAGCCCAATCGGGCTTTTGAGTGCATGGCAATAAGGCCAAGCGCTTATTTCAGGGTTCAAAAAAATATAAGACAGGGTCTCATTTTCGGGGAAACGGCATTCTATCTATCTATCTATCCATCCATCCATCCATCCACCCACCCACCCTGTTTCCCCCAAAATAAGACATCCCCTGATAATAAGCCCAATCGGGCTTTTGAGTGCATGGCAATAAGGCCAAGCGCTTATTTCAGGGTTCAAAAAAATATAAGACAGGGTCTTATTTTCGGGGAAACACAGTAGTGACCATTCAAAGTTACTTGTCGAACTCAAGACCCGTGGGCCGCATCCGGCCCGTGATGTGGCTAGATCTGGCCCATGGGGCTGCCTTGGAAATGGCTAGGAGGGTTGGCCCCCACCGCCTGAGCCCCACCTCTCCTCGCCCAGCCTTCCCTCACCTCGTCCCGCAGCAGCACCGACAGCATCAGCAACCTCCAGGAGGAGGTAAGTGTGGCTGGGTACCCCCTCAGAGAAGCGGGGCCAAGCTATAAAAAGATGTTGAGACTCTAGAAAGAGTGCAGCGAAGACCAACCAGGATGATTAGCGGACTGGAGGCTAAAACATACAATGAACGGTTGCAGGAACTGGGCATGGCTAGTCTAATGAAGAGAAAGACCAGGGAAGACATGAGAGCAGTCTTCCAATATTTGAGGGGCTGCCACAGAGAGGAGGGGGTCAAGCTACTTTCCAAAGCGTCTGAAGGCCAGACAAGGAATAATGGATGGAAACTGAACAAGGACAGATTCAACCTAGAAATTTTCCTGCAGTGAGAACAATCAACCGATGGAACAGAAGTTGCCTTCAGAAGTTGTGGGAGCTTCATCACTGGAAGCTTTCAAGAAGAGATTGGACTGCCATCTGTCAGAAATGGTGTAGGGCAGTGTAAAATTTGTTACTACCAGTTCTGTGGGTGCGGCTTGGTGGTGGTGGTGGTGGGGTAATGTGACTGGGTGGGCGTGGCCAACTTTTTAAAATTTACTTTTAAAAGCATTTTTTTCAGCTGAAGAGGTTGTGAGAAAAATGCTTTTAAAAGCCTCTGATGATCCCAGCTGAGTTGCCTGATGGTCAGAGGCTTTTTTTTTTCCTTTTAAAAGCCTCTGACGATCCCAGCTGAGCCACACGATCGTCAGTTGCTTCTTTTTTTTACTTTTAAAAGCATTTTTTTCGGCCGAAGAGGTTGTAGAAAAAATGCTTTTAAAAGTAAAAAAAAAAAAAGCCTCTGATGATCATGCGGCTCAGCTGTGCAGGGATTTTTGCTACCGGTTCTCCAAACCACCCGCCACCATCACTACCGGTTCGGGCGATCCGGTCTGAACCGGGAGCATTTCACCCCAGGTGTAGTGTCTGCTGTTTGGGCGGGGAGGAAGGGGCATTACTGTACTCTTTTCTGCACACTTTCTAGAGCCTCAACATCTTTTTTTGCAGTGCGGTGACCAAAACTGGCTGCAGTACTCAAGGTGTGGTCTTACTAAGGCTTTATAGAGTGGCGTTAGTACCTCACATGCTCCTGATTGTATCCCTCTATTCCTGCAATTTAGGATTGCCTTGGCACCTATTCAATTGGTTGTCCATTTGGCTACTTCTGAACCTTCGTAATACCAGGCATATGGTTTGACTCGAGTTGTGTTTTTAATTCACTGATCTGTATATCCGCCTTATATTTAATCCTGCTTTTATATTGATGTCATTCTCTTGTTTTTCATCATTTGCCAGTCTCCTAGCGAGCGTTTTGATTCACCCTCCGGTTGAAGGGGAAAAAAAATGCAGATATAATCATTTTAGAAGCAGTTAGCTGAATAAGTGGCGAGTTAATGGCTATAAATTTCATTGATTTCAAATAATATACAGAGGGCTGCCATATTCAAGAGATCTTAGACTGTATCACTCTGGAAAACATTATTATTTTGAAGGATTTGCAGAGGGGGGAAGCACCAGTGGACGGGTTGTCTCTTTTTATTCAGTAACTGCCTAAGTGCAAAATTAAAACATTCCTCACTTGTTCCGAGAGCCGCATTAACTTTCCTCTTCTGTGCAGATAGAAAATTGGATTTGTTATGCTCATTGGAGCGTTAATGCCACATAAATGCCAAATAATGGCTGTTTTCAAAGGATTAAATTAAGCCCGAATTGAAAAATGATAAACATGTCCCATTTAATGCCCTGCTTGGAGACAAACATCGCAAAGAGAGAAAAGGGGACTTCATTACGAACAGCACGCTTCCCATATGCCTCTCCGGCCGGGCAAAGTGGGGAGCTTTTGAATGGTTTTTATCGCAACGCAGGAAAGGAGGCTAATTGTGTTGGAGAGCAGGACCTGCATTGGGGAGAGCGGGCAGGAAGGATCCTGAACTTGCCATTCAGGGAACATTTAATTTGATGCGTTTCCAAATTAGCACACTGCTAATTCAGATGGAGTCCATTAAGGCTAACCAGTCTAATTTATCCATCCATCCATCCATCCCTATTTATCTATCTATCTGTCTGTCTGTCTCTGTCTGTCTGTCTGTCTATCTATCTATCTATCCATCCATCCATCCATCCCTATCTCTCTCTCTCATTCCATCCATCCATCCCTATTTATTTATCTATATCTGTCTGTCTGTCTCTGTCTATCTTTCTGTCATCTGTCTGTCAATCTATCTATCCATTCATCCATCCCTATTTATCTATCTGTCTATCTGTCATCTGTCTATCAATCTATATCTATCTGTCTATCTATCTATCTATCTATCTATCTATCTATCTATCTATCTCTCCATCCATCCATCCATCCCTATCTCTCCATCCATCCATCCATCCATATCTGTCTCTCTCTCTCTCTCTTTCTCTCTGTCTCTCTATCTGTCATCTGTCTATCAATCTATATCTATTTATCCATCCATCCCTATCTCTCTCTCTCCATCCATCCATCCCTATTTATCTATCTATCAGTCTGTCTATCTGTCATCTGTCTATCAATCTATATCTATCCATCCATCCATCCATCCCTATCTATCTGTCTGTCTGTCTGTCTGTCTCTGTCTATCTATCTGTCATCTGTCTATCAATCTATATCTATCTAACCATCCATCCCCATCTATCATCTGTCTATCTGTCATCTGTCTATCAATCTATCAATCTCTTTCTCATCCATCCATATCTATCTATCTATCTATCTATCTATCTATCTGTCATCTGTCTATCAATCTATATCTATCTAACCATCCATCCATCCCCATCTATCATCTGTCTATCTGTCTGTCTCTGTCTATCTGTCATCTGTCTATCAATCTATCAATCTCTTTCTCATCCATCCATCTATATCTATCTATCTATCCATCCATCCATCCATCCATCCATCCATCCATCCGTCTGTCTGTCTGTCTCTATCATCTATTTTTATCATCTGCAAAGATCATAACTGTGAAAAACGCTCATTTTTTCAGCGCCGTTATAACTTTGGACAGTCACTAAGCGAATTGTTGTAAATCGAGGACTCCCTGTACATGCTTGCTGCCAAGCTTGGGGATGCCGCAGTGGTTCTAAAGGGGGGAGGAAGTGCAGAATTGTGCAGGGAGTCCTTGACTTACAACCATTTGTTTAGTGACCGTTTGAATACAACTTGTGACCAGTCCTCACACTTATGACCACCCCGGCATCCCCGTGGAGACGTGATCAAAATTCAGGAGCTTGTCAACCAGCATATATTTACAAGGGTTCCAGCGTCCCAGGATCAGGTGTTCAACCGTTTGCGACTTTCCCAGCCAGCTTCTGACAAGCGAAGTCAGCGGCGGAAGCCAGATTCGCTTAATGTCCGCACGATTCATTGAACAACTGCAACTATTCGCTTAACAACCATGGTTTTTTAAAAAAGGGTCGTAAAATCGGGCGTGGCTCTCTTAACAACCCGCCTTGCTTAGCAAGGGAAATTCCGATTCCGATTGAGGTCGTACACCGAGGACTATGGCTTCCGGCGTCCCGGTATAGTCAGCTGGTACCATCACTGACAATAGGGGATGAGATCTTGCTCCCCACAGAGAGGGCCCGCAACTTGGGTGTCCTCCTGGATTCACGGTTATCGTTAGAAGATCATTTGACGGCCGTGGCCAGGGGTGCCTTTTATCAGGTTCGCCTGATCCGCCAGTTGCGTCCCTTTCTGGATCGGGACGCCTTGCGCACGGTCACTCATGCCCTAGTTACCTCCTGTATGGACTACTGTAATGCTCTCTACATGGGGCTCCCCTTGAAAAGCACCCGGAGGCTCCAACTGGTCCAGAACATAGCCGCGCGGGTGATTATGGGCGCAGCTCGTTACGCCCATGTAACACCTCTCCTACGCGAGCTGCACTGGCTCCCGGTGGTCTTCCGGGTGCGATTCAAGGTGTTAGTTATCACCTTTAAAGCGCTCCATGGCTTAGGACCCGGGTACCTACGAGACCGTCTTTTGCCACCAATAGTCTCCCACCAACCAGTTCGTTCTCACAGGGAGGGACTACTCAGGGTACCGTCAGTCAAATTATGCCGACTGGCGACTCCCAGGGGGAGGGTCTTTTCTGTGGGGGCTCCAACCCTTTGGAATGAACTGCCCCCGGAGATACGGAATATCCCTGATCTCTGTGCTTTCCGCCGTGCCCTCAAGACCCTGATGTTCCAACAGGCGGGGCTAAACATACGAACATGTCAATGATTTTTTTAAAAATATTATCTTATTCTGGGTTTTATTTAATTGACCAAACTAAGTAATAATTTTAATTAGCAATTTTATGATGTTTGTGTGTCTATATTTTTCTTGACTGTACACCGCCTTGAATCCTACGGGAGAAAGGCGGTATAGAAATATAATAAATAAATAAATAAATAAATAAATAAACTATCTATATAAAGTGCATTCTAATCAACAAATATCGCCGTTTCACCCTCCCTTGAGGAAGCATCCTTAAATCTCTCCTAACTTGCATGAATTATTACTATTTATTAATTATTATGTATTAAATTCCAGTATTCCTGTATTTGAGGTGCTGCCACAAAGAAGGGGGGGGGGGGATCAAATTACTCTCCAAAGCACCTGAGGGCAGGACAAGAAGCAATGGATGGAAAGTAATCAAAGAGAAAAGCAGCCTAGAACTAAGGAGAAAATTCTGGGCATGGGAACAAATAATCAGTGGAATAGCTTGCCTCCAGGAATTGTGGGTGCTCCATCATTGGAGGTTTTTAAGAAGAGACTCTAGACAGTCACTTATCTGAAATGGCAGAAGTTATCCTGCTTGAGCAGGGGCTGAACGAGAAGACCTCCAAGGTCTTGTTCTCTTCCGTTCCATTCCATTCTACTTATTCTTCTCTTCTACTCTACTCTACTCTACTCTATATTCTACTCTACTATTCTACTCTATTCTACTCTACTCTATATTCTACTCTATATTCTACTCTACTCTCTCTATATTCTACTCTACTCTGCTCTACTCTACTCTCTATATTCTACTCTACTATTTATATTCTACTCTATATTCTACTCTACTCTCTATATTCTACTCTACTCTATTCTACTCTCTATATTCTACTCTACTATTTACTCTATATTCTACTCTATATTCTACTCTACTCTCTCTATATTCTACTCTACTCTGCTCTACTCTACTCTCTATATTCTACTCTACTATTTACTCTATATTCTACTCTATATTCTACTCTACTCTCTATATTCTACTCTACTCTATTCTACTCTCTATATTCTACTCTACTCTACTCTCTATATTCTACTCTATATGCTATTCTATATTCTACTCTACTCTACTCTATATTCAACTCTATATTCTATTCTACTCTACTATCTATATTCTACTCTATATTCTACTCTACTCTATATATTCTACTTTATTCTACTCTATATTCTACTCTACTCTATATATTCTACTCTACTCTATATTCTACTCTACTATTCTACTCTACTCTACTCTCTATATTCTACTCTACTCTACTCTCTATATTCTACTCTATATTCTACTCTACTCTATATATTCTACTCTATATTCTACTCTATATATTCTACTCTACTCTACATTCTACTCTACTCTACTCTCTATATTCTACTCTACTCTACTCTACTATCTATATTCTACTCTATATTCTACTCTACTCTATATATTCTACTCTACTCTACTCTATATTCTACTCTATATTCTACTCTACTCTCTATATTCTATATTCTACTCTATTCTACTCTACTCTATATATTCTACTCTACTCTACTCTATGTTCCATTCCGTTCCGTTCCGTTCCGTTCCGTTCCGTTCCGTTCCGTTCCGTTCCGTTCCATTCCATTCCATTCCATTCTATTCTATTCTATTCTATTCTATTCTATTCTATTCTATTCTATTCTATTTTGTTGATGCCCAGCTCGCTACAAGGCGACTCTGGGCAGCTTTCAACATGAATTATTCTGGGACATCTAAGGAGATAAGATTTTGAATGTCTTTAAAAACCGTCACCCTCTTGGCCAACTTTTAAATTTCTTCGCTTTTTGCTTTGTTTTTTTAGCACTCGGGGAAACATCGTGGACAAGTATTCCGAGCTGCGCTACAATCCAAACTGGAAAGACAGCCCAGAAGGAAGAAGCTTCCTCGAGTTAGAAGATTCCCACCAGAACGAACTGGAAAACTTCAGCTTGACTTCCCTTGATCTGACCTGCTGTCTTTCCCAAGGCAGGATCCTTTCCAGAAACATCCAGTTACAGGAAAGTCCTCGAAATATCTCATCAGCAATTGCTGTAGAACTCTGGAGCCCTTCTGGTGATGAACCTGGAGTGGGCAGAGACAGACCTTCCAGGCTGGAGAAGAAAGGAAGAAAAGCAGGTGTCATCCATCACTATGACAGCAATGAGAGTTTGGCCAGTTCCGGCTGCAGGGTTCGGTTCAAAGAACCGCCGAAACCGAGACCCGAAAAAGACTTCATCGAGAAAAACAAAAACACGCTGGGATTAGGAACACAGCAGAACAAGTCCTACCTTCGGCTCCATGGCAAAAAGCAGAGAGAAGAAGGCTTTGAAGAGAAGGTAACGATCAGCCCTGGAAGCTATATTTTCTTTGGATCTTCAGGGCTACCACATTTAGTGCCGTGGGAAATTGGGAAGGGGGATTGTTGCAAGATTCTTTTAATTAGAAAACAGAACGGGGGGGGGGGGGAGAAACGGGCATCCTGCAAAGCGGAACATTAGCTTCTTTTTATTGACAAGATCAATTAAAAAATAAATTAAATAAATAAATAAAAAAGATAAGTTACTTGTCCCAGCTTCTGCCAACCTAGCAGTTCGAAAGCACGTAAAAAATTGCAAGCAGAAAAATAGGGACCACCTTTAGTGGGAAGGGAACAGCGTTCCGCACGCCTTTGGCGTTAAGTCATGCCGGCCACATGACCACGGAGACTTCTTCGGACAGCGCTGCCTCTTCGGCTTCGAAACGGAGACGAGCACCGCCCCCTAGAGTCGGGAACCACCAGCACATATGTGCGAGGAGAAGATTTACCTTTGCCTTTATTGACAGGAACGTGTCTGGGTCCCGTTAGAACTCGAAAATAAAAATGGGGGAGGTGGCTATGGCACAGGAACATTTTAGTTTTCGTCTAAAAAAATCTTCAAAGTCAAAAATCACATTTAGGGCCTGGAGTTGGAGGGGTGTGTGTGGAGAGGGAGGATCTTGGAAGTCAGAGCTGGGGAAAGGTTTTATCAGTTTGCTTTATTGTAAATGGGTGTTTTTTGTACCATGTTTCCCCGAAATTAAGACCCTATCTTATATTTTCTTGAACCCTGAAATAAGCGCTTGGCCTTATTTTCAGGGATGTCTTATTATTTTGGGGCGCGTGGAGCAAGACGGGGCTCCTCTTGCCGTCTTACCTGATTTCCACCTGTCTCCATAACCCTAACCAGAGGAGCCTGGATAGCTCTGCAGACTAAAAGCACTGTAATTTAACACTCAGCTGCCTGCAATTACTGCAAGTTCGAATCTCGCCAGGCTCAAGGTTGACTCAGCCTTCCATCCTTTCTAAGGTAGGTAAATTGAGGACCCAGTTTGTGGGGGCAATAAGCTGACTTTGTATAAATATACAAAAGTATGAAGGCTATTGCTTAACGCACTGTAAGCCGCCCTGAGTCTCTGGAGAAAGGCGGCATATAAATCAAATTTAAAAAAAAATGGAAAGGACTGGCTGCAAATGCGGTTAAATGGTTTAAGGGAGGGCTTATTTTCAGGGAAGGACTTATTATCCGGGGAGGTCTTGTTTTCGGGGAAACACGGTAGGTAATCCGTTTGTGAGTGTTCACAGCAGGCTTTCCAATATTCAGACGCATTTTCCAGGTAAAAGAAGTGACCTAGTTTGCTTCTCGGTGTCATCTAAGCTTTTATTCTTCCATCTTTGGTAAGGAGGCTGAGATGAAGCCAGGGGTATGCTGTTAAATAGCAATGGGTGGTGGGGTTTTTTTTTTTTTTTCTTATAATGCTAGGAAAAATAAAATCACAGTAAGCACTGAGCAGGCAGGCTGGAAGGTATGGCTCGTGGGAAGCTGACCATTTCTTCCCCCAACTTAAAATTCCAAAAAATCTTGCTTATGTGGCAAGTGTATGGTAGTTACCCTGACATAAAGGCTGCCTTTGAGAGGCCTTTCTTAGTAACAAAATAGACAGTCACAAAATTCAAACAGACAGAGGAAAAGGAACAAAGAGGAGGGGAGGGAAGGGAAGGGAAGGAAGGAAGGAAGGAAGGAGAGAGAGAGAGAGAAAGAAAAGAAAGAAGGAAAGAAAGAAAGAGAGAGAGAGGAGAGAAGGAAGGAAGGGAGGGAGGAAGGAAAGGAAGGAAAGGAAAGAGAAAGAGACAAAGAAAGAAAGAAAAAAGAGAAAGAAAGAAAGAAAAGAAAGAGAAGGAAAGAAAGAAAGAAAGAAAGCATGGAAAGAAAGAAAGAAAGAAAGAAAGAAGAAAGAAAGAAAGAAAGAAAGAAAGAAAGAAAGAAAGAAAGAAAGAAAGAAAGAAAGAAAGAAAATGGATTGCTGAATGGTTAAAATGATTAGGGGAAAGGGAGGAAAATTGGAAGGGAGGGAGGAAAGAAAGAAGGAAGGAAGGAAGGAAGAAGTCCTGAATTTCTTATAAAATAATAAAGGCAGGATAAAAATATAATATGTTATTGCTGCCCAGAGGAGAGATGGGCAGCATAAAAATTTAATAAAGAAAGAAAGAATTTATCAACAAACGAGTGAGTGAGCTTGCCCTTTCCCTACCACCTTTCTTATAGTTTATATTTTCTTCTATTTTATATGTTCTTCTATTTTAGTTGGGTTCCCTCTGGCTAGAAATGATCCTTCCACCCAAAACGGGGACCATAGCCACTCTCTATTTTTAATTTCCAAGAACGGTTTGGGAACCACTGCGGAGCCAGTGGCATTTTGGGGAAATCAGGATTCTGATAGAAGTCGGTCAGTGGTGAAATCCAAATTTTTTTACTAGTGATTCTGTGGGCGTGGCTTGGTGGGCGTGGCGTGGTTTGGTGGAAGTGGCAAGGGAAGGATATTGCAAAATCTCCATTCCTTTCCCACTCCTGGGGGAAGGATATTGCAAAATCTCCATTCCCACCCCACTCTGGGGCCAGCCAGAGGTGGTATTTGCCGGTTCCCTGAAATGCTCAAAATTTCCACTACCGGTTCTCCAGAACCTGTCAGAACCTGCCGAATTTCACCCCTGAAGTCGGTGTCTTGTGTAGCAGTGGTGGGTTTCCCATTTTGTTACTACCAGTTCGCCGCACGCATGGACACCCGGTTCACACATGCGCCGGCCTTCCGCACATGCGCCCGGCCTTCCGCGCCTGCTCTTTGCTCACATGCGTGCCTTCCGCGAACGCGCCCGGCGTCCAAAACATGCTTAAATAGGACGACATAGAGCCGGGACAGGTGGGCGGGTCCACCCATAATTTCCGCAACCGGTTTGCCTGAACCGGTCTGAACTGGCTGAATACCACTTCTCTTGTGTAGCCTCCTGGCTTTCCGTGGGTTTATTTGGGGGGTGGAGGGGGGAAATCAGAGGCAGAAATAAAGCCAGGTGGGGTTGGGACTTGAGCATCAAAGAGAGAGCCTACTGAGCATCTCAGCGCCCGCGATCACCACCTTGCCGATTTCCGCGTGAAGACAGACGCCTTAAAAAACACAACTCTCGGCGGCACAAAGCAGCGTTCGGCTAAAGCCACTTTCAGCCTTCGGGCAAAGAGCCTTCTATTAACGTTCTCCATTATGACGGCTGCGGCCCCGTCCTTAAATGGGTGCAACACACCTGCGCTAGATAGCCTAAACCTGGTTGGAAGTTGAAATGTCCCCTTAATTCCCCGGCGCATTTTCTCAAGCATCGGTTTTCTTTTTCGGCCATCAGGATTGCCTGATTTCTCCGTGAATCCGAGGATGATGAGTTCCTTTGAGAGAATGGAGCTGCCTCCCGTCTCTCACTCAGCTGCGCTCCGAGCCAGTTGCTTTCCTTCTAAAAAAAAAAAAAAAAAAAAAAATAAGCCTCGTCTATTCCCCCTTTTTACTTCAAAGCAAGAAACATAATGTACAATTTTTTAATGGCTCTAGACTAAGGCACTCAGGCTTTCTCTGCCTTACCTCCGTGTAAACACCTAATCAAGATTGCCCGGGCTTCCACAATAGCAGCCAAATGCAATTCAAGAACCCGGAGCCTTTGAAGTTTTCTTCCAAAGGCCGGTTTACTAGTCTGGGGATAATGACATCTCATGATTGCAGGCCTTTGTTGTCGTCCTTCTTCTTCTCCTTCTCCTCCTTCTTCTTCTTCTTTTTTTTTTTTCCCCCAGCAGGGAAGCAATTACGGGCCTCAATTTAATAGAAGAGACATTACACAGCTTACGATGCTCAAAATGCAATTTCATTTGATCATTTTCTCAATTTGATTGGCATTAATAGAACAGTTCGGGAGGTGGAAGGGGGGGGAGGAAACAAAATTGCGGGTCGAAGTTGCGGCTCCCGTCTTTCTTTTCAAAGAGCTAATGCAGAAGTATGTTTGCTCTACCTGCTGGGCAAATGACGGCTGTGTTGCGCGCAAGCACAAACATTTTTTTTTCCCCCCTTCTCCCCTAACTGTAAGCCTCTCTTGGAAACGTTCAGAGCTTCTTCACCTTTTTTGCTTTGCTCTGAGTTGCAACCGATTGCAACCCGGTCGTTAATTGATATTTGGATCAATGCAGCTCAGCGGGAGGGTTGTTCCTAGGTCCGTTGCAGCCACTAAAATGTTGAATTTTGCTTGGAAAGAGTGCCTCTGACTACATCCCTTGCCTACTTGAGCTATTCTAAACCCCAGATCTTGGTACATTAGAATAGAATAGAATAACAGAGGTGGAAGGGACCTTGGAGGTCTTCTAGTCCAACTCCCTGCTCAGGCAGGAGACCTTACACCATTTCTGACAGATGGCAGTCCAGTCTCTTCTTGAAAGCTTCCGGTGATGAAGCTCCCACAACTTCTGAAGGCAACTTCTGTTCCATGGGTTGATTGTTCTCACTGTCAGAAAAGTTCTCCTTATTTCTAGATTGAATCTCCCCTTGATCAGTTTCCATCCATTATTCCTTGTCAGCCTTCGGGTGCTTTGGAGAATAGCTTGACCCCCTCCTCTCTGTGGCAGCCCCTCAAATATTGGAAGACTGCTATCCTGTCTCCCCTGGTCCTTCTCTTCACTAGACTAGCCAGTCCCAGTTCCTGCAATCGTTCATCGTATGTTTTAGCCTTTTACTAAGGCTTTATAGAGTGGTATTAGTACCTCATTTGATCTTGATTGCATCCAGTGGTGAAATCCAATTTTTTTTACTACCGGTTCTGTGGGCGTGGCTTGGTGGGCATGGTATGGCTTGATGGGCGTGGCAGGGGAAGGATGCTGTAAAATCCCCATTCCCACCCCACTCCAGGGGGAAGGATACTGCAAAATCCCCATTCCCTTCCTACTCCTGCAAAATCTCCATTCCCACCCCACTCTGGGGCCAGCCAGAGGTGGCATTTGCCAGTTCTCCGAACTACTCAAAATTTCCGCGACCGGTTCCCTGAACTGCTTCAAATTTCCACTACTGGTACTCCAGAACCTGTCAGAACCTGCTGGATTTCACCCCTGATTGCATCCCATTTTAGGATTGTGTTGGCTTCTTTTTGGCTGCCACCGCACACTCTTCTTAAAAACCTCCAGTGATGGAGCTCCCACGACTCCCGAAGGCAAGCTGTTCCACGGGTTAATTATCTTCACCGTTAGGAAGTTTCTCCTTAAAATGTTATTTTTACCCACTGCTTTGATCCATCCAAGCAGGGCAATAAAGGCCTAACTCCCGACGGCTGCTAGAAACTCAAGAGTTCGGAATTAGAGTCACTACATTACAAACATTAATCACTAGTATAAAAGCTCGGGCTAACAAGTTATCGTCTTGCCATCTGGAATCGTGGGTTCCCCGGGGTTAAACCTTTCACTGCAACATTCTGCTCCATACGTGGCTTTAATAAGTACCATTAAGCAGTTACTTTGAGTGCATATTCGGCAACCCAAACGTCGGTGTGGTTAACAAAGAGAGCCTGGGGTGAAGGCCGGATGAAATGGAGGAGGCCAGGGCGGGCAAAGATTAAATGGACTGTGGATGGCTTTGTGTTCTAACCCTGGGAGATCCCCATCTCACCTCGTGAGGAGTAGCACCTGAGGCCTTAACTGGAAGTTGATGAAGCTTTAACTTCAAAATAAAAATAAAAAAACCCCAGAAAACAACATCTCTTTCAGCTTTGATGGTGCTTTCCAAAGGCTGGTTACAGGAACTGGGCATGGCTAGTCTAGTGAAGAGAAGGACCAGGGGAGACATGAGAGCAGCCTTCCAATATTTGAGGGGCTGCCACAGAAACGAGGGGGTTCAAGCTATTTTCCAAAGCACCCGAAAGCCAGACAAGGAATCATGGATGCGCGTGCACAGATTGTCCGTGATGACGTCCGGCCGGGTGGGCATAGCCTCCAGCCGCCGTTACTACAGGTTCGCAAGAATCGGACTGAACCGGGAGCAACTCACCATTGGTGCAGTAACACTCCCCAAATTGAACAGAAGAGGACCAAAGATGAACATACCTGATTGAGCCAGGGGTTGTGGAGAAAGGATTCTTCTCAAGACATTGATCAACGGCTCCAAAATTTGTGTGGTGCATGGTAGCCCATGCCATGCTTCCAGTGTGGATAGACTCGACCATACAATACCCTACGGCAAGGGTGTCAAAGTCGATTTCATTGAGGGCCACATCGGGGTTGTGTTTGACCTAGGGGTGGGCTTCAAAAATTTTAGCAAGGGGTTCTCTGCCTGGTTGCTGGGTGGGCGTGGTCATGGTGGGTGTGGCCTAGTCGGCCTCCTGCACCACAGCAGGAGGGGGGCGTTTTTGCCCTCTCCGGGCTCTGAAGGCTTTCCTCGAGCCTCCGGGAGGGGGAAAACAGCCTCCCTAGGCTCTGGAGGCCCTCTGCCCATCCTTCCTGATCTTCCGGTAGACCCGTTTTATGCCCTCTCCGAGCCTACACACGCACCTGCACTTACCGGCATCCAAAACAGGCCACTTGGGGACTCCTGGGAGGGGAGAGGAGGGGAGTGGTGGGTGGGGCCAGCCAGAAGTGGGATTTGGGGGCTCTCTGAACTGCACAGAATCTTAGCTAGAGGTTCTCCTGAACCCCTGCGAACCCCCATCAGCCCACCCCTGGTTTAACCTCAGGGGGCCGGTGTGTACGCGGCCAGCTTGATGTCACTCGTGTCAGGGGCACCTGTGGTGGCCTGAACACTCTGCCAGCGTAAACAGGCTTCCAAGCTCCATTTTCGGCTGGGACGGCCTCCTTCAACCCTCTGCCAGTGAAAATGGAGTTCAAGGGGGGCATGGTCCTTGTGAGCTCTGTTTTCGGCTGGGACGGCCTTCTGCAACCTTCTGCCAGCAAAAACGGAGCATGCGGCCCTCCCGAGCTCCGTTTTTCCTGGCAGAGGCACCCCGCAGGCCGGTCCTTCGTTGTTTCCAGGGTGGCCCCACAGGCCAGATCTAAGCTTAGGACCTGGGTACTTGCGGGACTGCCTACTACCACCAATAGCCTCCCACTGGCTGGTACGCTCCCATAGAGAGGGGCTCCTCCGGGTGCCGTCAGCCAAACAATGCCGACTGGCGGCCCCCAGGGGGAGAGCCTTCTCTGTGGGGGCACCTACGATCTGGAACGAGCTCCCCCCAGAGATACGGAGGATCCCAGATCTGCGCACCTTCCGCCGCGCCTTAAAGACCTTATAGTTTCACCAGGCCGGCCTGGCCTAATTTTCCCCCTCTTTTATAAAAGGTTTTTAAAATTTTAAATATCTCTTAGTATTTTATATATTCAATTTTAAATTGGTTTTAAAAGTTTGGGGGTTTTAAATTTGTCGGGGCCAAAATTATTTAATTTGATTTTATTCTGTTTTTAAATTTTGTATGTATGTGTTTTTATTGTTTGGCTGTGCACCGCCCTGAGTCCTTCGGGAGTAGGGCGGTATAGAAATCTAATAAAATAAATAAATAAATAAATAAATAAGCACCCCACAGGCCCGGATCTGTCCCCCCAGGCTTGAGTTTGACATCCCTGACCTAGGGCAAGGGATCAGAAGGAACATAGAGACCATGTTCTACATGCTTTCCCTATCGTCTTTTTTTCTTGTTAAGTCCCGATACGGTTCTATTGATGCCAGAAGTTGCAATTAAGGGAAGACCTTCTGAGGCTGATTTTCTTTTCCGCCCTAACTGTTATCCTGAAGCATTGTGCTGAGAGAAAAGCAGCCAGTGTACGGTCCTCTGGCTTAAAGAGATGGACCACTTAACCAAGCCTGCCCTTAATTTGTTCGGTTCGAATAAAATCTAATTTGCTTTCTTTTTTTTCCCCCCCTTTTCTTCTTCACGAAGCAAAGGTTTTCCGCTTCTGATGTCTGTAATGAAGACAAGTCGGTAATCTCACAAACGTTGCTCTTCAAAAAAATATAGCAAACCGTGAGACGCCCAAATATGAGACCCCAATTATAAGTAGACAGAGGTCAAAGTTGAAGATGAGGGCTAGAAGATGCTACCATAATCGAGACCCAAGGAAACACTCTCACCTACCTTCCATATATGCTCTAAGATACAAATTTCAAGGGCTGGTTTGCTTTTTGCAGAAAACAACTGTTGTCTTTGGTTGGTTCAAGGTCTGCGCCAAACTTTGGGTGGTGGGTTGAGGACTTCACTCCAAAAATAAGTAGGAACAAAACTCTGATTTTTGCAGGGTAAATTTAGGCACCTTAAAGGAGTGCAGTGGGAGCCTGCAGCCCCAGCAAATCTGAAGTCACCTGTTTTATCTTTGGATACCTCCCAAAAATGCAATTAAAAGGCTGGAAAAAATTGACCTCATTCTGATTATGACAAGGTCACTCTGGAGCACAGAAGTAGAACTAGCAGGCAGATACTTTTTGTACCTCTTTCCTAAGAGATCTTCTAAAATTAAAATAGCAATACCACTTAAACTTATGTACCACGTCACAGTATTTTACAAGCCCTCTCTAAGCAGTTTACAGAGTCAGCCTATTGCCCCCAACTACCATGTTTTCCCGAAAATAAGACCAGGTCTTATATTAATTTTTGCTCCAAAAGGCGCATTAGGGCTTATTTTCTGGTTAGGTCTTATTTTTGGGGAAATATGTTACTCTAAATGCACCCATCTGGCTGACAATCTTAACGGGGGCTTATTTTGGGGGTAGGGCTTATATTACGAAGAGACGCAGTGGCTCAGTGGCTAAGATGCTGAGCTTGTTGATCAGAAGGTTGGAAGTTCAGCGGTTCGAATCCCGAGTGCCACATGACGGTGTGAGCTCCCATGACTTGTCCCAGCTCCTGCCAACCTAGCAGTTTGAAAGCATGTAAAAAATGCAAGTAGAAAAATAGGGACCACCTTTGGGAAGGTGTGAAGGGAACAGCGTTCCATGCGCCTTTGGCATTTAGTTATGCTGGCCACATGACCATGGAGATGTCTTCAGACAGCGCTGGCTCTTCGGCTTTGAAACGGAGATGAATACCATCCCCTAGAGTTGGGAATGACTAGCACATATGTGGAAGGGGAATCTTTACCTTATATTACGAGGATCCTGAAAAATCATGCTAGGACTTATTTTCCGGTTGGGTCTTATTTTCGGGGAAACAGGGTATCTGGGTCCTCATTTTACTGAACTCAGAAGGATGGAAGGCTGAGTGAACCTTGAGCCAGTCAGGATCAAACTGCTGGCAGTGAGCAGTAAGTTAGCCTGCAGTACTGCATTCTAACCACTGCGCCACCAGGGCTCTTTTCACTGTTTTACTCTACGCAAGCGTGGAGCAAATGATGGAAGGCAAGGCAACATTAAAGAATATCTTTCCTGAACGGATTTCCTAAGCACAGTTTAGAGCAGCGGTCACCAACCGGTGGTCCATGGACCACTGGTAGTCCGTGAGAAAATTTTGGTGATCCGCAGAAAAATAATTTGCATTTTTTATATTGCACTAAGTCAGGGATCTTCAAACTATGTCCCCTGGGCCAGATACAGCCTGCCAAAGTAATTAATCCCACTTGCTGACGGGATGGGGTCCTTCAGGCATTTAGCTTGGCTGCCTGTTTAGTAGCTCCAGCCCCTCCCTCCCTCCTTGGGAGTCCAGGTGCTTCAGTGAGGGGTGCACGAAACTTCAGCCGGGCTCCTCAAGAGACAGAGTTTGCGGGGGGGGGGCGCGATCTAGCGCCTGGACTGGCTACAAGATAAACGTTCATTCTTGATCGTATTTGAGATTCCTAGCTACAATGGACAGCAAAGCTAGGATTGACCTTGGGCGCTTCTCTTTGCTAACAGGCATCCATGCTAAGTGCCTGAAGGACCCCATCCCATTACTAATTCATAATAGTGGTATGCGGGATTTGAAGTTATGAATTTAGTGGTCCCTGAGATCTGAAAGGATGGCGACCCCTGGTTTAGAGCAGAGGTCCCACAGCCCCAATCCATGGACTGGTACTGGGCTCGTGGCATGCCAAAAACCGGGCCACGCAAACAAGCAAAACCCTATACGTGCATTGCAGGCAGCAGGCAAAACTTCCAGAGTCTGTGGAAAATCTGCTCTCTCGGAACCGGTCCCCGGTACCCAAAAGGATGGGGTGGGTGCTGGTTTAGAGAGTCTCTGCTCTGTTTCAGATTCAAAACACCTGATTTTATTCCTGGTTAGAAACAAGCTCCTCCGCTAGGAATGTTCTCCTTCGTAGTCCAAGCTTCTTAGCTTAAATAGCTAAAGCAAGCAAACATTTCTTAATCACCTCAAGAATAAAATCCTATTAGCGCCGGAGAGATGTTCTGAAGGATGGGATCAAAATCCCCTAAAACCCAAGTCCTCCTAATTAAGCGAAGTATATGATGGGACACAGTGGCTCAGTGGCTAAGACGCTGAGCTTGTCGATCAAAAGGTCAGCAGTTCAGCAGTTCGAATCCCTAGTGCCGCGTAAGGAGGTGAGATCCCGTTACTTGTCCCAGCTTTTGCCAACCTAGTAGTTTGAAAGCAGGTAAAAAATGCAAGTAGAAATATAGGGACCACCTTTGGTGGGAAGGGAACAGCGTTCCGTGCGCCTTTGGTGTTGAGTCATGCCAACCACATGACCATGGAGACGTCTTCGGACAGGGCTGGCTCTTTGGTTTTGAAACGGAGATGACCACCGCCTCCTAGAGTCGGGAACGACTAGCACATATGTGCGAGGGGAACCTTTACCTTTATACCTTTATATGATGTCAACTACTTTGCAAAAAGACTACTGTCACACCTATAGAAACGTATGCACCAGAAGCATTTAAATTAAATGTGTTTATTGCACAGAGCGAATACGGGCTTTTTTTTTTCTTTTTTTTCTTTTTGCTCATTTGTTTTATATTTCTGTAGCCCTGAAATTCAAATGCTCTTTTGGAGCGCTCAATTTTTCTAGCCCAGTCAATTCAATTTGTCTCCGTGGCTTATTGGAAGAATAAAATGAGATCCAAACACTTTCTTGTCATTGCCTTCGAGGCTAAGAGCTTTGGGCATTTTAGCACAGCAGTTTCTTTCCCAAATTCATGCTATTAGTGTGTATTTAGCATGGTATATAAACATTTAAAAATAAGTAAACCTTTTCTCAGCTTTTCAGAAATATCTTACTAAAGACTAGGGCGCTGTTGGCGAACCTTTTTGGCACCGAGTACCGAAATGGGAGCGGGCGCACGTGGGGGAGAACCGGAAAAGCAGCTCCCTGGGGCTCTTGCGCGCATGCACACTGGGGAGCTGCTCTTCTGGTTTCCAGCGCTCCCACACATGCAAAGACCAGCTGGCCAGCACGCTGCTGTTCTGTCCCCGTACCTCGCACACACCCAACCAGCCAGCCGAGGGTTAAATAAACTCTTCAAACACACAACGTCAGTGATAAGGAACTTGGCAGCAACTCCATGGCTGCCTGCCAAGAACTTTTACTCCGATAACACAGACAAAAATACACACAGTTTGAATAGTCCAGTTTGTAATTAAATCCACGGCAAATAGGTGTTGTGTCCGAAGGTGCAAGTGCCTCGCCAGAGATTAGCTTTGTCCATCACAGAGTCCGAATGGCCACCACACTCCCTTTTATAGCCTGTGGGGTGTGGTCCAGTGACTCAGCTTAATCTCTGGCATGCCTCCTTTTCTGCTGCGCACGCTTGTCTCTCCGACGCTGGCATGGGTCCAACCACAATGTTTCTTCGTCACTATCCGACGGCTCGGAAACACCTGGCTCCTGGCCAATCTCTTCTCCTTCGGGAGACACCTGAGGCATTGCCAGAGAGGAGGGTCCTGGAGAGGGAGGCCTGGCCGTCTCCTCTCCTTCATGTTAGGAGTCTTCTTCCTCCGATAAGATAGGCTCGGAGGATGGAGCCACAACAGCTGCATGTGCCAAAGCCCAAAAGAGAAACAGGTGACGGCTACTGTGCCCGGAGAGATAGCTCTGTTGGTCTTCGTGCGCGCATGTGCACCAGAAACCGTAAGACCAAGTGACCAGTGCATATGTGTGTGCCAGAAACCGGAAGCTCAGCTTCCCAGCTCACGCATGCGTGGTGGGGAGCTGCTCTTCCGCTTTCCGGAACTCCCGCACATTCAAAGACCAGCTGGCCAGCACACTTGCACATGCCAAAACCCAGAAGAGCAACGGGTGACAGCTAGTGTGCCCAGAGAGATAGTTCTGTTGATCTTCGTGCGCGCATGTGCACCAGAAACCGGAAGCTCAGCTTCCCAGCTCATGCATGTGTGCTACGGAGCTGCTCTTCTGGTGCTTCCGTCCATGTAAAGACCAGTTGGCTGGCACACATGCATGCACTGGAATCTGGAAGAGCAATGGGCAACGGCTGGCATGCCCAGAGAGATGGCTCTGCATTCCACTTCCAGCACGCATGCCATAGGTTCGCCATCATGGGACTAGGGGCCAGACAAATAATATTCCCTGGCTGTTGTGGCTCCGTTACCTGAGCCTGTGTTATCGGCAGGAGAGGACTCCGAGAGTGAAGGAGAGGAGTTGGCAAGGCCTCCCTCTCCAGGACCCTCCTCACTGGCAATGCCTTCGGTGTCCGCCGAAGGGCAAGAGATAGGGCCGGGGCCAAGCACGTCCACACAGCCACAGGTGGACAGTGATGAGGGTAATGAGTCTTGGCTGGATCCTCGGCAGCGTCGCAGAGATAAGCGCGCGCAACAGAAGAAAAGGCATGCCAGGGATTAGGCTGAGTCACTGGACCACACCCCACAGGGTATAAAAGGGGGTGAGGTGGCCATTCAGACTCTGTGACGGACAAAACTAACTACTATCGAGTCACATTGCATCTTTGGAAACAACATTATCGGCCTTGGATTTATTTTATGAACTGGACAATTCTTGACTGTGGGTATTTTGTTTATTGAGTAGAAGTTCTTGGCAAGCAGCTACTGGGTTGCTGTCAAGCGTCTTATCGGAAGAATTGGTTGACTGCCAGTTTATTTAACCCCTGGCTGTCTGTTTGTGTGCATGTGTGAGACAGGGACAGAACACTGACCCAGTCTCTCTTCTCAGAATGTGAGGAAACCTACCGTGGCACCTAGGATGGCTGGAGCTTCCTTGAACCACCATTTGTCTGAAATGTTATAGGATTTCTTTTCTTCAGCAGGGGGTTGGACTAGAAGACCTTCAAGGTCCCTTCCAACTCTGTTATTGTGCTTGTGCCAGACAGCAGTTATCTCAGAAACTCAGAGAAAGGCAGACAGAACTGAAGATGTACTGCAGTGAGTTTCCTTAGATTAGAACTTGGGAAGAAATCCAAATATAGTTTACTACTATTTGATATATTTATTCAAGAACCAAAATGGGCTGCCTGTACTTTTTATAGAGAAGAAAATTGTCCTTTTGCATGAGAAACACGGATGAAATCCTACCGGTTTGAACCGGTTTGGGCGATCCGCTAGAGATTATGGGCATCAGTTTGCTGAACCGGTAGTAACTACCCCCCTTTGGTCCACCCATGCCCTGCCGGTCGCCACTCACCTCTTCCGGCCGCTCGATATTCCACAGAATACGATGTTAAATGCAGCAGAGAGAATGCTAACTTTTCTCCCTCCATTCAGAATGGAGCTGCTGCAGCCTGTGTCTTTAAGGTAGTCCCCAGGAGGGAGGGGACAGGGTGGGGAGCAGCTGGAATGGAGCCGTTTTTGTGAAAGGCAGGAAAATGGGGAAGGGGATTTTCCTGCCTATCATCCATTCCTCAATCTCAGCAGAGACAGAGGGAAGGATGGTAGGCAGGAATATTCCCCTCCCCATTTTTCTGCCATTTGCAACAAAGAGTGGCTGGGAGGGGAGGGACCGGCGAAGAGCCCCTCGATGTGAGTGATGTCGAGTTGGCCACGCCCACCCAGTCACATGCCCTCCCCCCCACCAAGCCACGCCCACAGAACCGGTAGGGGAAATGTTTTAATTTCACCCCTGATGAGAAACCAATATTCCCATTTAATGGTTAATGGTGTCTATATATTCATATTTGGCACAATAAACTCAGAACCGGGGCGGGGGGGACTTTCTTGTCTGTTTGTCTGTTTATAACCTTCAATTGGGCATAACGGTGCATCGTAAGACAACAATTTTCGAATCAGAGTACTTTGGATGGGCGAACTTAAAGAATGCGTCCAAAATCCAGGACCTGTTGTGCAACTTGAACCCACCACTCGCATATGTTGAGCTGTGTGTGTGTGGTGAGCTGCTGCCCCCCACTCGTGCAACCCCGGTTCCCTTTTCTCTCCCCCCCCCACTTGTTGGTCCGCCAAGCTGCCCAACATTCTTCTTACCCAACCAACATAGGAACCGAGCCTTAAATTTCCCTTACAATTTACTCATTTTAGGCTCACCAATCTACGAGGTGTCCGACGGATGGCGTGGGCTCCAGCCAAGCTGCATGGCTGAACGTAACCCCCTCAAGCAAGGGTTCCACCCAACATCCCTTAGGAACCCAGGTGGAACTAAGAAGCCGGCCGAGCGGTGGTAACAATCTGCTAGAACTTGAGAATGCTTGCCCAGGTTCCAGTGCTTACATAGAAACATCGGAGGTGGAGCAGGACAGCAGAGGTGCTCTGCATTGTGAGTTATATCCACCTGCCTGCTTTAACGTTGCCAGTGAAAACAGCCCGTTCTCTGCCCAAGCTCCATACCTTCTTCAGCACCATGCCAAGAAACGGTCCGTGAATTTAACCTTTGCTGGGAAGCCTCTTCAGCGGAGTTCCTACCACAACTCGCCAGGGTTTCCTTCGCCATGCGCGGGTGAAAAGTGCCAAGCCGGCTTTGAAAACGTCTCTGGACTCCATCACCCATACTTCTACAGGTGTACCGTTTCAGAGCCTCAGCCTTTCCCCTGCCATGGCCAATGCTGGAATCCCATAGGGGAGGAGCGCGCGTCGTATACTCACACCGGTAACCAGAAAAAGCCGGTAAACGGAGCCGTTGCATCTTGCAAAGCTTGGCAGATTTATACAGAAGAGATCCCTAACAACTATGCTTTTGATTACTCAGGGTAAAGATAATGTTTTATGAATACCGTTTTCAGAAGTACTCAAATGAGATGGTCTGTTGACACCTCCTTGTTTTGTTGACCCACCCGTTAAACCAAACTCAGTGTCAGGGGTTCCAAGTAATACACCCATACTAAGCAAAACTCGGAGGCAGGTGAATTCCTCAAAAGAATAGCTTTATTGGATATATCATATTGGCACAGATCTGGTGAAAACCGACTCTGGAGGCTCCCACTGTTTTCAGCTACCGTATTTTTTGGAGTATAAGACGCTCTGGAATATAAGGCGCTCCTTATTTTGAGGTGGGAGGGTGGGGGGGGGAGAAACATTAAAAAAATAAAAATTCTGCTTGAGAAGCTGTCCGTTAGAGAGACTGCATTTGCAGCCTCCAAAAGTTCCGTTTGCAAAGGAGCTTTTCTTTGCAAAGGCAGCCTCTCAAACGGAACTTTTGGAGGCTGTTTGAGAGGCTCTCTGTTTGGGAGGCTACATTTGCAGCCTCCAAAAGGGTGGGGGACGGCGGGTGGGTGGGGCTACATTTGGTGTATAAAACACCCAAATTTCCACCCTCTTTTTTGGGGGGGAGAGTGTGTCTTATACTCCGAAAAATACAGTAATTAAAAGTAAAAGTTTTTCCCTCAACCCCAAACAATCAGTCACATGGCCCAATCAAAGCACCGTCTGGTTGCCTGGTGACATCACTCCGCCTTCCTCTGACCAGGTGTGAGAATGTCCTTGGTTCCCAAGAGAAAGTATTTTGTTTTGGCTACAAAACCGCAGCTATCTCTAATCCCCCCCTCCCTATCCCTCAGCTCCAGTGTGGCAGCACTGAAGTTCCAAGATGGCTTCAACCAGGCCAGCTTCAGGGTTGATAGTCAGTTTAGCCATGGTTTTCTGGGCAAGGTCAGTATAGCCAAGGGTTTCTGGAAAAATGTAGAGTCTGAGATGAAGAATGGATGGAAAGTGGGCATGCAAGTGTTTGGGGAGCAGTTGTGGGTGTCAAGGCAGGAAGAGGAAGCAGCTGGAGACATCTCAGGTAGCTTCAAGAGGTTGACAATGGGAATGGTGCTCCATAAGTAATGATCCCAGGAAGGGGTACATTGGGACAGGGGTCTCCAACCTGAGCAATTTTAAGACTTCTGGACTTCCATCTCCCAGAATTCCCTAGCCAATATGGCTGTCTGGAGACTTCTGGGAGTTAAAAGTCCTCAAGTCTTAAAGTTGTCAAGGTTGGAGACTCCTACATTGGAATGCAAGGCAAAGAAGTTAAGAAGATGAACAATGTTGAAAGAAATGTGGGCAGGATTCAAAGAAAGACTGGAAACTAGAGAAGGGGTTGGAGGAGAAGACTTGTCCGGTGAGAACATCATCTCAGGTAGCTTCAGGAGGTTGACGATGGGAGTGATGCTCCATGAGTAATGATCCCAGGAAGGGATACATTGGGACAGGGGTCTCCAACCTGAGCAATTTTAAGACTTGTGGACTTCCATCTCCCAGAATTCCCTAGAATTCTGGAAACTAGAGAAGGGGTTGGAGGAGAAGATTTGTTTGGTGAGAACATCACCACCCTCAGATTATTTGGGTTCTAAAAGGGGTGCCTATTGACAAGGGGGGGGGGACCGCATTATAAGCTGCTCACAAAATTCGGTGCCTTTTCATTGCTTCTTGTGTCTTTTTCTCCTGGCACCCCTCTTTACTTGCCCTTGTTCCTTGAGGTCCTCACAGCCACTTGCTCCTCACCCGGTGAAGAGAAGCCTCTCTCCAACGGCGCAGCTGATCCAGGCGGTAGAACAGCACCACCGAGAAATCTCTCAGCTGGCAAATGACCACCTTGCCAGGAATCATTTGGCTAGCATGTTTCCCCCCATAATCCAGAGAGGGGAGAGCGACTCGCAGCTCCACCTGGAGAGCGGCGAAGAGGCCCAGCCTGTTCTCAGCCGCAGCAATTCCGAGGGCTACTTGCTTCAGATGGAAAAGCAAAAAGAAAGGAAAGGAAAGAAAGAGAACCGGAAGGTGAGCAAAGGAGAGTAACCCACACGGTGCAGGGAAGGGGCAGGCGGGTGGGTGTCGATCTTCGTCTTGTAGTGTTGCATAACCAAAATGACTTTGCAGACTATTTATTTATTATTTATTTATTAATCAAATTTCTATACCGCCCTACTCCCGAAGGACTCAGGGCGGTGAACAGCCGAGATAAAAATATAGATAATACAAATATTTTAAAAAATCCCTTAAAATTATAAAATATTTTGGCCGAAACACAGATTAAAACACCCAATTTATAAAATCACACGAATTAAAAATTTAAAAGAGGAGAATTAGGCCAGGCCAGCCTGCTGAAATAAAAAAGTTTTGAGAGCACGACGAAACGTGCGCAGATCCGGGATCCTCCGTATCTCTGAGGGAAGCTCATTCCAGATGGTAGGTGCCCCCACAGAGAAGGCTCTCCCCCTGGGGGCCGCCAGTCAACACTGTTTGGGCGACGGCAACCTGAGAAGCCCCTCTCTATGGGAGTGTACTGGTTGGTGAGAGGCTGTTGGTAGCAGAAGGCGGTCTCGTAAATACCCCGGTCCGATGCCATGAAGCTCTCTAAAGGTGGTAACCAAAACCTTGAAGCGCACCCGGAAGACCACCGGGAGCCAGTGCAGCTCGCGCAGGAGGGGGGCCATATGGGAGCGCCACGTCACTCCCATAACCACCCGCGCGGCCGCATTCTGGACCAGCTGGAGCCTCCGGGTGCTCCTCAAGGGGAGCCCCATGTACAGAGCATTGCAGTAGTCCAGGCGGGAAGTAACGAGAGCATGAGTGACCGTATTTAACGAGACTAGCAGGAGCTTTTGGATTCTCGGTGGTTTTTGCAGAACTAACAGTGAAAATAAATATATTTCTCTCTCTTCATACCCACCAGGCAGAGTGGCATGTGGAAAAAAACCTCAGCAAACAGGGCAAAGAGATGCTGCCCAGGGAATGGTTAGATAAGAGACAGTGTGTCAGGGTTCCAAGTAACCTATCAGGGCGGAAGCCATCTTTTCTATTAGGCCTTCAAACCTGATACGGTGTAGCCCTCGGCTGCGTAACAGGTTGAGAAAGAGGCTCAGAAAGTGCCCTCAGCCTGCAAAGCAGACAGCGGGAACTTTGTACTTCCAAGTTTGCGAGAACCTGTTAATGTGGCCTTATAATGTGAAAGCCAGCTGAGTTTATTTATTTTATTTATTTATTTTATTCAATTTGTATACCGCCCTTCTTCTAGTGGACTCAGGGCGGTGCACAGCCAGAACTAAAACACATACCAATACAAAATTTAAAATTATTAAAAAAAATTACATAACTTTGGCCCAAATTTAAAACAATTCAAATTAAAACCCATTGACAATTTAAAAAGCTAAAAAACTAAAAAAAGACTAAAGAAGCGGGGGAGGTTCACGCCAGCCCTCTTTGATGGAAAAGAAAAGTTTTCAGGGCACGGCGAAAGACCCGGAGATCCGATATCCTTCGTATCTCCCGGGGCAAATCGTTCCAAAGGGCAGGAGCTGCCACAGAGAAGGCCCACCCCCTGGGGGTCGCCAGCCGACATTGCCTGGCTGACGGCACCCTGAGGAGTCCCTCTCTGTGGGCGCGTACTGGTCGGCGGGAGGCTATCGGCGGCAGAAGGCGGTCCCGCAAATACCCAGGTCCCATGCCATGGAGCGCTTTAAAGGTGGTGACCAACACCTTGAAGCGCACCCGGAAGACCACTGGAAGCCAATGCAGCTCACGCAGGAGAGGTGTCACATGGGAGCGCCTCCTCGCTCCCATAATCCCCCGCGCGAGTTAGTTTGGGCAAGTCATTCCCACTCAGCCGAACCCACCTCACAAGGTGGTTGTTGTGGGAAAAATAGGAGGAAGGGATTATGTAAAATATGTTTAGATTTCCTTGTGTTATTCATAAAAATAACAAAGGTGGGAGGACAGACAGACAGGGATGGATGGATGGATGGATATGGGATGGATGGAAGATGATAGATAGATAGATAGATAGATAGATAGATAGATAGATAGATAGATAGATGATATGGATGGATGGACAGACAGACAGACATGGATGGATGGATGGAAGATGATAGATAGATATGGAAGATGATAGATAGATAGATAGATAGATAGATAGATAGATAGATAGATAGATGATATGGATGGATGGACAGACAGACAGACATGGATGGATGGATGGAAGATGATAGATAGATATGGAAGATAGATAGATAGATAGATAGATAGATAGATAGATAGATAGATGATATGGATGGATGGACAGACAGACAGACAGACATGGATGGATGGATGGATGGATGGATGATGGATGGATAGATAGATACCGTGTTTCCCCCAAAATAAGACAGGGTCTTATTTTCTTTTGACCCCCAAAATATGGCCTTGGCCTTATTATCAGGGTGTCCGGCAGAGAAAGGCTCCCTCCGTGCACCATCAAACCCAGTCCCTCCTATGGTGGGGGAGTCAAGTGGCCCGAAGGTGCCAAGCCACGTGAGCGCCTGTTCCCTCCCCTGCTTGCACGCCTCCCAGGCCTCACCATGTTGATGTGGGCAAAGCCAGTGAGCACCCAGCTGGAAGCCGCTGGAAACGGAGAAGACGCCAGTCGGGCCAGCTGCCTGCTACCAAGTCTTCCAGCAGCCAGGGCAGAGAGTCTTCCGGCAGCCGGGGCAGAGAGGCAGTGAAGAGAGCTGCAGCCCCACATGGGGAGACTGTGCCGCCACTGCCACCATCCAAGTACTGAGGATGGCTTCCTCTGCAGCTTCCAAAACCCGGCTGGAAGCCGAGAAGAGGCCGGTCAGGACAGCCGCCTGCTGTCGAGTCTTCCGGGAGCCGGAGCAGCCACATGGAGTTGGAACCATAGAGCGGGAAGTGGCGCACCAGAGGGTTAACGTCATTGCCCAGAGGATCATTGCTTGCCCTCTCCCCTCTTTGGAAGAGCTTTATAGCTCCCGCTGGCTTAAGAAAGTTCAAAACATTCTTAAAGATCCATCTCATCCTGGGCACCCTTTTTTTTTTTTTGAACTATTACCATCTGGCAGACGGTACAGGACAATCAAAACAAGGACGAATAGGCTGAAAAACAGCTTCTATCCCAGGGCAGTAACCATATTGATGTCATAGGGCCTAGCTATCTGCGAGACCGCCTGCTGCTACCGACGACCTCCCATCGACCCGTGCGCTCCCACAGAGAGGGCCTCCTCAGGGTGCCATCAGCCAAACAATGTAGGCTGGTGACCCCCTGATCTGTCCCCGTCCCCACACACACACAAACACAGCCAGCCGAGGGTTAAGGAAACACTTTGGAACGCACCCAGGTCTTATCTCCCACTTGGCAGCGATAGACACACCGTCTGCCAAGTGACTTTATTTTCACAAACAGAAAGATAAGATACGAAACTAAAACTTCATATTACCCCTTTGTTCAGGGCTCCAGGGCAAAAGGTTACACAAAGATGGATGTGAGGCTCGGAGGCCTTGGACCTGACTATGAAACCATCAAAGAAAAAGTAAGAGGAATGGCATTTATGAATATCTTCTTCTTCCTGTGGGCTGTTTGTCCTGCAGAACGTTACAAATGGAGGGTTTTGGCTGAGTTACCAAATTAAAATCAGGAAGAAGGGAATGGACAACGAATCTCTAGATCAGAGGTCTTCAAACTTGGCGGCTTTCAGACTTGTGGACTTCAACTCCCAGAATTCTGGGCTGGAGAATTCTGGGAGTTGAAGTCCATAAGTCTTAAAGCTGCCATGTTTGAAGACCTCTGCTCTAGCTTCTGATAGCATTGATGATGCTACCTAGTTTGGCAATGAAATGTCTACTAGATAGAAAACCATCAGGCTTATAACCCTATTGAAAACCAATAACACTATTGAAATAAGTAGAAAGTTTAAATTGGGAAAATAGTAGCGTGTATGTATGTATGTATATGTATATATATATGTGTGTGTGTGTGTGTGTGTGTGTGTGTGTATATATATATATATATATATATATATATATATATATATATATATATATATATATATATATATATATATATGTAGGTCTTTGGTTATTCAGGTTTTCTCCCGCGTAAAATTGGAAGTGTCTTGGCGATGTTTCGACGAAGTCTCATTCGTCATCTTCAGGCTGGTGTTTTCGGCTTCGTGCTTCTAGGAGCAATGTGAAATAGCAGCTGCGATCTCACATTGCAATCTCACATTGCTGCGATCTCACATTGAGCTGCGATCTCACATTGCTGCGATCTCACATTGAGCTGTGATCTCACATTGAGCTGCGATCTCACATTGCTCCTAGAAGCACGAAGCCGAAAACACCAGCCTGAAGATGACGAATGAGACTTCGTCAAAACGTCGCCAAGTCACTTCCAATTTTATGCGGGAGAAAACCCGAATAACCAAAGACCTACATACCAATACCCGCAAAAACCTCAAGATCTTTGTGTAGCCATAGTAGGGTGATATCTCAAATCACCACTTTCAGGCTTTATCAGACATTTTGTGTTGTCTGTTCTGAGACTTATGGGAGACATATATATATATATATATATATGAATTTATTATAAACATAAATATATTAAGATTAGGGGGTGGAAGACTAGGACTAGGTATATCTAAATTTATGATTTAGAGGATGTAAAAAATATATTGGAAAGTATAGTTTTCAAGGACTATAAATTCAGGGGACTTAGAGATATAATCTTGGGGCTGATTAAATCTTATTGACAACTGGTTTTATTGGTGTTTACAGAAAATTGAGATATTGAAAATGTGGTGAAACACTGAGTGATATTTATAATATTAAAATATTAGTGATTTAAAGGCCTAATAAGTATATTGTACAAAGAAATGTTATTGATGTTTACATATACTTTTGGAGAAAGTGATAAAAAATCATAAAGAGAGAAAAGTATTGTTTAAAGATAATGAGGTAAGAACTCCAACAAATGGGGAAAATGATTACAAATTGGGAAAATAGCATAATATAGATTGATACATAAAATAATGTATTATAATTATAATGAGCACATTAAGGTTAGAAGTTGGAAGATAAAAACCCTGTATATGTAATTGTATTTTTACTGTGAGCACTGTGTGAAAAATATGTTAATCCAGTCACTGTCTACAAAAAATGTTGGTTGTTAAAGAAAAACTGCAAATAAAACATATACAAAAGAACAAAAAAATAATGGCAGAAAGTGAAGAGGAACTTAAGAGCCTCTTGATGCGGGTGAAGGAGGAGAGTGCAAAAGTTGAGTTCTTGAAACTCAACATTAAGAAAACTAAGATCATGGCATCCGACCCTCTCAATTCCTGGCAAATAGATGGGGAAGAAATGAAGGTAGTGACAGATTTTATTTTCCTGGGCTCCAAGATCACCACAGATGGGGACTGCAGACAAGAAATTAAAAGACGCTTGCTCCTGGGGAGGAAAGCTATGGCAAAGTTAGTGTACTAAAAAGCAGAGACATCACCCTGCCAACAAAAGTGCATACAGTCAAGGCTATGGTTTTCCCAGTTGCAATGTTATATTAAGTTATATTAAATATTAAATAAATAAATGTATGGCTGTGAAAGTTGGACCATAAGGAAGGCTGAGCACCAAAAAATTGAGGCCTTTGAACTCTGGTGCTGGAGAAGACTCCTGCGAGTCCCTTGGAGTGCAAGACGATCAAACCCGTCAGTCCTAGAGGAGATCAACCCTGATTGCTCTTTAGAAGGCCAGATCCTGAAGAGGAAACTCAAATGCTTTGGCCACCTAATGAGAAGGAAGGACTTACTGGAGAAGAGCCTAGTGCTGGGAATGATGGAGGGCAAAAGAAGAAGGGGACGGCAGAGAACGAGGTGGCTGGATGGAGTCACTGAAGCAGTTGACGTGAGCTTAAATGGTCTCCGGCGGATGGCAGAGCACAGGAAGGCCTGGAGGAACATTGTCCATGGGGTTGCGATGGGTCGGACACGACTTCACAACTAACAACAACAAGGCAACCTGGTATTCTTGAGATATTTTAGACTTCCAATCATGTTAATCCCATGAAGCACAGCCAAAGACAAAGGATCGTCGGAGATGTCATTCAAAGCATCTGGAAGTTGCACATGCCTGGATGAAGGATTGGGTGGATGGATCCCTTCCTGGGTCCATTCACAACAGAGAGTTCTACTTTTGCTGATCAGTTGGGTTACCTTGCTCAACAACGTAGCTGACCAAGGAGACAATCAGCAGAAGAGACGTACCATTTCAGAACTTGCTCTTGAGGATATTTCCAATATGGTGGTAACAATCCTGGGAAGGTTAAGAGTTTATTTAAACTCCTGCAGAAGTCTGTCTTAACAGATCTTAACAAAGTTGGAAGGGACCTTGTAGGTCATGTAATCCAACCCTCCTCCCCATCCAAGCAGGAGACCCTACACCATTTCTGACAGATGGCAATCCAGTCTCTTCTTGAAAGCCTCCAGTGATGACGCTCCCATAACTTCCTAAGGCAACCTCTGTTCCATTGGTTGATTGCTCTCACGGTCAGAAAAACATCTCCTTATTTCCTGGTTGAATCTCTCCTTGTTCAGTTTCCATCCATTATTCCTTGGTGGGTCTTTGTTAAAACTTGAATGCTGAACCAGATGTGGCATTCACGTAACTCAACAAAAATCTTTGAATGTAATCCTCTATTTTTGAGGATATGAGAGCTGCCCACTGCTACAAAAGAAGTCTTGTATGTGTGTGTGTGCTAATTTTATTTAATTGATAAATTAATTCATTTTAGGTATGCATTTCCTTAGAAAAACGTAAGTGGGGAGAAGCTGATCGTGATTGGTATTCTAACCACTAGGCCAGAGGTCTTCAAACTTGGCAGCTTTAAGACTTGTGGACTTCAACTCCAGCTATGCTGGCTGGAGAATTCTGGCACTTGAAGTCCACAAGTCTTAAAGCTGCCAAGTTTGAAGAGCTCTGCACTAGGCCCATCTAAGTTCACAAATTGAGGGAGAAGAGATAAAAAGTCACGTGAAGATCTTAACAGGACTTGACCACCTTCCTTTCCTTGCTAACTCAGATTCGGTTTCAGATTAAGAGTTGGAAGGGACCTTGTAGGGAGGGGTGGGTTCTAAATTTTTTTACTACCGGTTCTTTGGGCGTGGCTTATTTTGTGGGTGTGGCTTGGAGGTCATGTGACTAGGTGGGCGTGGCTAGCTGGTCAGAGTCATTTCTGGAAGGTCCTCGCACTTACGACCCGACTCATTTGTTTGCTTTTAACACTGATCAGCTGTAGGACGGCCCTTTGAAGTCCCGTGGCAAGAGTTTAAACAGTTTTTTCCCTCTGGTCATCAGCTGGGACTCAGGAGGCAGCAATAGATTGGGGGTGGGACCAAATAAAAGGTAAGAATAATGTGGGGGGGTGGGGGTGGGAGGGCGGGGGGGAGAACCGGTTCGGTGAGATCATATCATCACCGCTACCGGCTCGGCCGAACCAGACCGAACCGGGAGGAACCCACCACTGCTTGTAGGTCATCTAGTCAAACCCACTGCCGAAGCAGAAGACCCTACACCATTTCTGACAGATGGCAGTCTGGTCTCTTCTTGAAAGCTTCCAGTGATGAAGCTCCCTGAACTTCGTAAGATAATTTCTGTTCCATCGGTTGATTGTTTTCACTGTCAGAAAATTTCTCCTTATTTCTACGTTGAATCTCTCCTTGATCAGTTTCCATCCATTATTCCTTGTCTGGCCTTCAGGTGCTTTGGAAAATAGCTTGACCCCCTCCTCTCTGTGGCAGCCCCTCAAATATTGGAAGACGGCTATCCTGTCTCCCCTGGTCTTTCTCTTCATTAGCCTAGCCATGCCCAGTTCCTGCAACCGTTCATCATATGTTTTAGCCTCCGGTCCGGAAGTCCTCCAACTTCCAAAGACTAAGCTCCCTTGGGTTCTGTCCTTCATGACCAAAATAAATAAATCAATGTCCAGAAAACGTCTGGCTATGTTCAGAGTAGATCAGACTTCCAAGGTGTAGCTTTTTTTTTTTTAAGCCTTGGTAGAACATATCCATTAGTCTGTGTTCTCCTGCAGAGAATTCCAATTGCAGATCAGGATGCACAAATCCATTCTCTTCTAGCGTAACCGAGGGTGCTTGCTTTAATGCAGTTGAGCTGTTCTGGGGAATTTAGATGGTCCTGGCTTTATCACAAAAGGATAAAATAATAATAATAATAATAATAATGGAAGTCAACCCAACCGAGAAAAATCTAATTGTGAAGAGCTGAATGCGCATTATGCCTTGTTAGGAAACATTGGCCATTAATCTGATGCCTGATGTTTCTCCTTCGGCCCAAAAGAGAAGATGAAGCTGATTAACCGAGAAAGAATTGAGAAAAAAAGCCTCTTTCCCAAACCTTCATATTTTTTTTTATTTATTTTTTTTACTTTCAATGAATGGAAACATGCTAGGTATTTTCCATGTTACTGGTACAACAGGATCAGTACTCTACATTCGCTCAACTTACACTCAATTGTTTTTAGCAAGTTGTAGTGGTGATTTTGTAGTACCCGATCCTGCTGGAGAGCAGGTAGGGGAAACAATGTATGATCTTCAACATACCAATAAGGTAAAAAGAAAGGTTCCCCTGGCACATATGTGCTAGTCGTTCCCGACTTGAGGGGGCGATGCTCATCTCCGTTTCAAAGCCGAAGAGCCAGCGCTGTCCGAAGACGTCTCTGTGGTCATGTGGCCGGCATGATTAAACGCCAAAGGTGCACAGAACGCTGTTACCTTCCCACCAAAG
Source organism: Arizona elegans (assembly GCA_022577455.1). NCBI lineage: Eukaryota > Metazoa > Chordata > Lepidosauria > Squamata > Colubridae > Arizona > Arizona elegans. The sequence goes on along the minus strand of JAKOOJ010000013.1, from coordinate 21,816,287 downwards.
GCGGTCCCTATTTTTCTACTTGCATTTTTTAATGTGCTTTCGAACTGCTAAGTTGGCAGAAGCTGGGACAAGTCACGGGAGCTCACCCCATTACGCGGCACTAGGGATTCGAACCGCTGAACTGCCGACCTTTCAATCGACAAGCTCAGCGTCTTAGCCACTGAGCCACCGCGTCCCTTACCAATAGAAGAGAATATTTACCATATCAGTAGGAGAGAATATTTGTAGCTCAAGGTTGAACTGTGGGGTCCTTAGTGCTCTCTGGGCTTGGTTGTTTTCTTGCAGACATTTCGTGACCCAACTAGATAGTATCATCAGTGCTATAAGGAAGTGGGGTTTCCTCTGGGTGGTTGGTTGTTTATTGCTGCTGTTTATTGCTTAATTGTTTGTCTGAAGTGGTTGTTCCCCAGTTGGGGTATTGTTTACAGCTTGATTGTTGGTCTTGTGTTAACCTTTGTGCTAATTTCTGCTCATCTGGGTGTTGGTTGAGTGGTATGGTGGTCTACAGGTGGAGCTCTCGTCTCACAATCAGGAGGCTGTGAGTTCGATCCTAGATAAACCCAGCTATTTCTCTGGGCATGATGAGAATATATCTGCTGAATATAACTCCATATTAGCAACAGGAAAGGCGTCCAGCCAGTAAACACTCGGCTCAATTCAGTTGCCCAGACTCCACCCCGCAAGGCATTATGGGGTCATTAAAAGATAATGATGATAATCATCTGAGCGTTGACTGCTGTTGAGGAGGTGTTTTGATCTTTTTAGACAATACCCCAATCAAAGACCTACCAACTCAGTCAAGCAAGCTAACAATAAGCAACAGCTTAATTAAGGAATCGTCATATTCACACGCTACCTTTCCTGTAAGAAGTTCAGGAGAGATTAGCTCATAAATTCATGCCCAGCTAAAATGCCTTGTCCCGTTAGCGAGAGTTTCGAGTCCGCTCCTCCCTCTTCCATATTTCCTTTTCAAGATCGTACTTGAGCTTTTCAACTGGTTTGAGATAGGCGGCCATGCAAATTGAACAATTTAAATAAATAAATACAATGCATTAAAACGCTCGTCTGCAGCCTGCCCTTGAACTCCTCCTCTTTGTCCTTTGACAGTCAGAAAAGATAAAACACCAAAAAGTATACGCCAAGCAAGTAAATGAACAAAACCTGAAGAATATGTCAAGTACACGGAAACCTCAGTCGAAAACGGAGAACAAATCAGTTGTGTCAAGGCAGAAGGTAGGAACTAGCAAAACAAGATTTTTTTTTTCCATAGGAGACTGTCTGGAACAGCCTTTCTCAACCTTGGCACTTCAAAAATGTGTGGACATCCAAGTCCCAGAATCCCCCCAACAGCATCCTGGGAATTGAAGTCCACCCTTCTTCAAGTTGCCAAGGTTGAGAAGCAATGATCTTCAAGGATCAAGACTGAACATACTCTTGGATGATCAGAATGCCCCTGGTTCTCTGTCTTGAATATGAACCGTGTGGATTTTTGATTGCTTTCATCATCAACGTTGGTGATCCAAGCACAGTTCCTCCCTTATGAGAATAGAGTGGAGTGGAGTGGGGTGGGGTGGGGTGGGGTGGGGTGGGGTGGGGTGGGGTGGGGTGGGGTGGATTGGAGTGGAGTGGAATGAAATGGAATGGAATGGAATGGAATTGGAGTAGAGTGGAGTGGAGTGGAATGGAATGCAATGGAATTGGAGTGGAGTAGAGTGGAATGGAATGGAATGGAATGGAATGGAATGGAATGGAATGGGGAATGGGAATGGGAATGGGAATGGGAATAGAGTGGAATGGAATGGAATGGAATTGGAGTAGAGTGGAGTGGAGTGGAATGGAATGCAATGGAATTGGAGTGGAGTAGAGTGGAATGGAATGGAATGGGGAATGGGAATGGGAATGGGAATAGAGTGGAATGGAATGGAATGGAATGGAATGGAATGGAATGGAATGGAATGGAATGGAATGGAATGGAATGGAATTGGAGTGGAGTGGAGTGAAGTGGAATGGAATGAAATGGAATGGAATGGAATAGGGAATGGGAATGGGAATGGGAATAGAGTGGAATGGAATGGAATTGGAGTGGAGTGGAGTAGAGTGGAATGGAATGGAATGGAATGGAATTGGAGTGGAGTGGAGTGGAGTAGAGTGGAATGGAGTAGAGTGGAATGGAATAGGGAATGGGAATGGGAATGGAATGCAATGCAATGCAATGCAATGGGAGTGGAGTGGAGTGGAGTGGAGTGGAATGGAATAGGGAATGGGAATGGGAATGGGAATGGGAAGAGAGTGGAGTGGAATGGAATGGAATAGAATGGAATTGGAGTGGAGTGGAGTGGAGTGGAGTGGAGTGGAGTGGAAGGGAAGGGAATGGGATGGAATGGGATGGAATGGGATGGAATGGAATAGAATAGAATGGAATAGAATATTGGAATGAAGAGTAGAGTAGAATTGGAATTGGAATTGGAATAGAATAGAATAGGAATAACAGAGTTGGAAGGGACCTTGGAGGTCTTCTAGTCCAACCTCCTGCTTAGGCAGGAAACCCTATACCGCTTCAGACAAATGGTTATCCAATCTCTTCTTAAAAACTTCCAGCGTTGGAGTATTCACAACTTCTGGAGGCAAGTTGTTCCACTGGTTAATTGTTCTAACTGTCAGGAAATTTCTCCTTAGTTCTAAGTTGCTTCTCTCCTTGATTAGAATAGAATAGAATAGAATAGAATAGAATAGAATAGAATAGAATAGAATAGAATAGAATAGAATAGAATAGAATAGAATAGAATAGAATTCTTTATTGGCCAAGTGTGATTGGACGCACAAGGAATTTGTCTTGGTGCATAAGCTCTTGGTGTACATAAAATAAAAGATATATTTGTCAAGAATCATAAGGTACAACACTTAATGATAGTCATAGGGAAACAGTTTAGTTTCCATCCATTGCTTCTTGTCCTGCCTTCAGGTGCTTTGGAGAATAGCTTCCCTCTTCTTTGTAGCAACCCCTGAGATATTGGAACACTGCTATCATGTCTCCCGTAGTCCTTCTTTTCATCAGACTAAACATACCCAGTTCCAGCAACTGTTGTTTGATCGTTTAACCTACTCGGTTGAAATCCTAAGGCAGCAAGATTGCAAAAATCTTGCCAGATTTTCATTTATGACGGAAGAGGCATATACATGTATGTACCCCCAAACATGATCGTATAACAAGTCTACCGCCTCGAAAGAGTGCCAATTGGATACTAAGTCACAAAGAACAAGTCCTACCAATTGTATGAGTGGAGGCTGGCACCTCCTACTACAGTGATCTCACCTGTAGGAGAAGGAAGAGAAGTGATAAACTCCTTTGCTAGGAGTATGGAGAATCAAGTAATTTTGTTATTCCTTCTGTGCCTCTACCGTGTTTTCCTGAAAATAAGACCCTGTCTTATATTTCTTTGAACCCTGAAATAAGCGCTTGGGCTTATTGCCATGCGCTCAAAAGCTCGATTGGGCTTATTATCAGGGGATGTCTTATTTTGGGGGAAACAGGATATTTACTTGCCGGTTTTATGTCTTCTTAAAATTTTCCCTTCTGGTCCTTTTTTTTTTTCTACCATGGTTCTATTCTAGGACAAAATCTAGAATTTCAGCTTGATGAAAAGAAATCTTTTGGGGATGGTTATGTAGGGGAAGTGTCAATTTCGAACTGAATTTGGTCGCAGGCATCTTTCTGTTCCTCAGTTGCTACACAGAGGGGGAAGTGGGGAAGGAGGTTGGAATGCCTTACTAGACAAAACAAAGGACTTTCTCATGAGAATCAAGGTCATCCCTACTGGCAGCAGATAAGGTTCAGGAAGGAGTGCCTGAAGAGCCCGCCAATTAATCCAATTGGTCAACGTGACCTGTGACATTTGGGGAATGGGGTTATTTGAGCCACGGTGGCGCAGTGGTGAGAGTGCAGTGACTGCCAGCTGCCTGAAATTTGGCAGTTCGAATCTCACCAGGCTCGAGGTTGACTCAGCCTTCCATCCTTCCGAGGTAGGTAAAATGAGGACCCAGATTGTTGGGGGCAAGAGGCTGACTGGGTTTACACATTCTAAAACGCTTAGAGAGAGCTGAAAAGCACTGTAAAGTGGTATATAAGTCAAAGTGCTATTTCTATTGCTATTTTCCTTCCTCCTTCCCTCCCTTCCTTCCCTCCCAGTGGTTAGAATACAGTATTGCAGGCTAACTCTGCCAACTGACAGGAGTTCAATCCTGACTGGCTCAAAAGTTTGACTCAGCCTTCCATCCTTCCGAGGTGGGTAAAATGAGGACCCAGACTGTTGGGGACAATAGGTTGACTCTGTAAACCACTTAGGGCTGTAAAGTACTGTAAAGCGGTATATAAGTCTAAGTGCTATTCCTATTGCTAATTTCCTTCCTTCCTTCCTTCCTTCCTTCCTTCCCTCCCTCCCTCCCTCCCTCCCTCCCTCCTTCCTTCCTCCCTCCCTCCCTCCCTCCCTCCCTCCCTCCCTTTTCAGTGGTTAGAATACAGTATTGCACGCTAACTCTGCCCACAGGCAGGAGTTCGATCCTGACTAGCTCGAGGTTGACTCAGCCTTCCATCTTTCCGTGGTGGGTCAAATGAGGACCCAGATTGTTGGGGGCAAGAGGCTGACTCTGTAAAACCGCTTAGAGAGAGCTGTAAAAAGCACTGTAAAGCGATATGTAAGTCTTAACTGCTATAGCTATCACTATTTCCTAGTTTAATTATACTGAAACTGCGGGAAAGATTTAGAGTGGGTTTTTCTTTAGAGTTGTGCCGATACGATGCACTCATTAAAGAAGCCCTTTGAGAAAGAGACCCAGGCTCAGAGCTCCAATTTGCTTGGGTTTCCTTCGTCGGAGCCTTGAGAGGAAGAATTTGTGGGAGATGCTGACGTGAAGGAACCCACCTGCGTCTTCCTCGGAAATGGTCTCTTTCTAATCTGGGCTTTGAGGTTGTTTCACGACCAGTCGTGGTGGCCTTCTTTCCTTCCTTCTGCAGGCCCTTGAATACGCCAAGACAATTCCCAAGCCTCGGCTTTTCGTCTCGAGATCGTCGGAGGAAGAGACCAAAGAGGAGAAAAATCTGGCGCGGACTTTAAACGGAGAGAACCTCCCTCCCATCTCCTCTCTGGAGTCCCTGCAAAACAGGCACGAGAAGGAGAAGCAGGTGGTCGCCGCCTTCAAAACGCTCCATATTGTCTGATGGGGGGGGTGAGGCGTCCCCCATCGACCTTCGTAGGCCCACCGCGCTCTTCCTGCTCTCCCCCCCCCCCCGTTTTCTTCTCGCCGTGTAGTTCACCCCTGGTCCAAATGGACGAGCGTACCACGATGAGTTTCATGAACTTCTGCAAGATCTGGGATGTTTTTCTCCATGAGTTTCATTCAGCCTTACTTATTTTTGTTGGATTTTATTGTTGATAATTAAAACGTTGAGTGTACGATGAACTAGAAGCGATCTTTCTCTTTTCTTTTTTTCTTTTCTTTCCTTCCCTCCATTCCAGGGCTCCATCCTTTTCCCAAAAAAACCTTTTGATGGTTTAAGGGTCAGCCTAAATGAAGAACTTAGATCTAGGCCAGGGGTCTGCAACCTTAAACACTCCAAAGAGCCATTTTGGACCCGTTTCCCACAGAAAAGAAAACACCGGGAGCCACAAAACCTGGGTGGGTGTGGCCAACTCGACGTCACTCACTCCCACCCAGTCACATGACACACACACACACCAGCCTTGCCTACCCATGTTTTGTGGGAAACAAGTATCTCTCTGGGTGTGTGTGTGTCTCTCTCTCTGTCTCTGTCTCTGTCTCTCTCTCTCTCTCTCTCCTCTCATCTCTCTGTCTCTCTCTCTCTCTCTTCTCTCTCTCTCTCCCCTCTGTCTCTCTGTCTCTGTCTCTCCTCACTCTCTCTCTCTCCTCTCTTTCTCTCTCTCTCTCTCTCATCTCTCTCTCTCTCTCTCTCTCCTTTATCATCTCTCTCTGTCTCACCCCACCCTCAGGTCGCCATTACCGGTTTGCCTAAACTGGTCCGAACTGGCTGAATACCACAACTGCCCGTCAGGCCACCCTGGAAACAATGAAGGACCGGCCCACAATGCCTCTGCCAGCGAAAACAGAGCTCGGGAGGGCTGCTCGCAGCCCTCCTGAGCTTTGTTTTCGCTGGCAGAGGGTTGCAGGAGATCCTCGCAGCTGAAAACGGAGCTCGGGAGGTCGTTTTCACTGGCAGAGGGTTGCAGGAGGCCGTCACAACTGAAAACGGAGCCCACCACAGGCGCCCCCGACACAAGTGATGTCGAGCTGGCCATGTCCACTCCAGCCCCCCAACGTCAAATACAACCCTGAGGCGGCCCACAATATAATCGAATTGGACACCCCTGGTTTACACCATTTTTCAATGAGATTGCGCAATAAAAACCGTTGTCTAACTCCTGTTCCTCTTACGATTCTCGCTTAAGTCTTCCAAAATGCAACTTTTGAATTTGTACGTCTGGATTGCTGCTCTTCAGAGCTGATCCGCTCGTAGAAATAGCAACAAAGCGACCAAAAAGGCGCGACTTTGAAGTATTTCTGATGAGCTCTGTTGTTTTTCTGACTAAAAGTGATAATTCCTTTTTACGGCAAAGTTCGAGAACCTATTTTTTAACATCACCCTTTAGAGGGATATCAAAGAAACTTTATTCATTGCCTAATATTTTAATTAGATTATATTCTCAATTTAACCCATTACGCACACAAGGTATCTCTTTGATGAACAGCCTGTTTAGCCCCAGATGTTAGAAATAATGAATGCTGGGCCTTTTGGATTTAATGAGTATTTCTACCTTTCTAATCTGACTCTTTGTACCTATTATTATTATTATTATGATTTCCCCGAGCCATAGAATTGAGTTAATTGAAGGACTCTCTTACCATCATATATTAAGGGGTCTAAATTAGCATTTCCTTTTCTGATATTTTTTTTTTAATGCAAGTGGCTTTTTCTTTTTTTTTCTTTTTTGCTTTGATCAGAGGATTTAGTTGAAGGGGCCTCAGTCTCCTGAAAATGAGCTGATGGGCTTATTATTAGGATAAAATGCAAATATGGCCATGTGTTTGACAATGCTTAATGTCTTAATTGCTCACCTCCAAGATCAGATATGCTTTCTGTATCAACCTGGAGGGCAGGACAATCTTTACAAAGTTACAGATAAAGCAGGGGTGAAATTCAACCGGTTCAGACCGGCTCGGGCGAACCGGTAGGGACAATTTGAATCGGTTCGCTGAACTGGTAAAAACTAGCACTGGTTGGCCCCGCCAACGCCTGCCCACTCGCCACTCACCCCTTCCGGCTGCTCGCTCGCCCCTTCCCACCACTCGAACCATTCAACGTTAAACGCTGCAGCAGAGAGACTCCAAACTTTTCTCCCTCCTTTCACAACGGAGCTTTACTTTACTTTTACTTTTATTTGATTTATATACTGCCCTACTCGCGAAGGACTCAGGGTGGTGAACAGCCAACAATAAAATACATACATACAAAATTTAAAAAGCAGAAATAAAATCGAATTAAATAGTTTGGCCCAGACAGATTAAAAACAAAACCCCTGCAGCCTGTCCCTTTAAGGTAGTCCCTGAGAGAGAGGGAGCCAGGGTGGGACCATAAAGGGAGCAGCAACTCCGCTGTGAATGGAGGGAGAAAAGTTCGAATTCTGCCACAGTATTCACTATGAGCCCTTCTGGTGCATATACACACATTTTTTTCCCTTCTGTGGGCGTGGCTTGGTGGTGGGGTCATGTGACTGAGTGGGCGTGGTGTGAATGACATCGAGTTGGCCATGCCCACTCAGTCACAGGGGGTCCCCACCAAGCCACGCCCACAGAACCAGTATGGGAAAAAAAATTGAATGTATTACCACTGCGATAAAGCTTTTTACTTGAAGAGGAATTTCTGTTAGAAACCTTCGGATCCAGACTGCTAAACTTTTGAGGGTAAAGTATATTACTCCAAAAAAAAAAAAAAAATGATATCTGGATTTAAATCCTATGCATTTTAGGATTTTCCTGCCAGGATAGGTTGGGGAAAAAAGGATAATCTGGAAATATTGGAATATAAATCAGGGGGGTGGAATTTTGATTAGATGAGGGTGATCTGATCTGGGAGTAATGGACCGAGAGACGAATTCCACAATGGAGCAGAGCCAGATATATGAATTAAATGGATAACAGTGGATCGATCTAAAATATGACGCTTTTCGCTGCATAACCTAATCTGTATTTTTCTCTCCAGACAAATCAGATGGAATTGAATCCCCTTTTGAATGTCTCTTCATGCCAGAACTTAGGAGTGTTATCATAGGATATGTTATCATCATTTGTAGAACTTAGGAGAATGCAAACAGGACTTTACAATATTATGATGTCCTACGTGGTGGCACAGTGGTTAGAATGCAGTACTGCAGGCTAATTCTGCCGACTGCCGGCAGTTCAATTCTCACCAGCTCAAGGTTGACTCAGCCTTCCATCTTTACAAGGTCGGTAAAATGAGGACCCAGATTGTTGGTGTTTTGGCCAAAGGTTCCTTAGAAAGTATAAAGCACAATCTTAGTCCTGCAAAACCTCTTTTATTTATACGACTGTAAATTACTTTCATTTACAATAAACAGTCTTTCAGAGGAAGGTTAACAACACCCACCTATCTCACGTGGAACGCTGCCCGAGAGCTAATTTCCAGACGCAGGGCAAGGCCAAACTTGGCACAGAGTCACAAACAGAACTTTCAAATCTTGAATCGGCCAGATGAACTAATTGCTTCCTGCAAAAGCTCACGTCCCGTTCGCTCTTCTTTTATGTCTTATGGGAGGGGCCAATCATCTCCAAGCCTTACTCCCAAGTCGACCCTGTTTTCTTAATTGTTCCTGTCTTCTGGCAGCTGTGCGAATGTGCACAGTGGGAACAGCCTCCCGCTGTTCTTCTGCCTTACTGCTGTCAGACTCTGGAGGTAGCACATAACTATCAGATGGCCTTGGCCCCCTCTCTGCCTCTGATGCAGAACCTTCGTCCGAGCTTTCCTCAGCCCTCAGGACTGGCCCAAGTTCCTTCCCAACCTCCTCACTGTCTGACTCTGCTGCCAGCTCTGCTGGCCGCCGGTGGGCTACAACAGTTGGGGGCAAAGATGCTGACTCTGTAAGCCACTTAGAGAAGGCTATAAAGCACTGTGAAGCAGTATATAAGTGTTATTGCTACGTCTATGATGGAAGCCTCTATAGAGTTTCCCTCTTTCTAAAATTGATGGGAGACTGTCGAAACATGTAGGCTGTGGAAGACACGAGGTTGAAAAAGGTTGGTAGAAGAACAAGAAATCATGGCATGAAGAGGTGAGGTCTAACAAGACTGAGTTCATGGGAATACAAGTGGGCGTAAAAGCAAAGTAGCTTCTTTCTCTTAATGGTTCTTAATGGTTCTTGAAGAACTGTGGACTTCAACTCCCAGAATTCTGCTGCCCATGGAATTCTGGGAGTTGAAGTCCGTCTATCTTAAAAGTTGGTGACATCCAGAAACGTTGTTCTGTCGTAAGATAAAGGTTGCTCAGGTACAATATAAAACAGTGGTAAGGGATGTTAACTGTTTCGCAACTCGATACAGACAATATCTCTTTATTTCCGTTGGACCAGTTTTCTGAAACCAGCATGACACACTAAGCCAAAGACTGACCAAAAACACTGGGTGTAGGTTTCGTGCATGCATATCTTCAAGTCAAATTGATTCATGAACAAGTCCATTAAGTTTACTTGGTAAGGTTTTAGGGAGTTTTTTGCCTCCTCCTGTTGTGGCCTATCAACGGCCTGTGCAGCTAGTAGCTGATTCAGACAGCGAGGAGGCTGGTGTGGTGCTGCGCCAGCAGCCTGTGCAGCTGGCACTTGAGTTGGACAATGAGGAGGCTGGAGAAGATATGATGCCAGAGGCGGGGATTCAGCCAGGGCCTTCAGAACCTCCAGAAGCTCCCTTAAGTGAAGAGGACGAAGAGGAGCCTCTTCTCGATGCACGGGCACGCAGAGCTGCCAAAAAGCAGGAGTGGCTCCTCAGGAGAAGGTCTCCTCGAGAGTAAGGCTTGGGGCTAATTGGCCATTCCCTTAGCCTATTTAAGGAGAAACGCCAACTGAAGCAATTTGCAGGGAACAACTTCGTTCACATACCTTCGTGTCTTGTCTTGCTTATCTTGTCAGCTTCCTGCAAATTGCTTCTGGGCATTCTGCCAACCATAGTAAACTTTCAGTTATTATTCTTTGAATTCTTGGCGGCTGTTAATGCAATTAATTAACAGCCGTTGTTGTAAAAGACTGGTTTATTGAGTAAACTAAGGTTTGAACGGACTTTGTGTGTGCTGCATTCTTTGGGGTCCATAGCTGGGGCAGAACACGTCCCTTGAGCTAAGAGAAAAGAATTCAGCCAAAGGTCACACAGTGGAGTGACTAGAATTCACAGCCTCCTGGTTTCTAGCCTTGTGCCTTAATCACTGTATCTGAGTGGCCCTCAGGTTTACATTCATTTCAGGAACTGATGCCTTAAAGCAGGGGTGTCAAACTAAAAGGCCTGTGGGCCAGTTGCGGCCCGCAATGTGGTTATTTATTTATTTATTATTCAAATTTCTATACCGCCCTTCTCCTTTCAGACTCAGGGCGGTGAACAGCCAAAATAAAACATTTATACATAAAGTGCGATTAAAAATAGATTTAAAATAATTAAATTTGGCCCATAGTTTAAAATTTATCAATTTAAAATCCATATCAAAATTTAAAATCAACCATAAAATCATAAAATCAAGAGAGACAGGCTAACTGAAAGAGATGAGTTTTTAGGGCCCGACGAAAAATCCGGAGGTTGGAGATGACTCGTATTTCTGGGGGTAGATTGTTCCAGAGGGTAGGTGCCACCACAGAGAAGGCTCTCCTCCTGGGGGTCGCCAGCCAGCATTGTCTAGCCGACGGCACCCTGAGGAGGCCCTCTCTGTGGGAGCGAACTGGCCGGTGGGAGGCTATTGGTGGCAGAAGGCGGTCCCGTAAGTACCCTGGCCCTAAGCCATGGAGCACTTTAAAGGTGATCACCAACACCTTGAAGCGCACCCGGAAGTCCACTGGAAGCCAATGCAGCTCGCGCAGGAGAGGAGTCATATGGGAGCGCCCCGTCGCTCCCATAATCCCCCGCGCAGCCGCATTCTGCACCAGCTGGAGCCTCCGGGTGTACCCCAAGGGGAGCCCCATGTAGAGAGCATTACAATAGTCCAGACGAGAGGTGATGAGTGCTTGAGTGACTGTGTGTAGGGAGTCCCGATCCAGAAAGGGGCGCAATTGGCATATCAGGCGAACCTGATAATAGCCCCCCTGGCCACAGTTAGATCTGGCCCGCGGGATTGCTCTGGAAATAGCAAAGGCCCAGCCCCTAGCGTCTTGACCCAGGTCCAGGCTGGCCAGGCGCTGATCTAAAAGTTGGTGGCAGCCATCCAGCCTGGAATATGGTCAGCCTAAGATCTGCAGGGCCACCCTGGAGCCACCCTGGATGTGTGCTGGAGACAATGGATCCCCCCATCCACCTGGGCCACCACAGGTGCACCCAAAGCGAGTGACTGTTGTGGTCCACCAGCAGCCCGTGGAGCTGGCAGCAGAGTCGGACAGTGAGGAGGCTGGGGAGGAAGATGGGCCAGCCCTGGAGCCTGGGGAAGGCAAGGGCGAGGGCTCTGCATCAGAGGCAGAGAGGGGGCCAGGGCCATCTGGGAGTTATGTGCAGACTCCGGAGTCTCCAGAGTCGGATATCAGTGAGGCAGAGGAACAGGGAGAACCTGTTCCCAGTGCGCGCATGCGGCCAGCTGCCAGAAGGCAAGAGCAGTTAAAACAAAAGGGTCGACTCGGGAGTACGGCTTGGAGATGATTGGCCCCTCTCATAAGACATAAACGAGGAGCAAAGGCACGTATGCCTTTGCAGGAAGCAACTTTGTTCGTTCTGGTCAGTTTAAATTCTGCAGCTCCGTTTTGACTCTGTGCTCCGTGTGGCCTTGCAAAGTCAATTGCCAATTAGGTCTTGGCAGCATGTCAAGGGAGATAAAGGTGGGTGTTTATCAGCCTTATCCCGAAGAACTGTGGCAGACTTCTGCCGGGCTCTTTGCAACTATTTGGGACTCATCTGTGAATGAACAGATTGAGAATGAACCGGCTGTGAATGAACAGAATTCACAGCCGTTGAAATAAAAAGAGGGTTTTTGGGACTCATTGTGTGCTTTTACTGTATCGGGAAGCCTAAGTCAGAACAGTGATGTTGAGCTGGCCATGCCCACCCTGTTGGCTGCGACCACCGGCTATGCCCACCCAGCCACCCGAGGTCAACCACAACCCTGATGCTGTCTTCAATGAAATCAAGTTGACACCCCTTAAAGCACGATACATTCTTTGTCCAAAGTCCACAGCACTTCTTCCAACAAATTTCTGAAGCATTGCAGCAACCTTAGGAGTACAAGAATAGGGACCTGACCTGAAGGCATAATACAGTTTAATTCAGTGTTTTTTTTTTCCTCCCTGGAAATAGGCTGCAAGTTAATTAATCATATAGGTATTAACCAATCAGTTGGCAAGCTCACCAATTTGCTTACATTTGCAGATTAGTTAAACTAGGACTACCACATCTGGGCTTCAGAAATCCAGATAACCAGTAGAGGGCAATAGAGACTCTAAATCTTTGCTGCCATCTAGTGGTACCTGGATATTTTGTATCTCCATTCTGGTAAAAGACACAGTTCTCAGCAGTGAGGTATTTCCTTCTTTCCTTCCTTCCTTCCTTCCTTCCTTCCTTCCTTCCTTCCTTCCTTCCTTCCTCCCTCCCTCCCTCCCTCCCTCCCTCCCTCTCTTCCATCTCTTTTTCTTCCTCCTTTCCTTGCTTCCCACCTTCCTTCTACCCTGCCTCCCTATTCCTCCCTCCCTTTCTTCCATCTTTCTTCCTTCCCCCTTTCCTTGCTTGCTTGATTCCTTCTTCCCTTCCTCACTTCCATACATTTCTTTATCATTTTACTTTAAAACATTTAAAAAATAGCTTCATTTTCTTGATGTACTTCATGTCCAGTCTCGTTACAGGCACCCTCACTGAAAATTCATTTGTGCATGCTTTTATTGTTTAGAGATCTGCTCGCAAAGAAATCAGACCACATGTTTAGCTATGTAAATATCTTTGACCGATTAAGCTAACTTAATTTACAGGATAAACTTCACAGTTCTTTCTGAAAGGGTCAGAAAAAATCTGTCTTGAAAAAAAAATGCTCGGGAAAGTTTACATTTGCTGAACCTCCCACGTTAGAAGTATGAAAACTCAAAAGTCATCAGATTTCAAATCAAAATTCAGACTGCAGTCGAACATTGCTTAATTTAAGCAAACGGATAGAATTTGCTTCGGATTATACGATGCATCCATACATAATTCTGATATAGCAATGAAGAAGAGATTTCCAAGGAGACAAATCAGCCAACTTCTGCTTCTTTTCGCCATTTATAATTTGTTTTATTTCATTAAAGGTAAAGGTAAAGATTCCCCTCGCACATATGTGCTAGTTGTTCCCGACTCTAGGGGGCGGTGCTCATCTCCCTTTCAAAGCCGAAGAGCCAGCGCTGTCCGAAGACGTCTCCGTGGTCATGTGGCCAGCATGACTCAACGCCAAAGGCACACGGAACGCTGTTACCTTCCCACCAAAGGTGGTCTCTATTTTTCTACTTGCATTTTTTATGTGCTTTCAAACTGCTAGGCTGGCAGAAGCTGGGACAAGTAACGGCAGCTCACTCTGTTACGCGGCATTAGGGATTCGAACCGCTGAACTGCCAACCTTTTGATCGACAAGCTCAGCGTCTTAGCAAACCATAAAATTGTGTGTGTTTGCATGTGGGACAACCAAGGAGAACATGGTCATCTATCTTTGCTGCTGATGACTGGGCAAAATCTAGTGTTTGGTTGGGGATTGGAGACGGTAGACGGAACCACTAAAACATCAAAGAGTGAGGACCAAAACCAGCCTGAGAATTTCCAGTCATTGTTTTTGAAAATGTTTCCAGGAGTGGGAAAAAGAAATAGAAATGCTCATCCTCATTTTACGATTCTGCCTTCACTGCAGATTTTTCCACACATCTTAGATTTAAGAGAAAAATACGGTCCACCAAAGTCTTAAAGAGGAAGGTATATGAGATAAAGGCAAAACAGTTTAATGAATGCTCAAAAAGCCCTTACTTAGGAATATTCAACACCAGGCTCCTTCCTGGTTCTCTCTCAGCGTTTCAGAATTCACACTGTGTGGAAGAAAATGCACTAAAACATAAGAGTGAGAGTTTTGGACCAAATTAGGATATGATTGCAAGGATCTGCAGAAAGAATATTCTGTTTAATCCATTTGCAAAGAGGTTCTAGTGTGATGGGAGTTGACGCATCTCAAAAATCTGGAAAGGAAGGGAGGGAGGGTGGAGGAGGAGAAGGAGAGGAAGAAGAGGAGGAGGAGGAGAAGAAGAAAAGGAGGAAAAGGAGCAGAAGAGGTGGAGGAGGAGGAGGAGGAGGAGAAGAGGAAGATGTGGAGGAGGAGGAGAAGAGGAGAAGGTGGAGGAGAAGATGGAGTAGGAGAAGAAGAGAAGGAAGGAAATTTTGACATTGAGTTCACCATGTTTCTAGAACAAATATTTTGAGGAGCCCAATCTCAATAGTTGAAAAGTAAATATAATTAGAAGCACGAGGAAGATAATCATTTTGGGAAAGGTCATTTCAATACATACACAGTGACCTAATCCTCACGTTGCACCAAGGCACAAGGTGCTTCACCCTAGGTGTAAGCCACACTTGGATGGATTCAGACGTCAACCCTACATCCTTCATCAAATTACACCAGTGAGGTTTACACACCAGAGCGGACCAGGATCCCAAAGCCCCCCCCTCTTCTCCCGAACAAAATCAGTAACAGAGTTGGAAGGGACCTTGGAGGTCATCTAGTCCAACCCCTGCTCACTCAGGAAACCTATACTAGGGATTCGAACCGACGAACTGCCGAGCTTTCTGATCAACAAGCTTAGTGTCTTAGCCACTGAGCCACCTAGTCCACTGGCCCTTTGCAAAATTTAGGACCCGTGTTTAAGAAAGACGAGATGAGGATATCGGACCTGTGCCCATAATAATATGGCCGATTCTCCCCCCCACCTTTCTTAATGGGCTGACGGGTTTGGAGAAGAAGCCCCCTCCCCACTTTAGTGCGGGGAAGTCATCCCCAGCGAAGGCGCCATCCATCTGCGGCTGACTTTTCTTGAATGATTCCGGGCCAACCTGTCCCGCTTAAACCAATGGGGCTTCCTCTCAAATAAATGGATATAAGACGTCCACCAAAACCACTTCCAGTTTTTTAAAGCGCCGGGAGACTTCGTTCTTCCTGCTTTCCTAGCACCGATTCCCTTTGGATTCCTTTCAAGAAAGAGTTTGACACGCATGATTTGGAGACCCCCGCCGGTTGCTCTTAAGTTTCCCCCTCGCTCTTTCCCAGCCCCGTTTTAGGTTTCAAATGATCATCTCTCTTCCTGAATTCTTCCACAGGGTTTTGTTTTATTTCACCTCGGGTAACATTCAAGACGCATTCATTCATTCTCTTTTTCTTTCTTTCTTTCTTTCTTTCTTTCTTTCTTTCTTTCTTTCTTTCTTTCTTTCTTTCTTTCTTTCCTTCCTTCCTTCCTTCCTTCCTTCCGCTCCATTTTGGTGATGGGTTTTTTTTCCCCTTCCATTCTCACGACCTCCTCCCACCCCCATGACAAAACTTTCCTTCGGCTTCAAAAGGTGATTTGTGAAGCGACCGAAGGACGGTCGATTCCTCTAGCGCGGGTTCGTGAGAACTAGCCGCCCCTGATTTGTAAAAATAATAATAATTTTAAAAAGCCCTGAAAACCCACAAACCAGGAACAAATTTCGACCCGAGTTAAACCCCTTTTAACGCCTGCTCCAAAGAAACGGGGGTTCCGCAGCGCTTTAGTCACTCGATCCCGCTCCCCTTCTTTTTTTCAACACGTATCTTAAGGAGGCTTGCAGGAGGAGTATATCTGTATTCGGGGATAAAAACCGCGCAGAATCAGGTCACCTGCGTGGTTCCGACGACCCTGTGACCCGAAACGATCTCGCCACTTTCACGCGAGTTGGGGACGAAAAAAAAAAACAGCCGGTATGTGGACGTTTCCTCACCTGTCCGGGCTTTCCACGCGTCCTAGGATTTTTTTCCTACAGGTTGTGGGTACCAGGAGAAAAGCCGCGTGGCCTTCCAGCAACCCTAACCCTAACCCAGTCCCATTCACACAACTCAGCCCAAAGAGGTGATGCGGGTTGTTTTCCAGTCTTAGCATTTTTCTCACTGGGGATGTTGAGAGCGGAAAGGTGAGATAGGAGGAACGGTAAATGTTAAGGGGTTGTGTTTTCCAACCTCAAGTCTTTCAGAACCCCCAGCCCGCATCCTCCCATCCCGTTTCACACGACGTTTTCCTGGCCTCGAGGAAGGGTTGGGCGGGACATGCTGGCAAAGCAACCCCCCTCATCCTGAGAAGGGAAAAGGAAGAGGAGGGTCCTCTGATCCCGCTGGGACCCCCCGAAGTCTCTCAGCAGCCGCTCGCTCGCCTTCCCTCCCGGCCTGAGCCACCGGCTCCAGTTCCGACGTTCCGCGCACCCCCCAGCGCCTTAAATGAGGTGCTGAGGCCCGCACAGCTCCCCACCCTCGATTATGTCCACCTCGTCTTCGGGGTCCTCCGGCAGGAAAGCCGGCGCGGGACCGCTTGGACGGACCTCGGAGGTCGAAGCCACGCTAGCTTGGGCCGGCGGGTCCAGCTCCGAGTCTCCGGGCGCCAGGTCCGCCCCCTCGGGCCCGGCCGCTTTGACGTCGTCCTGGCTCTTCCGTAGCTGCTTTTTGTGTTTCATCCGCCGGTTCTGGAACCAGGTTTTCACCTGCGGGGAGTCGGGGAGGTGGGGAGAGAAGCGAGTCGGGAAATCTGGCTTCACCCATTGCAACTAGAAGCAGCGCTGGATTCTGGAGAATTTTGGTTAATCTATGTCTGTCTGTCTGTCTGTCTGTCTGTCTGTCTACCTACCTACCTACCTACCTACCTACCTACCTATCTATCATCTATCTATCTCTATCTATTTATCTATCTATCATCTATCTGTCTATCTAACTTCCCTCACCTATCTATCTATCTATCTATCATCTATCTATCTATCTATCTATCTATCTATCTATCTATCTATCTATCATCTATCTATCTATCTATCATCTATCTATCTATCTATCTATCTATCTATCTATCTTCCATCACCTATCTATCTATCTATCTATCTATCTATCTATCTATCTATCTATCTATCTATCTAACATCTATCTATCTATCTGGCCAACTCAACTCTTTTGTGGATTTGTGGTCCAGTTAAGGTATTAGCGTCGTGTGAACTCACCTGAAGACACCAGAATAATGAGCAGAATAATTTGGGGTTTTTTGTTTTAACCTTCCTTGGGGCGGGTGAAGGGGGTTATTTAAAGGTAAGATAAAGGTTCCCCTCGCACATATGTGCTGGTGGTTCCCAACTCTAGGGGGCGGTGCTCATCTCCGTTTCAAAGCCGAAGAGCCAGCGCTGTCCGAAGACGTCTCCGTGGTCATGTGGCCAGCATGACTCAATGCCAAAGGTGCACAGAACGCTGTTACCTTCCCACCAAAGGCGGTCGCCTTATTTTTCTACTTGCATTTTTTACGTGCTTTCGAACTGCTAGGTTGGCAGAAGCTGGGACAAGTCATGGGAGCTCACCCCATTACCTAGGGATTCGAACCGCTGAACTGCCGACCATTCGATCCACAAGCTCAGCGTCTTAGCCACTGAGCCATCGGGTCCCTTGAGTCTTATTTGAGATCGTCTTATTTTCCAGTCAGTACAAAACCGGACTGTCCGGATGTTATTGGACTGTAGTTCCCATCATCCCCACCGGCCAACCCCCGCCCCCCAATTCCTCCCCGCCCCCCCAGGTCCTGGCACTGGAGGTCGGGAATCTCTAGAGGGCGCTGCGCTGTCTTCCTCTGCCAGAGAGCCCTGGGAAAAAGAACCAGCCGGTTGGCCTAACGCCCGCCCCCCGTGTGGCCATGTTTACACGTCTTCGTTTACACGTGTTCGTGCACGTGTTTGTGAGGCGTGGGAGCGTGGGAGGGACGGGACTTCCATTCCAGTCACTTGAGAAGAATGGGGGTTTGTTTGTCCCCACTTCTCTCCTGAACTCAGCAGAGGCCCTTATGAAATTTTACACTCGGGAAACTGAGGGAGAGCGAGATTCGCTTGCTGAATTCCCCGCTCTGCTCTCCTTTCTCTCAGACATACCGGGTAGGAAGGAGCGGGAGAAAGCCCTTTTCACACGTTCAGGGGGGCTCTCGGATTTTTTTCCCATAGGCGTTTGATTTTTCACATCCGATGCCGCTTTTCTCGAAAATAAATCCAGTGGAGTTTTGCTGGTGCGCATCAAATATCTTCACGTGCAGCCTACCTGCCTGCCTGCCTGCAGCCTCTCCTCCTCCTCCTCCTCCTCCTCCTCCTCCTCCTCCTCCTCCTCCTCCTCCTCCTCCTCCTCCTCCTCCTCCCCTCCTCTTCTTCCTTCTCCTCCTCCTCCTCCTCTTCCTCCTCCTCCTCTTCTTCTTTTTCCTCCTCCTTCTCCTCTATTTTCCTTCTCATCCATTTTCCTTCTTATCCTCCTTCTCTTTCATATTTTTCTCCTCCTCGCCCCCGTGGATGGAAGAGATGAGGGTGCAGCCCGTTACAAGTTTCATTTAGTAGCCCACTGAAATTCATCGATTTATTTCTGAGCAAACCCGCG
This sequence comes from Arizona elegans, assembly GCA_022577455.1. Classification (NCBI taxonomy): domain Eukaryota; kingdom Metazoa; phylum Chordata; class Lepidosauria; order Squamata; family Colubridae; genus Arizona; species Arizona elegans. The sequence goes on along the minus strand of JAKOOJ010000013.1, from coordinate 21,797,422 downwards.
TGAAACCTTCCATGTTCCAAAGAAGTTTTCTTTTCTTTTCTTTTTTTCAAGAGGCAACTGGACTTCCTTTGTTTTTCTTTGAAGACGTTTCTCTTCTCCAAGAAGCTGAAGAGAGCTGAAGAAGCTTCTTGCACGAGAAGCGAAACGTCTTCAAAGAAAAACACCTTTGGGACAACCATAACCTGGATGATAGAGAATCTCCATAAAAACCTTCGATGTTTTCTTTGCCCGGTCCTATTCGATCCCTACTCCAGTGGGATCCATCCTCATCACAAGAGACCTTTATATCTACATCTATATCTACATCTACATCTACATCTACATCTACATCTACATCTACATCTACATCTACATCTATCTATCATCTATCTATCTATTATTTCTTTCTTTCTTTTCCTTCCTTCCTTCCTTCCTTCCTTCCTTCCTTCCTTCCTTCCTTCCTTCCCAATATCTTCCCAAGGTATTATACATATATAATATCTTGGAAGGGAGATGGAATCTTTTTCTGAATTTTGCCCAAAACTTTAATGAATCATGACTACTGTTATTTCCTATATATGCTTCGAGATGGCGGCTTCGCATTCTACGCGCTTCCATTTGGGACCTCAATTTACAGTCATCTTTGCAGAGAGGGGATCAGTTCAGTAGCCAGTCGGCACGGACTTGGCATCATACAGGGGTTCCCCTGAGAGTGCCGTCTTCCTTTGGGGTCCCTGCCTGATGCTAAGAAGAAGCCGGGGGTTCAGGCCGCCTCCCCGCGAAGAACGGCTGTTTGTAAGCCATCTAAGAGTCGTTTGATTCCCAGACAGGCGCCATAAAAACTTTAATAAATACACTGAAATCAAATTTAAAGCACCCTGTTATTAACACAGCTGTCTGCAATTACTGCAGGTTCGAATCTCGCCAGGCTCAAGGTTGACTCAGCCTTCCATCCTTTCTAAGGTAGGTGAAATGAAGACCCAGTTTGTGGGGGCAATAAGCTGACTTGGTATAAATATACAAAAGGATGAAGGCTATTGCTTAACGCACTGTAAGCCGCCCTGAGTCTCCGGAGAAGGGCGGCATATAAATCAAACTTTTTAAAAAATGAATTCGTAAATAATAAAGGCTGTTTTGTCCCGTGCCCCCCCCCCCACGACTTGGCAAGGTCGGGGGAGGATTCCCCCTCCGCCTCGGCCCTTACCTGCGTCTCGGAGAGGCTGAGCGCCGTCGCCAACTCGACGCGCTCCGGCGTGGACAGATAGCGCTGGATCTCGAAGCGCTTCTCCAAACCCGAGAGTTGAGAATCGGAGAAAACGGTACGGGCCTTCCGGCGGCGACAGTGCTTGCCCGGCAATTCCGCGTGCGGATGAGGCTGGAAGAGCGCCGGCATGGGCACCCCTGCGGGGAACAAGACAAGGACCTGGTCGGAGGGTGAGGGGAGAGAGGGAGACACTGCAGTCAGTCCCTCCCCCCCCCGTCTACACCCAGGATTTTTTAAAAGGAGGGGGATCCAAGCTCTTGGGAGCCCCGCATCGGCTTCCCCGGGCCAATCACGGGCTACCCGTTTCCCCAGGTGGGGTAGACTACCTCTGTTTCCCTCCCCGTTTTCTCGAGGCCTAGGTTGGGTCTGGATCGGGTTGGGAATTCCCATCCAGCCACCTCCATCTCTGCATTCCGGAGGACGATGCAGAAGGAGGAGGAGAGGGAGAGGGAGAAGAGGAAGACGAGGAGGAGGAAGAAGAAGCAGGAGGAGGAAGAGGAGAAGAAGTAGGGGAACGAGAAGAAGAAGCAGGAGAAGAAGGAGAAGGAGGAGGAAGGAAGGAAGGAAGGAAGGAAGGAAGGAAGATGGATGGAAGGAAGGAAGGAAGATGGAAGGAAAGAAGGAAAGGAAGGAAGGAAGATGGAAGGAAGGAAGGAAAGGAAGGAACGATGGATGGAAGGAAGGAAAAGACAGAAGGACAGAAAGAAAGAGAAAGACATAGAGAGATAGAGGAAGAGGAGGGAGGGAGGAAAAGACAGGGACAGAAAGAAAGAGAAAGACATAGAGAAAGAGAGAAAGGCGGGAGGAAGGGAGGAAGGCAGGAAAAGGCAGAAGGACATAAAGATAAAGTGATAGAGAGATAGAGAAAGATGGAGGGAGGGAAGGAGGGAGGAAGGAAGGAAAAGACAGAAAGAGAAAGAAGAGAGGGACAACAGGAAGGAGGAAAGAAAGAAAGAAAGAAAGAAAGAAAGAAAGAAAGAAAGAAAGAAAGAAAGAAAGAAAGAAAGAAAGAGAAGTTGATCCGGAAAATGAGAGGTTTTTCCGGATTAAAGGCGGCAGGGCCAGAGCTATGTTCACGCTCCCAATTAAACTACAAATCATAGTTTGTCTTGGCGTCTCGTGCAAACACAGCCCGGCCTCTCTTTTGAGTCCATTCAGCGGATAGAGGAAGGAAGAGAAAGGTGAGCCAACTGTTGAAAAAACCAGGCGCAACAAAAGAGGCGTCGAAAATCAAGGTAGAAAATCAGCCGTCGCCTCCCTTGTCCAAGCAGCTCACCGACACGCATAAAAGACACGCAGCTTGTACGTCCCCACGATCCTGCAATAATTTGGGGAGCTCCCCCGCCGCCCCTCCCACCCTCCGAGCCTCTTTTAAAAACTTTTTTTTTTTTTGGACAGTTAAAAAATTTAGGCGCAGCCAGGAAATTCCTGCCGCGCGAAGCCTCTTTCCTCTCAAATGCTTGCTGGAAGACAGACAGACAGAGGCGCGTTTTCGGCCCTTTAGGGCCCTCCCTCCAGGCCCCATTTGCTGGGGATGATGGGCACTCTACTCCCACCCCCCACATTGGGAAGCGCCACATGGAATCGGAGCTGTTTTACGCCCTTGAGGCTTGCCCTCTATTTTCGCCTATTTTAGCGGAGCCACGGACAGTTAGTTGCTTGCTGCTAACGGGGTGCGGGTTATCATCCTTTCTGTAAAATGGGTCGAATGACTCCCCCACGAAGGCTCTGAGTAACCTTTCCTCACCTCCGTGGCTTCTGTTTCTGCCTCCAGCAGCCTGAGCTACGGACTAACCTCGCGGCGGAGTTGATAATATACAAGCCCCCTAATTCGGGGTGGGGGTCGTGATTTACCGGCTGGCCCCCGGACCCTCCCTGAGTCGCCCGACCATGCGATCGGTGTCCTTTTCAACTAAGCTACCTTACAACGACCCTGCAGAGGAGACCCCGGAGGCCTTCCTTCCGCTCCATCTGACAGCCCTGTCGCTGGGGAAGCGCGCTGCGGGATGCAAAACTCACACTTGCCACCCGGGACGCCTGAATTCAAGAGAGAGGTGCAGCCCCGAAGCAGACGAGGGGGGGTCCAGGGCATCCGGACCCCCAGAAAAAGTCTCCAGAAGAAACTTCTTGGAAGGAACTCATCGAGGCTTCTAATGCCCGGGGGTCTGGTCGGCCGCCGGGGAGAGGGATGATGATGATTATTATTATTATTATTATTATTATTATTATTATTATTATTATTATTATTATTATTATTATTATTATTATTGTTATTATTATTATCATTATTATCATTATTATCATCATCATCATCTCTTTTATTCATTAAACATGAAACTCAGTCAACTATTATTGTTTACTTTATTCATTAAACTTGAAACTCAGTCAACTGAATATTCAAAAATGCATCACAAATACCATTGACTGGGGCTGCTGCTATTATTATTATCATCATCATCATCATCATCATCATCATCATCTCTTTTATTCATTAAACATGACACTCAGTCAACTATTATTATTATTTACTTTATTCATTAAACTTGAAACTCAGTCAACTGAACATTCAAAAATGCATCACAAATACCATTGACTGGGGCTGCTATTATTATTATTATTATTATTATTATTATTATTATTATTATCATCATCATCATCATCATCATCATCTCTTTTATTCATTAAACTTGAAACTCAGTCAACTGAACATTCAAAAATGCGTCACAAATACCATTGACAGGTGCTGCTATTATTATTATTATTATTATTATTATTATTATTATTATTATTATTATTATTATTATTATTATTATTATTATTATTATTATTATTATTATTATTATTATTATTATTATTATTATTATTATTCCTTTTTCGAGCCCGAGAGCGCTCCACTTTTTTTTCTCGGACCGAATTTCTCTCTTCCTTTCCGAAAGAAAAGCGCCCCTGCCCATCCCGGCCTCAATAAAGTCGCGTGTTTGTGGATCCTTCGCCCCGTAGAAGCGCGCTTCCTTGCTCGCCGATCCCGTCTTGAGACGCGTTCCCGGCGGGGACAGATTGAAGAGGGGACGTCCTGGAACCTACAGAGCGTAAGTTTGGCTTCTCAGTCCAAATAAAAGGTCCGGGATTTTGCTAAAGACCACACAGCTCGTTTATCTACAGGCGTGTCCCGGGTTACGTGGGGACGCCACTACCCGCGGCTTGACTTCTGACCCCGCTGATTCCTGTTTCGGAGCAATCCTGCCTTTCGCACCTCCAAAGGGCAATTTCGTTTTTTCGGTGGCGCTTACGGTCTATTCAAGTTTTATATATAGGATAGCAACCACAGACTTGCCAGGGGAAAATCTTCTCCCCATCCTCTTTATTATTTTTTTTTATCCTGGATTCTTCCCGATAATTTGAGAAGGGGGTAATTTGAGCCTTGGTAGTACAGTGGGCTAAAGCACCCTGTTATTAAGACCAGCTGCCTGCAATTACTGCGGGTTCGAATCTCGGCAGGCTCAAGGTTGACTCAGCCGGAAATTCCATCCTTTCTAAGGTAGGTAAATTGAGGACCCAGTTTGTGGGGACAATAAGCTGACTTTGTATAAATATACAAAAAGGATGAAGGCTATTGCTTAGCGCATTGTAAGCCGCCCTGAGTCTCCGGAGAAGGGCGGCATATAAATCAAATTTAAAAAAATAATAATAATAATTTGAACGTGTCTTGGGGAAGGGGCGCCGAAGCAAGTCCCTGGTTCTTGGGGATGGTGCCAGGAAAAATGGGCTCAGGATAGCCGTTCCCCCTAGTTTCGCCTAGTTACTTTGCATTGTTTAGATTTGGGCAGTGACTCCTCTATTTTGGAATAAAACTAACGGAAAGAGTGGGAAACAAATCCAGGTCAACCGATTTTTTTTCATTCTGAAGTGGTGAAACACTAAATCCTTGGCCAGTGTGCCAAGATAATTTGGGGAGGGTGTGTGTGTTCTTTCTCTGTTTACCACCCCCACCCCCACCCCGAATTATCGATAAGTGATTTTTTTTAAAAAATTTGATTTATATGCCGCCCTTCTCTGGAGACTTAGGGCGGCTTACAATGCGTTAAGCAATAGCCTTCATCCTTTTGTATATTTTATACAAAGTCAGCTTATTGCCCCCACAAACTGGGTCCTCATTTCACCTACCTTAGAAAGGATGGAAGGCTGAGTCAACCTTGAGCCTTGGAGAGATTCGAACCTGCAGTAATTGCAGGCAGCTGTGTTAATAACAGGGTGCTTAGACCACTGTACCATCAAGATGCTCAGAAATAATGGGGGGGGGGGGGGCTTAGTGCTCTCTGAGCCTTCTTGTTTTCTTGCAGACCTCTCATTACCCAACCAGGTAACATCATCAAATGATGTGCCAAATGTTTATGGAGATTCTCGGTCCTCCAGGTCATGATTGTCCCAAAGATGCTTTTTTTCAAGAGGCAACTGGACTTGCCCAGTTTGCCTCTTGAAAAAAAAGCATCTTTGGGATGATCATCAGTGCTGGTGAAATAATTCCATTGCGTTTAAATGAATTTTACTCCCAAGTAAAGAAGCATACGATACTCTGACTGTCTGGAGTCTATAATCAATCCTGCGCGTCCTTGAGAATCAGCCCCGCTGACCTGCGCGAGCGCCTTCCTTCCCAAAACTTAAGTTTGCGCTGCTAAGCGTGCGCTTATCCCCGCTTCTTTTACAGTATCTTTCCCCACCCCACCCTTTCCTTTAAAAAAAAAAAAAAAAAGAGTCTACAGTTGCAGCATATACAACCCTTTTATCTCTTTAAAGATCGGGATTTTGTCAAAAGCAAATAAAAGTAACGGTTTGGTCGCCTTCCAAATGAACGGCCTTTTCCTGATTCTCTCTCGACAGATTCTAAGCTGTACCTGTCACCTATTGGGGGGAAAATTTGGAAAACTCAGTATTTGATGGGATAGAATGTAAGATTGAAAATGATCAAATACTTTTTGATCATTGAAGTCCTTCCTTCCTTCCTTCCTTCCTTCCTTCCTTCCTTCCTTCCTTCTTTCCTTTTCTTCCTTCCTTTTCTACCTTCCCCTTCCTTCCTTCCTTCCTTCCTTCCTTCCTTCCTTCCTTCCTTCCTTTCTTTCTTTCTTTCCTTCCTTTCCTTTTCTTCTTCCCTTTTCTTCCTTTCTTCCTTTCTTCCTTTCCTTTTTTATTTATTTTGATTTGATTTTTGATTTTCTTCCTTCCTTCCTTCCATCTTTCCTTTTCTTCCTTCCTTCCTTTTCTTCCTTCCTCCCTTTTCTTCTTTCCTTTTCTTCCTTCCTTCCTACCTTCCCCTTCCTTCCTTTCCTTTCCTTCCTTCCTTCCTTCCTTTTCTTCCTTCCTTCCTTTTCTTCCTTCCTTCCTTTTCTTCTTTCCTTCTTTCCTTTTCTTCCTTCCTTCTTTCTTTTCCTTCCTCTTTTCCTTTCCTTCCTTCCTTCCTTCCTTCCTTCCTTCCTTCCTTCCTTCCTTCCTTCCTTCTATCCTTTTCTTCCTTCCTTACTTCCGAAGGAACTCTGTAAAACTAACTTCCTGATACTAAATTGGAAATTAATAACAACAAAAATTAGCCACCCTGATGGCCCGAAAGGGAGTAAGTATATAAGGCAAGCGCAACCAATTTGCTTGTTCTTTTCAGAATATCAGAAATAAGGATTCATTTGAAAAGTTAAATTTGTCCGAAAATTTCCAGGAAGGATCGCTGCGTTTAAGGATACTCCCAAGGAATGGAAGGAAGCAGCGGAACTGCCGCTTAAAAACGGCCGAAATAAAATCGCTGTTTATTTTGGAGAGGGAAAAAAAAGAGACCTCAAAACGGGACTCTGAGTTTCCACCCGTGACGGAATTGGAGCGGAGGGCAAGCTGTTACTTGAGAGGGCAGCTCGCTTACCTCGACCGCAACCCCGACAGGTTGCAGACTCGGATCTCCGCAGGTAACTTCTGCTCTGCCCAAGATCCCGTGTGCGCGCAGCCACGGCCCTGCAGCTGGGCGATTTCAAACATCAACATGGTTTCCTTTCCGAGGCCCTACTCCCTTCTTGGCTTGTTCCCCCTCAAAGGGTCCGTTACCCCTACTGGTTGCCTTGCCCTGACCCTAGCCGCTTGCCAGGGAACCCCAGCTTCTGTCTCTCCTCAAACTCTTAACCTGAAGCCCCTTCCCCGCTGCCACAATGCCCAGCTGACCCTGGAGAGAAGAGACGCTTACCCGAAGTGGTCAAGAAATAGGGGTGATGATGATGGTCGGGTTTGTGGAGCGGATGATGCGGATGAGGTGCCAAAATGGCCGGGGGCGGCATCAGCGGGTACCCATAGTCCAGCAGAGGCACCCGTGAGGCCAAGGCTCCGTGGAAAGCCTCGGGCCCCCCATCTCGCATAGGTTTGGGCTTATGGAGCAGGATGTCTTCGATGAAGAAGGAGGTCGGCCTGGGAGCCACGGCGGGCGAGGTGAAGTTGAGGTTCATCTCGTTCCTTTCGCCCAACTCTGCTCGTGGTGGACGGATCGGGGCGCCCACTCTCCTCGGAGTTCGAGGAGGGGTGCGATCCGCCTTCTCCTCTGCCGCCCCTGGATGAGCCGGGCGAGAAGCGCGCCGCGATCTTCAAGATCTTTTGGATGCGGGCGGGAGGGAGGCACATGTGCCTTTGAGGGCCGCTTCGAGAAGGGCATCTCCAACCAGCCAATGGCGAATTAGCAGGGCGGGGGGAAGGCTGGCTTGGGCATCGAGGCGCCCACCTGAATGGCAAGTGACGGGGCTGCTCTCCGTGGTGCTGAAAGAGAGAATCAGCGGCGGGGGCTGGAAACGGCGGACCCCGGGGGAGTGAGCGGGTTGGGTGGGGGGGACCATGGGGCAGGATAAAATGGATCCGACGTCTCTCCCTCCTCCCCCACTTCTTCTCTCCTTTACAGGTAAGCTCACTGGCGAAGGCAAGAAGCTTGCAACTCAATGGGGCAAACCGCCTCGCTATTCTGATACCTGTTAAGCCAGAAGAGAAGAAGAGATGGCTGCAGGTGCTGACCTTAGTAAATAGGCTTTTGGGTGGCCCCACTGGACGAGGGGAAGCCAGTTAGCTTGGCTAGCTCTTAGTTCATTGGATTGTGTGAGGCCCACAAAGGGATAACAGCCAATAACCAACTTAAGCCTCTTGTGCAAATTTCACTGTTCCTGTTTGAAGGTGTAAAGGACCGCAATGGGCAAAAGTTGCAATTAGGACTAAGCTATCGTTTAGGATGATGGACTACCCATCCTGAAAACCTGTCCAGAGACAATCCAACAGCCCTTTGTCTGTAAATCATTTGGCTCGGCCATAAATCATGGTTTCCAAACAATTAGGAGCCTTAGTAGTACAGTGGTCTAAAGCACCCTGTTATTAAGACCAGCTGCCTGCAATTACTGTGGGTTCGAATCTCGCCAGGCTCAAGGTTGGCTCAGCCTTCCGTCCTTTCTAAGGTAGGTAAATTGAGGACCCAGTTTGTGGGGGCAATAAGCTGACTTTGTATAAATATACAAGAAGGATGAAGGCTATTGCTTAGCGCGTTGTAAGCCGCCCTGAGTCTCCGGAGAAGGGCGGCATATAAATCAAATTTAAAAAAAAAAAATAGAAGAAGGGATATCACAGGATATATTGAGAGACAAGAAAGCAGATTGCAAGTATTACAATGGGAGAATCCTTTTGCAGAGAACAGCTCACCTGAGAGGGGTTTTTGATACTGAAGAGATTGTGCTTTAAATCTATTTTCTCCAAGTTGGTACCCCAAAGATGTTTTAGGAATGACTTCGGTTCTGATGGGTGAAATTCCAGAGTGGCATATCCAGCACCCTTGGAGGGTATTAAGTTAGGAAAGATTCCTAAGAAGTTATCCCACATCTCATTAAAAACCGCAAAGCTACTTTAAAAAAAAATATTACTCCCAAAACTCTGATTTCTGCAAGATGTGTGAGTTATCACTTTCAAGTTAGCCCCAAAAATGGGATTTTAAAAAGCCAAAGAAAAGAAACCTACATATTTTTTTTGCCATGAAGACGATTCACCAAAAATACTGTGGTACTTCCTTTCAAATGTATTTTAATCCACCTTAATATTGAATTGGACAAATGCATAAATTATAAAACAGGCACTGACATCTGAAGATGCTGACTGATTTCACTGGGTCAACATTAAACATGGCTAATCCATGATTTTAGGGATGTGGTGGCTCAGTGGCTAAGATGCTGAGCTTGTGGATCGAATGGTTGGCAATTCAGCGGTTTGAACCCCTAGTGCCGCGTAACAGGGTGAGCTCCCATTACTTGTCCCAGCTTCTGCCAACCTAGCAGTTCGAAAGCACATAAAAAATGCAAGTAGAAAAACAGGGACCACCTTTGGTGGGAAGGGAACAGCGTTCCGTGCACCTTTGGCATTGAGTCATGCCGGCCACATGACCACGGAGACGTCTTCGGACAGTGCTGGCTCTTCGGCTTTGAAACGGAGATGAGCACCGCCCCCTAGAGTCAGGAACGATTAGCACATATGTGCAAGTAGAACCTTTACCTTTACCTTAATCCATGATTTTGCTGGGATTTTATTTATATTCACTTCTTTAAAATCATATGATTCGTCTTTTCTTATTTTCTCTCTTCATGTTCTCTCTCTCTCTCCCTCTCTTTCTTGTTTCTCTGGCTTTTTTTTTTTTTTTTACCCCCTTCTAATCTGTAATACTCATTTCCCCAGAGTCAATTTGCTAAAATTAGGGTGATACTCCACATCACAGCCGAGATAATTTCAGCTCGCATCTTGGAAAATTGCTCTAATTATTGATGTTAAATTCAGGGAAATTAAAAGAAGGCACTTCTCCTTCATCTCCCCAATTTTAAGCTCTAATTTGTCAAAATCGAGTTGTCATCACAATTCCAGTCAGGGGCTGTTAATAGTCAAAATGTTTTAATAGAGCCAGAATTCTCGCAACCCATGCTATTAGATAATTAGGAGAGATGTTAGAAAGACAAGTGGTAATCCTTGGGCACATGGACAGCAGTTCCATCTAATCCAGCAGGTAGAACAAATTAATTACCAGAATCAATTAGGATGAAAAGTGCAGTTCTCCAGGAACTGTAAACCATGCCTTCCATATGTATGAGCTGGTAAATGGTAAATAAATGGCAAAACCCTGGAAATAATAGAAACGGCAATCATGATAGTTTAATGAACAGGCAACTTGGAGAGCATGAGTTAATGTCCCTCTAACTCCCTCATGCTCGTCTGTAGGATAATGGAAAAGGCTGCAGCCTGCCCACTGCAGCTTTCCAGACATCGCTTCATTGTTCTGTCTTATTGGATTATTAAAAAAAAACAGCTCATTGTCATGAAACTATTGTTTAAAACAAAATAGAAGCAGACTGTCAGTTTGGTCGAACTTACAAATGAGAGTCCTTTGTGGTAAGCAGCCCGGGGTTCCTTTTGCAGAATTGATCAGGGTTTAAGGATCTCCTGCGCATCCATCCAACCTCCGGTGATGGCACTGAGCTGGCGAGGCCATCTTTCCATGATGGTGGCATTCGCACCAGAGTAAAACCTTGAGGATTGATGCACGGGCAAAACAGCGAAACAAGCCACGTTTTAGTTCCCAGGGAACAAAGCTAGGATGGCGTTCCTCGAACGGACAACTTCGGGGCTAACTTGCAACATTCCAAGCGAAGATGTTGGTTTGGATGAGTGGAAGTTTAGACAGTTAGAAGGAACCAGATGAAGGAAGTCTGATCTGATGGATTAGTTGTGCAGTCATTAGAGTGCAGTGACAGTGGTAGGCTTCAACATTTTTTACTATTGGTTCTGTGGGTGTGGCTTGGTGGGCATGGCATGGCTTGGTGGGCGTGGCTTGGTGGGCATGATAGGGGAAGGATACTGTAAAATCTCCATTCCCTCCCCATTCCAGAAGAAGGTTACTGCAAAATCCCCATTTCATCCCGATCAGCTGGGACTCAGGAGGCAGAGAATAGATGGGGGCGGGGCCAGTCAGAATTTTTACTACCGGTTCTCCGAACTACTCAAAATTTCTGCTAGCGGTTCTCCAGAACTGGTCAGAATCTGCTGAAACCCACCTCTGGTGCAGTCACTAACTTTTCAATGAACTGACTCTATTCATTCAGGACTTCTGTTGGGAAGGACAAAGAGAAGAGGACTTTACCCTGAAATTGGGTCTAACTGGAACCCATACTAGGAATCAACAGCTGGTGGACCTTGGCTGGGGTCAGAAGCTAAGCAGGGTTAAGTTTGGTTAGGACTGGAATGGGAAACCTCTGAATAACCCCAATATTACGGCCTTGTTGGAGTTGTCTTCTAAGGAGGAGGAAGTAGAGACAGAGGCTCCTAGAGATGGTAGTGCTGGACGGGTTGCTTCCAGCATTGTTGAACCCAATCTCTTTCATTCTGTCTAAGGAAGATCCAGCAAGCACGCAGAACTCCCTGTCTGCACCAGTTGAAACTCTTAGGCTCCATTACAACGGCTGAGGGCTCAGCTCCACATAGGTCAGATAGATGCAGGCTGGCAAGAAAGTAGACTCCCACGAGTCATGTGCCTCAGTTGCAGGGGTGGGATTCAGAAATTTTAGCAACCAGTTCTCTGCCCTGTTGCTGGGTAGGCGTGGCCATGGCCGGCATTTATTTATTTATTTATTTATTTATTTATTTATTTATTTATTTATCAAATTTCTATACTGCCCTACTCCCGAAGGACTCAGGGCGGTGAACAGCCAAAATAAAATACAGATAATACAAATATTTTTTTAAAAATCCCTTAAAATTATTAAATATTTTGGCCGAAACACAAATTAAAACACCCAATTTATAAAATCACACAAATTAAAAATTTAAAAGAGGAGAGTTAGGCCAGGCCAGCCTGCTGAAATAAGAAAGTTTTGAGAGCACGACGAAATATGCGCAGGTCCGGGATCCTCCGTATCTCTGGGGGGAGCTCGTTCCAGATGGTAGGTGCCGTCACAGAGAAGGCTCTCTGTAGGCTTCCTGCACCGTGGAGGAGGGGCGTTTTCACCCTCCCCAGACTCCGGAGGCTTTCCTAGAGCCTCTGGTAGGGCAAAAACAGCCTACCCCCGGGCTCCGGAGGCCCTTCAGAGGCCGTTTTTGGACTTCCGGTACTTCCGGTAGGCCCGTTTTTCGCCCTCCCCAGGCTCTTGTTTTTTGTCTTCCTTTAGGCTCGGGACTTGATGCTTCAAAAAGCCAAGGGACTAAAACATTTTCTCCTTAAAGCAAGTGGGGAAAGAAAATGAATTAATTGAGAGGAAACAGGCTTTTAAAAAGCCAGCTTATTAATGCAGCCGGTTTAGAGAACGAGAGTAAGCCAGAGAGCTAAGTGGATCCCTTCACCATTGTATCTCATAAAATTGCTTCTTCGAGCAGAAGGCAGCTTCTCTGTAGCCATAGGAGAGATTTCTTTTTCAAAGAAGATGCAAAGATTTAAAAAAGGGGACTTTAGAAACCCTAGAGGAGGGAGGAGGAGGAGGAGGAAGAAGAGGAGAGAGAGAGAGAGGAAGAGAGAAAGAGACAGAGCAAAAACAGGATTAATGTTAAAAGAAGCAAGGGAAAAGGCCCAAAGCTCACTCTAGTACCCCGAAGATGGGAGGGGCAGAAAGAGAGGAAGGAAAAAGCTAAGTCTGGTGCTGAAGGAATGCATAGCAATAGTACTTAGACTTATATACCTCTTCACAGTGCTTTTACAGCCCTCTCTAAGCAGTTTACAGAACCAGCATCTTGGCCCCCAACAATCTGGATCCTCATTTTACTAAACCTCAGAAGGATCAAACCCCTGGCAGTGAACAGTGAGCTAGCCTGCAATACTGCATTCTAACCACTGTGAAGGAAGGGAAGGGAAGGGAAGGGAAGGGAAGGGAAGGGAAGGGAAGGGAAGGGAAGGGAAGGGAAGGGAAGAGAAGGGAAGGGAAGGGAAGGGAAAGGAAAGGAAAGGAAAGGAAAGGAAAGGAAGGGAAGGGAAGGGAAGGGAAGGGAAAGGAAAGGAAAGGAAAGGAAAGGAAGGGAAGGGAAGGGAAGGGAAGGAAAGGAAAGGAAAGGAAAGGAAGGGAAGGGAAGGGAAGGGAAGGGAAGGGAAGGGAAGGGAAGGGAAGGGAAGGAAAGGAAAGGAAAGGAAAGGAAAGGAAAGGAAAGGAAAGGAAAGGAAAGGAAAGGAAAGGAAAGGGAAACAGGAAAAGTGAGAGGGAGGCAGGAAAAATTAGAGGGAGGGAGGGAGGGAGGGAGTGAGGAAGGAAAGGAAAGGAAGGGAAGGGAAGGGAAGGGAAGGGAAAGGAAAGGAAAGGAAAGGAAGGGAAGGGAAGGGAAGGGAAGGAAAGGAAAGGAAAGGAAAGGAAAGGAAAGGAAAGGAAAGGAAAGGAAGGGAAGGGAAGGGAAGGGAAGGGAAGGGAAGGGAAGGAAAGGAAAGGAAAGGAAAGGAAAGGAGGGGGAAACAGGAAAAGTGAGAGGGAGGCAGGAAAAATTAGAGGGAGGGAGGGAGGGAGGGAGTGAGGAAGGAAAGGAAAGGAAAGGGAAGGGAAGGGAAGGGAAGGGAAGGGAAGGGAACGAAGGAAAGGAAAGGAAAGGAAAGGAAAGAGGGAGGGAGGGAGGCAGGAAAAGTGAGAGGGAGGGAGGGAGGAAGAAAGGGAGGGAGGGAGGGAGGGAGGGAGGGAGGAAAGGAAAGGAAAGGAAAGGAAAGGAAAGGAAAGGAGAGGAGAGGAAAGGAAAGGAAAGGAAAGGAAAGGAAAGGAAAGGAAAGGAAAGGAAAGGAAAGACAGAGGAGGCAGGAAAAGTGAGAGGGAGGGAGGGAGGAAGGGAGGGAGGAAAGGAAAGGAAAGGAAAGGAAAGGAAAGGAAAGGAAAGGAAAGGAAAAGAAAGGAAAGGAAAGGAAAGGAAAGGAAAGGAAAGGAAAGGAAAGGAAAGGAAAGGAAAGGAAAGGAAAGGAAAGAAAATAGCAATAACACTTATACTTATATACTGCTTTACAGCTCTTTTACAGCCCTCTCGAAGCGGTTTACAGAGTCAGTCATTTGCCCCCCAACAATCTGGCTCCTCATTTTACCACTGCTCCACCACAGCAGTCACTAAGCAAACGGTTGTAAGTCAAAGACTACCTGTCACCTGCAAAGGATTTTGGTATTACCTTTAGGGCGTACCTAATGATTCCGTTCCTTCTTCATTTCTACATTTTCCTTCTGAGCCGTTTGCACTTTAAGTATATGAAACATCAAATGGTCTTGGCAAAGTGGGAGCTGTAATAAATCAATGCACTCAAGATCTTCAAATGCTTTTTAAACGAGAGGAAGAAATTGAATTATCCTCCTTTCTCGCATGATGAAGGAAGTGTAGGCACAGTGAGAGTTCAAGTGGTTTGACCGACTTCTTTGGCAACCGAGGGCTTGTTGGTCAGCTCAAGTTTCTACTGTCTAGTTAGAGTTCAGAAAGGGGCCTCTACCAAAAGAACCCCCCCCCAATACTTTTATAAACACACATGCAACTTCATAGATCCCAGGTGAATTCAGATTTGGCATGCGTGCTCAGGGTTGTTTTTTCCAGAATCCTAGCCAGAGGTCAAGTCTTTGCATGGGGTGCAATGCACACACGAGAAACCTGGTATCCTTGTTGCTTTGCATGTACTCTGAGAGCTTCTGCAATGGAGACAAATTCCTGGGCTGTCTAATCACATTTTGCATAATATAATACTTCTATTCTATTCTATTCTATTCTATTCTATTCTATTCTATTCTATTCTATTCTATTCTATTCTATTCTATTCTATTCTATTTTATTCTACCCTACCCTACCCTACCCTGCCCTACTCTACCGTACTCTACTTTATTCTACTCTATTCTATTCTACTCTACCCTACCCTACCCTACTCTACTTTATTCTACTCTATTCTATTCTACTCTACCCTACCCTACCCTACCTCACCCCATTCCATTCCATTCCATTCTACTCTATTCTACCCTACCCTACTTTATTCTACTCTACTCTACCCTACTCTACCCTACCCTACCCCATTCCATTCTATTCTATTCTACCCTACCCTACCCTACCCTACCTCACCCCATTCCATTCCATTCCATTCCATTCTACTCTATTCTACCCTACCCTACTTTATTCTACTCTACTCTACCCTACTCTACCCTACCCTACCCCATTCCATTCTATTCTATTCTACTCTACCCTACCCTACCCTACCTCACCCCATTCCATTCCATTCCATTCCATTCTACTCTATTCTACCCTACCCTACTTTATTCTACTCTACTCTACCCTACTCTACCCTACCCTACCCCATTCCATTCTATTCTATTCTACCCTACCCTACCCTACCCTACCTCACCCCATTCCATTCCATTCCATTCCATTCTACTCTATTCTACCCTACCCTACTTTATTCTACTCTACTCTACCCTACTCTACACTACATTACACTACCCTACCCCATTCCATTCCATTCCATTCCATTCTATTCTATTCTACCCTACCCTACCCTACCCTATCCTACCCTATTCTACTCTCTATTATTCTACTCTACTCTGTCAGCTGGCAATCCATTTGGACTTTGCGGTCTCAACCCGGAGGAGGAAAGCTTGACAGATGCATACAGAAGTGTCATCTGCAGAGAGAACAAATCAAACTTATTCTTTTTTTAATGCCTTTGATAGGCAACTGATTTTCAGAGCAGGGGAAAGGCCAACAATTCTTCATTCAGCCCATGACAGGAACTGGTACCCATTTCCCTAAAAGTCACATACACAAAGAATCCGGACCATGTTAAGTTGCCATTCCGAATGTTTATTGTGCCTGCCTATACCCCCAAAAATATGGCCAACTAAAGTTCAACACTAAATTAGTGCCAGATAACAGAATAACAGAGTTGGAGGTCTTTTAGTCCAACCCTCTGCTCAGGCATGTAACCCTATACCAGTGATTGCTAACCATTTTTTCCTCGGGTGCCGAAAGTGCCCACATGCACGGCCACACCCATAATGGAATGCCCTCCCCCGCCTGCCCCCCACACCCTATTTTGGGCCTATCAGGCCTCCCTGAAGCTTCTGGAGGCTAGAAACATCCTGTTTCCAGACTTCCGGTAGGCCTGTTTTTCACCCTCCCCAGGCTCCAGAGGTTTTCCTGGAGCCTTCAGGAGGGTGAAAACAGCCTCCCGAGGCCCTCAGGAGGCCAGAAATGGCTCATTTCCGGACTTCTTCTACATCCAGTAGGCTCGTTTTTCAACCTCCCAGGGCCTCCATGTGAGCCCTGTACTTATCTGGCATCCAAAACGGGCTGCGTGGAGACTCCTGGGAGGGGAGGGGTGGCGTGGGCGCACGCGTGCGTTTCCTGCATGCATGGCAGAGACTGTTCTGTCCCCAACCACACGCACACACACCAACAGACGTTCAAGAGTTAAAGACCAAACCAGCCGGCAAAATCCTTTTCCTTATGATAACGGAACTTGGCAACAACCTAGTGGCTGCCTGCCAAGAGTTTATTACTTACGAAGAGGAGAGATAACTTCTCCCCACTTCTGGTACATCAAAAGAAACAGCTCAATAATTACAGAGTCAATCAAGTCCAGAGATAATCCAGCAAAGTCTTTAACAAAAGTCCGGCAATACAGAATGGCGTGGAAGCTTTCAGCTTTGTTCGTCACAAGGTTTGACTGGCCACCACGCTCCCTTTTATATCCTGTGGGGTGTGGTCCAGTGACTCAGCCTAATCTCGGGCACGCCTTTTCTTCTGTTGTGCGCGTTTATCTCTGCGACGCTGCCGAGGATCCAGCCAAGACTCATTACCCTCATCACTGTCCATCTGTGGCTACATGGACATGCTTGGCCCCGGCCCTATCTCTTGCCCTTTGGAGGACACCAAAGGCATTGCCAGAGAGGAGGGTCCTGGAGAGGGAGGCCTTGCCAACTCCTCTCCTTCACTCTCGGAGTCCTCTCCTGCCGATGACACAGACTCAGGTAACGGAGCCACAACAGAGACCTGAAAATCAGCTGGCCGGCGGGAGGCACACACGCATGCATAGTGAAGCTGGGCAACGGCTCGTGTGCCCACAGAGATGCGTGGCATGTGTGCTATTGATTCGCCATCATGGCCCTAGACTATTTCCAGGCAACCCTATACTTCTACCACAATAAGGGTCCATGGAATTCAAGAGACTTAGGCTCTTTGCGGGAACATATCGATTCTAGATTAATGGCTTATTTAACTCTGCAAAATTAGTCGTAGAGTCACCCAATAATCTCAATCTACTTTCTCTGCGTGTCCTGCTATGAAACTGCTTTGATGTCAGTTGATCCATGCAGTGATATATCTGGGGCATCAACATTAATTACTGCCTTAATGTCATTTTCCAAAATGAAATTAAGTTTTTTTTCGAGGATCAAAGGGAAATAACAGTAGTGGCCAAAATTGTGGAAACCTTTTGGGGAAAGTGTATTTTTGAGGTTTGATGGCTAATAACACCACTTTTGGGGGGGAGTTTCAAGATAATCCTATTCCACTGCTGGAATGGCTTGGCAATAGCCCAAACCTTCACCCAATTGAAAATCTATGGAGCCAACTAAAGAAACTTGTTAATCAGAAGCGACCCAGCAATAAAACCCAGTTCATAGAAGCCATCATTCAATCTTGGTTTCACATGATAGCAGCTGCAGAACTCAAAGACTTGGTTCACTCCATGGGAAGACGTTGTAAGGCCGTCATTCATGCTAAAGGTTACCCAACTAAGTATTAACTGACAGGGTGATATATTTGTGTATATCTCGTTTTTTCTATGGTGATCATTTTTGTATATCTCATTTTTTTCTACATGTTTCACTTTTCTACTTTACACTGTAACTGATATTCTAACAGCAAATCCTTCCTAAAAGTTATTGCATTACATTCTTGATTAAATTATCTTTCCATTGATACATAATTTTATGGTACGACTCTCAAAAATGGTGGTGTTATTAGCAGTGGTGGGTTTCAAATCTTTTTTTTATTTCCAGTTCTGTGGGTGTGGCTTGGTGGGAGTGGCTTGGTGAGCGTAGCAGGGGAAGGATACTGTAAAATCTCCATTCCCTCCCCACTCCAGGTGAAGGTTACTGCAAAATCCCCATTTCTGTTCTGTCCCCATATCCCACACGCACCTTCACAGACAGCCCGGAGTGAATAAGCCACACGACAAAACTCTTTGAAGATAAAGCTGGCAGCAACCCAGTGGCTAGCTGCCAATTCAGACTTTACTCACACAAAACAAAGATTAGACTGCCAGCATTCCGATAAAACAGGCAGAGTGTCAACAATACAAGGATTAATCCAAATGCAGTCCGATAAAGCAGGCAAAATCCAGTAACACAGAGATCATGGATTATTTTTAGTTTTTGCTCGTCACAAACTGAACCGGCCACCACACCCACATTTATACCCTGTGGGGTGTGGTCCAGTGATTCAGCTAATCTCTGGCACGCCTTCCCCTCTGCTGCGCACGCTTCTCCCTGCGCCTCTGCTGAGGGTCCAGCCAGCACTTATCTCCTTCGTCGCTGTCCACCTCTGGCTGCGGGGACGTGCTTGGCTCTGAGCCTATCTTTTGGCCTTCGGTGTCCTCCGGAGGCTTTGCCAGAGAGGAGGGTCCTGGAGAGGGAGGCCTTGTCAACTCCTCTCCCTCACTCTCAGAGTCTGTCTCTGTCGATAGCCCAGGCTCAGGCAACGGAGCCACAACAATTTCCTCCCAATCATCTGGGACTCGGGAGGCAGAGAATAGATGGGGGCGGGGCCAGCCAGAGGTGGTATTTATCGGTTCTTCAAACTACTCAAAATTTCCACTACCGGTTCTCCAGAACTGGTCAGAACCTGCTGAAACCCACCTCTGGTTATTAGCTAATTTTAGAAAATACACTTTTCCCAAAAGGTTTCTACAATTTTGGACACTACTATAAGTTTTTTATTTATTATCTGAACCTTCCCATACCTTGGAGATTCAAGCGAGAAGGACGGAGCATTGTTTTAGAAAGATCCGAGTAGCACACATTTACATACTGGTTTTTTTTTTTTAACTTTAATATTTTTTAAAAAATGTTTGTTGCTGTTCCCTTTAGATGGCTTCTTCAGCTTGCTCATATGTGGGCACTCAGTTTTAAGACCTCCTAAAACGATGATACGTTTTAGAGGCAGTAAGACGGATTTCCGCATCAGGACAAAGGAAACGGGGAGACTGCTTTTAAACTGGAGATTACATTTGGCAAATGCTGCTTTTGTCCATTTCTTTTTTAAAAAAAGAGGGCGGGAGAAAGGCTTCACACAGGGAGGTTTATTTTCTTTGACATTGGAAAAGAAACGGCCTCTGATCTTCACTGACAGTGCTTCAAAATACTCCAGAAGTTAAATTGATATGTTGTTGCTCGCTCAACAAATAATATGATTGCTATGTTATTCTGAGCCTTCCTTGTAATAGCTGTAGTAACTTCGGCTTTTCCTGAGATGTTTGTAGGTGATGGACAAGATACCATATTTTTCAGAGTATAAAACGCTCCAGACTATAAGACACACCTACATTTTTTGGGCAGGAAAACAAGAAAAAACAAACAAACCCTGCCTCCCAGCAATTTGGCTCATTGCAGCAAACAGCCTGTTTCAGCTTCAGCACAGCCTGATTAGCACAAGGGGAAAAAAAATCTGCCTCTGCCTCCCAGCAATTTGCCTCCTTGCAACAAACAGCAAACAGCCTGTTTTAGTTTCAGTTTCAGTTTCAGCACAGCCTGATTACCACAAGAAAAAAAAAAATCTGCCTCTGCCTCCCAGCAATTTGGCTCCTTGCAGTAAACAGCCTGTTTCAGCTTCAGCTTCAGCACATCCTGATTAGCACAAGCAGCTGATTGCCGGTTGGATCGGCCTCTCAAAGATCAGCTGTTTCAGGCTGCAGGGATTGCCATAGCCTATTGCCACTTCCCATTTTCCGGAGGGCTGGTGGGTGGGCGCGGCTACATTCGGTGTATAAGACGCACCCAAATTTTCACCCTCCTATAGAGTGATGGAGGTGGAATGTGCATCTTATACTCCGAAAAATAAGGTAAATAGAATACCAAAAACCGAGAATAAAAGCTCTGGAACAGAAACACCCCACCAGCAAATTAAATCTGGAAATATTAGCTCACATACCTAATTTTTCCCGTTTCCCACTCTAGGTTTATTCTGCTGTTTGTTTGGGGTTTTTTTTCCAACTGATTTCTGTTTCAAACTTCTTGAACAGAATAAGAGCAATACATATTTAAAGAAAAGAGAAAGAAAAAGAAGAGAAGAGAAGAAGAGTGAATAAAAAAGGAAAAAACAAACAAACAAACAAAAAGAAAAGAAAAGAAAAAGAAAATAGGATTAAGGAACTGGCTTCCAAACGTCTTTATAGCCCTTATAAATTCATTTTGTAACTCACTCACTCACTTATATCATGGTTCCCAAAATCCATAAGCCACTCTTTTTAATCATCAAATGACAAGTTTATTTTTTTTCCTCTTTTTAGCAGAAAGTCCATAAAGGGTTTCCAGCCAATTTGCCTCTTGGGTTGACAGTGACAGTTAAAACATCAGTAGAAGTCAAGACAATTTAAACTCTTTTTAATCATTAAACCTCTAAATCATGAGTTTAATTTTTTTTCCTTTTTAGCAGAAAGTCCATAAAGGGTTTCCAGCCAATTTGCCTCTTGGGTTGACAGCGATGGTTAAAAGCATCAACCGAAGTCAAGATATTTTAAAACCTGCAGGGCTGGCTGGGGATTTCTGGGAATTGTAGTCCACACATTTTATAGTTGCCAAGTTTGAAGGATAGCAGTTTTAATTTGTATAAAAAGTGAGTTTTTTTCTGCCAAACCACAGCAGTACACTTTGAATACATTTTTTTAAGTTTTTTTTTCACAATCTAGGGTAAACCGGCACAGCCTTTGAGCTGCTGGCAAAATCAAATCTGAATATAAAATTACATTGTCTTTTCTTAGTAAAAACACTTCTCCAAATAACTGTTTGGATGACAAACAAATAAAAGGACCAACATACGCATAGGATCTTTATCCCTATCTTTTCAAATCATTGTTTATCTTTGCCAATGGCAGGATTGGTTTAGCCTCGCGTACATTAACAAACATTATTCTCCACTATAATGAGTTGTTGGGTTGGTTTTTTTTTTTTTTTTGAAAGCGGTTTGCTGGACGGGCATTCACAAAAGAATATTAAATGCTACAGAGGCTGGCCAACATTTTTCCCTCCCCCTTATCCCCCTCCCCATTTACTTCTAATCCAAACAGAACCGAGAAAGGCGGAGAAGGGCCTTATTTTGGGCAAGCACACGACATTAATAATAATAAAAAAAAAACCACTTAAATACTTGAACGAAAGCATCGAGACACTAATTTATCATTTGCAACCGCATGATTTAAGTATGAGCGGGTTTAATTTCCTGCCCATCCCGTTCATATTGCATGGCAAGCCCACATTAGATTTCTGTGGTTCCAATCACTTAAGAGGCGCTTCCATTTTTCTTGCTTGATGAAATAATTGAAATTCTTCTCACTTGCCTGCGCTTTCCGCGCAAATTTTTGTGCCAGGACAAATACCGCCTTCCCCTCAACCCACGCGCGGCACAAGCTTCAAACCCCCCCCCTTCTCTCTCTTTTTCCATTTCCACCAGGTTCCCCCACTTTGGATAGGAGGTTTCTTTGGGGGCTTAATCTTAAAAGCAGCTAAGCTTTCATTTATTGGCGGCCTATCAAATGCTTCCGTTCGCCATCCGCCTATATGCTGGGTAATATAGCTCTCATTAAGTGATTGTTTGGAGGAATTAAGAAAACCCGCCTCGCCTAATTTAGCCACCGGGATGGAGAAGTGGGTAGGTGGGTGGGTGGGGGAAGTGACTATCTCCTGCTGTAGAAAAGGCAGAGAGAGAGAGAAAAAAATGGAGAGAGAGAAAAAAAACCTTTGGCTTATGGGCTGTTTTCTTCCACCTAATCTATCCATTAAGCCTTGATTGTTTTTATTTGTTTTGTATTCCAATATTTCTTTCAATTAAGTTAACAACTTTCTAATAACGCTTCCCGGGGACCGACTTCCCAGGCGAAATGTACAAATGCTTCAGAGTCATTGAAAAACCGAGCATCAATATTTACTCCCTGCCCGTAATGGACCACGACGATTCAAGTGCATCTTTTTATGGCGTTTAATACGGCCTTCGGCGTCTTTTTTTTCCCCCCGAGATGTTTCTTCGGTTCAACCTGCCCTCTCTCTCTCCACCCCCCCCTCTCTCTCTCGCGTTTTTTATTTATGTATTTTATTTATGTACATCCAATTTGGGGCACTTTAAGGATATGTTGTTTTTCTATCCCACTGAACTGGGTGGCTTTTAAACTAATGGAAAAAAATGGAGATCTGTGGTGGCAGCGGCCATCTTTGTGTAACACGGTGACACTTGGTGACTTGTGTTGGATACTGTCTGTCCTTCAAGGTTGGATAAGGATGGATCCTCCTCAGAAATTACTGGAACTCGGTTGAGATGGGTTATGTGAGTTCCTCCTTCCCTCCCTCCCTTCATTCATTCCTCCTTCCCCCTCCCTCCTTCCTTCCTTCCTCCCTCCTTCCCTTCCCTCCCTCCCCTTCTTTCTTCCCTCCCTCTTCCTTCCTCCTTCCCCCTCCTTCCTTCCTCCCTCCCCCTCCTTCTTTCCTTCCTACTTCCCTTCCCTCCACTCCTTCCTCTCCCTCTCCTTTCTCCTTCCTTCCTCCCTTCCTTCCTTTTCCTTCCCTTCCCTTCCCTCCCCTTCCTTCCTCCCTTCCCCTCCCTTTTCTTCCTTTCCCTCCCCTCCCTCCCTCTCTTCCCCCTCCCTCCCTCCTCCCTCCCTCCCTTCCCCTCCTTCCTTCCTTCATTCCTACTTCCCTTCCCTCCACTCCCCTCTCCTCCCTCCCTCCTTTCCCCTTCCTTCCCTTTCCTTCCCTCCCCTTCTTTCCTCCCTTCCCCTTCCTTCCTCCCTTCCTCCTTCCCTTCCCTCCCTTTCTTCCCTCCCTCCCTCCCCCTCCTTCCTCCGCCTTCCTTCCTTCCTCCTTTACTTCCCTTCCCTCTCCTTCCTGCCTCCCTCCCTCCTTTTCCCTCCCTTCCTCCCTCCCTTCCTTTTCCTTCCCTTCCCTCCCCTTCTTTCTTTCCTCCCTTCCTTCCTTTTCCTTCGCTTCCCTCCCTTCTTCCCTCCCTTCCTACTTCCCTCCCCTCCCTCCCTCCTTTCCCCTCCCTTCCCTTTCCTTCCCTCTCCTTCCTTCCTCCCTTCCCCTTCCTTCCTCCCTTCTTCCTTCCCTTCTCTCCCTTTCTTCCCTCCCTCCCCCTCCTTCCTTCCTTCCTCCTTTCCTTCCCTTCCCTCTCCTTCCTGCCTCCCTCCCTCCTTTCCCCTTCCTTCCTCCCTCCCTCCCTTCCTTTTCCTTCCCTTCCCTCCCCTTCCTTCCTTCCTCCCTTCCTTCCTTTTCCTTCGCTTCCCTCCCTTCTTCCCTCCCTTCCTACTTCCCTCCCCTCCCCTTCCTTCCTCCCTCCCCCTTCCTTCCTTCCTCCTTCCATCTTCCCCTTCCTCCCTCCCTTCCTTGATGTGTGATATAAACTCCCAGAATCCCCCAGAAGTCCACACTTCATAAAGGAGGAGACGAATTTGCTTTCCCCATAGTTCCTGGCCTCTGACTTGAAAACTTACAAAAATAGATATCTCATTGGTTTTAACCTGAGGAGATAAATCAAAAGTTTTCAAGCCAGACGCCAGAAAGTATGGGTAAATCAAATCCATCCTACTCTTGGTGAGGCATTGAATTTCCCCCCATTAGAAGCTAAAGGATCTTCTGATTTTTGCTCTAACCCACACAAGACGTGAACTCTCCATCTCTTTCGCTTATGGAAGAAACTATCACTTTAGTTATGAAAACGTTACGAATTAGAAAATTAAAACTAGACCGTAGTGGGGTTTGTTTGTTTGTTTTTCTGCATTCTGAAGCCTCGGTTGACTATTTTAACATTATTATATAAATGATAATGATATCAGAAACTTGGTGTCAGCGTCTCACCGCTGACATAGAAAGGAAGATAAGCCCTGGACTTTTGCCTGCTAAATCCCTTTCAAGCTCGGTCTCTGTGGAAATGAAGTGGGGGGAACATTCCTGTGAAATGACGAGACAAGAAGTCAGGAGAGTGACTTGGAAGATAGCCAATGAGAAGCAGAGAATTGGGGATCGGAAAGGGAGGGATTGGAGGGCAAAAGGTCAGTCTTGTCCGCACGGGTCATGATCCGGTTGCTGTGCTCGAATAAAGAGAAGATTTCCTTAAAGATTGGCAGTTTGGAAATTCATTTATTTTGAGATAGCATCGAAGTCTGACACTTGACACTAAATTATATCTGAGACTTAAGAGTAATAGAATTTGGAAGTCTCATCAAACCAAAGCCACTCAGTTGATTTCTGCAAAGTTGTATTATAATTCTGTTTATATTTTGGGGTTCTACTTTCAATCTTATTACTGCTTTGGAGGTCTGTAGCTTGCTGAGAGTGGTTCATGGAGAAGTAGGTAGGTATTTTTTCTCTCTCTTAATGATGAAGCTTAAATATGAGCAGGAAAGAAAGAATAACAATATTTTTATACATCTAACTGCATTATGTGGGTGACTACTATACCAAAGTCACATAGCTAACTTTCATGCCTAAGGAGGGACTAGAACTCCCAGTCTCCTGGTGATGGACCCAAAGTCACCCAGCTAACTTTCGTGCCTAAGAAAGGACTAGAACTCCCAGTCTCCTGGTGATGGACCCAAAGTCACCCAGCTAACTTTCGTGCCTAAGGAAGGACTAGAACTCCCAGTCTCCTGGTGATGGACCCAAAGTCACCCAGCTAACTTTCGTGCCTAAGGAGGGACTAGAACTCCCAGTCTCCTGGTGATGGACCCAAAGTCACCCAGCTAACTTTCGTGCCTAAGGAGGGACTAGAACTCCCAGTCTCCTGGTGATGGACCCAAAGTCACCCAGCTAACTTTCATGTCTAAGGAAGGACTAGAACTCCCAGTCTCCTGCTGATTGACCCAGACAACTTTCATACCTAAAATGGGATGACAATTCACCATCTCCTGGTGAGTGGCCCAAAGTCGCTTGGCTGGCTTTCATGCGCAAGACGGGACTAGAACTTCCAATCTCCCAGTTTCTTGCCTTTAACGAATAGACCAAACTCACTTCTCCTTTTATAAAACATGCTATAATTTAATAGTACCAATCTTTATTTTAAAAATACACACAGGCTGATATATGATACAATATGGAATTTTTGTTAGATGAGTAGGAAGGAATCAAATTCTTTTTAACAGATTGTCCAGGGATCGATTGATCTATCTATCTATCTATCTATTTATCTATCTATCTATCTATCTATCTATCTATCTATCTATCTATCTATCTATCTATCATCTATCTCTATCTATCTATCCAAGATCGCTCATGTTGCATTTACGCTTACTGGGCACTCATGGTTTAATGGAGGCTTGCAACCATAATCAAAAGAGGCTGGTCAAATCTTTTAAAAGCTTTCCTTTTTTCCCCCTTCCTTCTTTCCTTCCCACCCCTCCAAGCCCCTCGAAAAAAATATCCATTGCTGACAGATGCAAGCTATCAATAAGAAATTTAAAAACTCAGTATGAAAAGTGGCAAGTGTAAGAGGCCTTGATCAACATCACAAATAGGATTTTACCCAGCAGGTAACTCCTAGTTTATATTGGTAATTGTAAAGGGCATTTTACATGGGAATCAATTAAATGAAAATCTTTTAAACCCTTTTTAAAAAGGGACTTTTTTAAAGTTAACAGGTGATTTTAATTGGAACCAGAGGCGATGCATCTTTCTTTTTTTCTCTGTTCTCTCGGAAGCATTCAGAAGGGGAACAAAAATCAATACATTTCCATCAAGGGTTGATCTCCTAGTGTTTTTGTAAGCCAAATACTGAAACTTAACAAATACAATGTAGTTTGGATTGTGTGTGTGTGTGTGTGTGTGTGTGTTTTAAATTACCCTCTTTGGGTAATAGAATGAGAACGTAAAGATAAATCACGCAAGAGCTGTAGATTATAGAAATATTCATTAAGCGGTTCGAAGAGAAGAGAAGAAAGAATAAAGAGAAAATATATAAGTAAGTGCTAGGGGAAAAATGTACCAACATTCTGGGTTAAACCGTTTACTTCTGAAGCTATTGTTGTTTTTTTATTCCCGCTACACAGAGGATTTTTTTCCTCCTAATTGGTACTCCAGCTTTACTCGTACTTATTTTTCAGCCTAATGCAACAGATGTAAACATATAAGTATGCATAGGATAGTTGCTTCCAGATACAAACTACTATTGGGGGGAAAAAGCTCCTTTTAAGGCTTGGATTAAAGAATGATCGCAAAAGAAATGTAGTTTGTATATCTAAATTGGCTGCTTGCAATAAGGAAGGGTTGAGAAACATTATAAATGCGCCAGTTATTTTAAGAAGATACAATCCCCTTTAAGTTGGGACTGACTGCATGGATATGTCCATGTAAATTTCTTAGCAAAACACAGAACTTGTTTTCCCCTGTCCTTTTCCAATATATATATCTATGTCTGTCTCTGTCTCTATCTCTATCTCAAGAATATATACTGGTATATCCTTGTCTAGTTTACATCTTGTATATAAATAGAGGTAGATAATATATAAAATATTTATACTGATGATAGATAGATAGATAGATAGATAGATAGATAGATAGAGATAAAAATAGAATGTGTATGTGTATGTCTATATACATACCGTGTTTCCCCAAAAATAAGACCCTGTCTTATATTTTTTTGAACCCCGAAAAAAGGCTTGGCTTTATTTTTGGGGAGGTCTTATTATTTTGGGGCACGTGGAGGAAACCAGAGGAAATGGCGGGGACTGGCTGTGCATGTGTTTAAATATTTTTGGGGAGGGCTTATTTTCAGGGGGTGGGGCTTATTTTAGTGCATGTACTCAAAAGCCCGATTGGGCTTATTATCAGGGGAGGTCTTATTTTAAGGGGAACAGGGTACATATACCCTGTTTCCCACAAAATAAGGCCTCCCCTGGTAATAAGCCCAATCAGGCTTTTGAGTGCATGGCAATAAGGCCAAGTGCTTATTTCAGGGTTCAAAAAAATATAAGACAGGATCTTATTTTCAGGGAAACATGGTATATGTATATACACACACACACTATTTTTATCATCTATCTATCATCTATCTAGCTATCCATTCATCCATCCATCCATCATCTATCTCTCTATCTCTATCTCTCTACTTTACCTACCTACCTACCTACCTACCCACCCACCCTGTTTCCCCAAAAATAAGACCCATCTGGAAAATAAGCCCTAGCATGATTTTTCAGGATGCTCATAATATAAACCCTTCCCAAAAAATAAGCCCCCATTAAGATTGTCAGCAGATGGAGGCATTTAGTACTATATTTCCCCCAAAATAAGACCTAACTGGGAAATAAGCCATAATGCGTCTTTTGGAGCAAAAATTAATATAAGACCCAGTCTTATTTTTGGGGGAAACGTGTATCTATCTATCTATCATCTATCTATCTATCTATCTATCTATCTATCTATCTATCTATCTATCTATCTATTTACCTACCTACCTACCTACCTATTTCAGGATCAGCCAAGGTCAATCTCATCCTGCTTCCCAGCTACACAGCTATTTTAATCACATTTTTGTAACAATTGGCCTAATACAGTACAATGTTTGAAATGAAAGATTTTCTATTCATGGTCCAATACTTATATCCTCCTACTTGGTTATATATATACTTGGATCTATAATTTAAGATCAGGTCCCACCCAAGTTCTCTTCTTGAATTGAGACTTATCTATAGATAAGCAAACATGAGTGAATATTCAGATCTACCAATGGTTGAGAATGATGGGTACTGTAGTCAGTTCTCTTCTTTTTTTCTCCAAATTTTTTTATTGTTTTATTTATATAACACATAAAAATTCAATTTCAATTAAATAGTGTGTTGCCTGAGTACAATCATTTTCAGGAAATCATAATCAAAATGTTTACAATAATATCCATTACATTGATATTAATTCAATAATAATATTTACTTATCTACTTTAACAAATCTCTTTTATAACATTAGTCCTTTTTGTATCCCCATGTATCTAACTTCTGTTTTTATTATCTAACCATTAGTAAAATAAGTCCCAGGTCGAGAAATATTCAGTTCCTTCTTTTTTCTTAATTGTAAGTGTTAATCTGTCCATTTCTGCACATTCTAATATTTTTTAAAATTACACTCTCATCTGTCGGGATCTCTTTGCTTTTCCGTTGTGCAAATACAGTTCTCTTCTTGAATGGAGACTTATCTATAGATAAGCAAACACGAGTGAATATTCAAGATCTACCAATGGCTGAGAATGATGGGTGCTGTAGTCAGTTCTCTTCTTGAATGGAGACTTATCTGTAGATAAGCAAACATGAGTGAATATTCAAGATCTACCAATGGCTGAGAACGATGGGTGCTGTAGTCAGTTCTCTTCTTGAATGGAGACTTATCTGTAGATAAGCAAACACGAGTGAATATTCAAGATCTACCAATGGCTGAGAACGATGGGTGCTGTAGTCAGTTCTCTTCTTGAATGGAGACTTATCTGTAGATAAGCAAACACGAGTGACTATTCAAGATCTACCAATGGCTGAGAACGATGGGTGCTGTAGTCAGAAGTGTCTGTAGGGTGTGGGATTGGCCCAAAGTCATCCAGCTGACGTTCATGCCTAAGGCAGGACTAGAACTCACAGTCTCCCACTTTCTCGCCTAGTGCCTTAACCACTAGACCAAACAGGCCTATAAGGATTGAATCCTGAGCTACAATCCCTCCTTTGAATCTTACATTTCCCACTCTTCTGGATCAATGCTGAAGCATCGAACTAAAAGTACACGCAACTTTGATCTCGTCGCTCAGGAGAGGAAACTGAGGCACAGATGGCCTTCCTTTCCTCGTTGCATTATTCAGCACGGAAAGCTACTTGTGGGCCGCATCTACGACTAAATGATTAGGACTTTGCCCATAAGACTACAGCGAGTAAAGCATTTGGCTTTTTGTTTATTTATTTATTCTATTTTTTTTTTCTCGTGCTCCTCCTCCTCCTCGCCTTTGTTCCGACAAACTCGAGAAAACAGGGCTTTTAAATTAGGCAGTGATTTGGCATGTAAGTGAGTGCATTTAAGCTGATAAGAGAGGGAATGGATCTTAATGGCGGAAATATTTGTCGCCTCACAAATAAAACGGAGGGTATCGGGACCTGCTAATACAGCTAATTTTGACCAACTCCTTGCCTGCTCAAGGCTGAAAAATGAGGTCAGCATAGGTTGAGGCAACAGAAAATGAGCGTCTGTCAGGAGACGGGCAGGAATACTGATAGCAAAGTCTACGCAACGCCGTAGAAGAACGAAAGAGAGAAACCGGCGTGTTCAGATTAAAGCAGTGCCTTTCCAGAGGGCCCAGAGTTTTTCAAAAACG
The DNA here is from genome assembly GCA_022577455.1 of Arizona elegans. Classification (NCBI taxonomy): domain Eukaryota; kingdom Metazoa; phylum Chordata; class Lepidosauria; order Squamata; family Colubridae; genus Arizona; species Arizona elegans. The sequence continues at coordinate 21,767,629 of JAKOOJ010000013.1, read as the reverse complement.
TCAAGGTGAAAATGAAGCCGTTGGCTCTCAAGCCGAGCCTGAATACAAATGTCTTTTTTTTTCTTTTCTTTTTTTGACATGGGTGGAGGAAAACAGGTAGGCCAGTTGCCCCATAAGGCCAAGAACTGGACAAGGATTTAGCTGAGAAGGGGCCACCTCAAAGATCTGCAGAACAAGAGGTGGGAAAAGAAGACTTCCCAACGGTTAGAGCAGGAGTCAGCAACTTGCGGCTCCAGAGCCACATGAGGCTCTTTTTGGGCCTTCTGCTGTGGCTCCCTGTCGGGTGATCCCACCACTGGCTGGCCCCACCCCTGGCCCTCCCCTCCCAGTCACTCCTCGCCTGGCCTGACAAAGTAAGGGCGATGGCGGGGGGATGGAGAAGCAGCCAGGGCAGAGACAGAGAGATACAGAGAGAGGGGAGAGAGAGAGACAGAGAGAGATACAGAGAGAGAGAGAGGGAGAGAGGGGGGGAGGGAGGGGGGAGAGAGAGATGTCAAAAGGGTTTTGTGGTTCCCAGTGTTTTTTAACAACTGGTTTTCTGCCTTAATGACCGGCTGGGTAGGCATGGCTAGGGGCGGTCATGTGACTGGTGGAAGTGAGCGACATTGAGTTGGCCACGCCCACCCAGGTTTTGTGGTTCCCTGTGTTTTCTTTTCTGTGGGAAATGGGTCTTTCTTTTTCTTTTTTTCCTTCCTTCCTTCTTTCCTACCTTCTTTCTTTCTATCTATCTCTTTCTTTCTTTCTTTCCTTCTTTCTTTCTTTCTCTTTCTTTCTCTTTCTTTCTTTCTCTTTCTTTCCTTCTTTCTTTTTCTTTCTTTCCTTCTTTCTCTTTCTTTCCTTCTTTCTCTTTCTCTCTCTCTCTCTCTCTCTCTCTCTCTCTCTCTCTCTCTCTCTCTCCCTCCCTCCCTCCCTCCCTCCCTCTCTCTCTCCAGATAAGCTACAGATACAGGACAGATTGTATGTCATCTAGTCCAACCCCCCGCCCAAGCAGGAGATCCTACACCATTTTTGACAATGACAATCTAGTCTCTTCTTGAAAGCCTCCAGTGATGAAGCTCCCACAACTTCCGAAGGCAACTTCTGTTCCATGGGTTGATTGTTCTCACTGTCAGGAAATTTCTCTTTATTTCCAGGTTGAATCTCTCCTTGATCAGTTTCCATCCATGATTCCTTCTCTGGCCTTCGGGTGCTTTGGAAAATAGCTTGACCCCCTTCCTCCTCTCTGGGGCAGCCCCTCAAATATTATAGATAGATAGATAGATAGATAGATAGATAGATAGATAGATAGAGATAGATAGATAGATACAGTAGATAGATAGCACTGATGTTCCTTTTATGACTTATGGACTTCAACTCCCAGAATTCCTGAGCCAGCAAGTCATGAAAAGGACCATGGTTCCCCACTCCTGTTTTACACCCTTGGTGTAACTCATATTTGATGTTCCCCTTTACACCCTGGGTCTTACTCAGGACTGTTTCTGCAATCAAAGTTTGTACAGATAGCCAACTTACTTGAGCCCAAAATTTCTGTGGCTAAGCGAGACAGTTGTTAAGTGAAAAACATTCACGAGTCCCCTTTTTCAGTGCCCTTGTAACTTTGAACGCCCCCTAAATGTTGTAAGTCGAGAACTACCTCTACAGATCTTTTTCAAACCAACAACAAACAAGTGAACAATCTTTGGAGAAGAGATGGTAGTCAGCCGGTTCGTACCGGTAGAAGAGATGACAGGTGGGCCCACCCACCTGCCCCGGCTCTATGCCGTCCTATTTAGGCACGGTTTTGAAGCCGGGCACATACGTGGAAGGTGCGCGCTTAGGGCGAACCGGTAGAAACAAAATGTGAAACTGACCGCTGCTTTGGAGGAAGGACTCCGTACAGGGGTGGGTTCTACTTATCTTTACTACCGGTTCGCAACGGGGCTCGATTCGCTCGCGCACACGCACGCTCTTCTGCGCATACACAGAAGCGTTCTGATGATGTCGGGGTCAGTGGGCAGAGCCTCCTGCCGGTTTTACTACTGGTTCTATAGAGCCAGTGTGAACTGGGGGCAACCCACCAATGACTCCGTAAAGCAGTGATGAAATCTACCGGTTCAGCAAGCCGGTAGTAAAAAAAAAAAGCTACCAATTGGTCCGAACTGGTATTTCCAACGATCAGCTGTGCCGCGCAATTTATATTTGCTAGAAAGCAGGAAATCCTGTTTCTAAATCGCGCGGCACAGCTGTTCCCCAGCCCCCCCAGCTGTTCTACTTACCTTCAAACAGCTCCTTTTTCCGCACGAAGCATGTGTTTGGTGTGCACTGCACATGCAAGGGCAGTGAACCGGTGGTGACCGGCAGAGGATTTCACCACTGCTGTAAAGGCCTCTTCCCAAACATCTGGCTGTCTCTTGCAGTTTTTCCCAACCTTAACCATCTAAAGATAAGTGTGTTCTGTCCCCGTCTCACACATGCACCCAAACAGCCAGCTGAGGGTTAAATAAACTCTTCAAACACCCAACATCAGTGATAAGAAACTTGGCAGCAACTCCGTAGCTGCCTGCCAAGAACTTTTACTCCGATAACACAGACAAAAATACACACAGTTTGAATAGTTCAGTTTGTAATTAAATCCACAGCAAATAGGCGTTGTGTCCGAAGGTGCAAAGTGACTCGCCAGAGATTTAGCTTTGTCCGTCACAGAGTCTGAATGGCCACCACACTCCCTTTTATAGCCTGTGGGGTGTAGTCCAGTGACTCAGCTTAATCTCTGGCACGCCTCCTTTTCTGCTGCGCATGCTTGTCTCTCCGACGCTGGCGTGGGTCCAATGGCAATGTTTCTTCATCACTATCCGACGGCTTGGAAACACCTGGCTCCTGGCCAATCTCTTCTCCTTCGGGAGACACCTGAGGCATTGCCAGAGGGGAGGGTCCTGGAGAGGGAGGCCTGGCCATCTCCTCTCCTTCATGTTCAGAGCCTTCTTCCTCCGATAAGATGGGCTCGGAGGACGGAGCCACAACAAAGTGGACTTCAACTCTCAGAAATGGGGTAGGGCAGTGATGGCGAACCTTTTTGGCACCCAGTGCCCAAACCAGAACGCGTGTGCATGTGTGTGCGTGCGCGTGCCAGAAACCCAAAGATCAGCTGGTTGGCGCTCATGCCTGTGCCAGCCAGCTGGTCTTCGGGTTTCCGGCATGTGCATGCATTCCAGCCAGCTGGTCTTCGTGTGTGCCAGAGCACTGGAAAACTGAAGACCAAGTAGCCGGCGTGGAACTGCCTGTTTTCTGGCTGTTTGGGGGCCATTTTCAGGCCGTTTTTCAGGCCAATTCCATGGTTCCGATGTCCACAAAGACTAGCCGGCTACCGTGTGCATGCCCACAGAGAGGACTCTGCGTGTTACCTCTGGCACATGTGCCATAGGTTTGCCATCACGGGGGTATGGGGTATTCTGGGAGCTGTAGTCCACCCGTCTTAAAAAAAAACCCGACTAAGGTTTGGATACACTGGTCTATGGGAAAGCTCCAGTCTGCAGTAAGTCCCCCCAACTTCAACTGATTATATGACCTCCCCGGAGCAATCCAAGGGCTCATATTTGATAACCATTAAGCAGCTTAATGAAATAATTATAAGCCAGGCACCCGAGTCCCAAGCAATCAATAGCCATGAGCTCCAAACCGGCGGTACAACCCCAGGCTTTGCCGTTTGCACCGCGGGCTGCAAGGCTCAGCCCTCGCCCTTCGAAATGCAATTGATGCTAAAGTTGCATTAAAACACTCCCATTGAGGGCCAGCGTAATTAAAGGCGAGCAAAACACCGCAGTTTGCCAGTCGATATTCTTTATTGGGTCCATCAATCCTTCCTGGGCTGCCCTCCCTCCCTCCCTCTCTTTGCCTTCCTTTCCAGCTCCCTTCTCTCCTTTTGCAGACTATTAGCACAAGTCAATTTACTGTCAATGGGCAACCCGAATCAAAGTGACATTAATGCACACTCACAAAAGCCAGGCACGTGATCCGCTCACTTCACTCGCTTTCAAAATTACACTCGGCAGCCAACTCCGGAAGCTTTGTGACTTGTTAGCCCGAGCGGCGGTTTGTCCCTCCCGAGCTTCATATTTCATGTTTAAAGATTTCGTCGGATGGTTGATGACAGAAATAAACTGCCCGCCCGTAGGGAAATCACTCTGAATAATAGAATTAGCGATTGTTGGGAAATCAATCCAAAGCCAGTAGGCATCAGAAAAGCACAGAATTTTTTTTTTTAAAAAATATTATTATATTTTCCCCATCACCTTCGCAGGCCCCCTTTTATGGGCTAATTAAAAGGGCTGCTTATTAATAAATCAAAGTAAACGGCAGAAATTAAAAATCAACCTTTTTTTCCCTGCGATCTGAATAGAATAAAAAAGAATGAATAGGAGTAGAGTAGAATAAATATTAGAATGTAGAGTAGAGTAGAATAGAATAGAATAGGAGTAGAATAGGAATAGAATAGGAGTAGAATAGGAATAGAATAGGAGTAGAATAGAATAGAATAGAATAGAATAGAATAGAATAGAATAGAATAGAATAGAATAGAATAGAATAGAATAGAATAGAATTAGAGTAGAGTAAAATAAATATTGGAATGAAAAATAGAGTAGAGTAGAGTAGAATAAATATTGGAATGAAAAATAGAGTAGAGTAGAATAAATATTGGAATGAAGAATAGAATAGAATAGAATAGAATAGAATAGAATAGAATAGAATAGAATAGAATAGAATAGAATAGAATTAGAGTAGAATAAATATTGGAATGAAGAATAGAGTAGAGTAGAATAAAATAAATATTGGAATGAAGAATAGAATAGAATAGAATAGAATAGAATAGAATAGAATAGAAGTAGAGTAGAGTAGAATAAATATTGGAATGAAGAATAGAGTAGAGTAGAATAAAATAAATATTGGAATGAAGAATAGAATAGAATAGAATAGAATAGAATAGAATAGAATAGAATAGAATAGAATAGAAGTAGAGTAGAATAAATATTGGAATGAAGAATAGAGTAGAGTAGAATAAATATTGGAATGAAGAATAGAATAGAATAGAATAGAATAGAATAGAATAGAATAGAATAGAATAGAAGTAGAGTAGAGTAGAATAAATATTGGAATGAAGAATAGAGTAGAATAAATATTGAATGAAGAATAGAATAGAATAATAATAATAATAATAATAATAATAATAATAATAATAATAATAATAATAATAATAATAATAATAATAATTTTATTTCTATACCGCCCTTCTCCCGAAGGACTCAGGGCGGTGTACAGCCAATTTAAAAACAAAAGACACAACAATAATTAAAAATTAAAATAATTAAATAGATTTGGCCGATTTAAAACCCTAAAAATTAAAATACCCCAATTTAAATATATTATATTGACAGCCCTGCCTGGCGGAATAGAATAGAATAGAAGTAGAGTAGAGTAGAATAAATATTGGAATGAAGACTAGACTAGACTAGACTAGAATTCTTTATTGGCCAAGTGTGATTGGATGCACAAGGAATTTGTCTTCAGTGCATAAGCTCTCATTGTACACAAAAGCTATGCGATAAATCATGATCATAGTCATCATAAAAATGCATTCATCATAAATAATAAGATACAACACTTAGTGATTGAATCAACATAAACCATACTAGGAAACTAAATAAAACAATATAAATCATAAAGATACAAGTAACAAAGTTACAATAAGTAGAAAGAAGATAATAGTAAAGATGGGAAGCATAATATTAACACAGTCTTACTCAATTGTTAAATTGAGAAGAAATGGAAGATGTAGAATTTTTTCCTGGCCTCTTTGCTTTTGTTTTTTTGGCATGCAAAAGCGTTGCAGGATGTAAGCTATTCCGAGTCAAGCTGCCTTTCGCAATTGACCGATAGGAAATTTGTCAATGTTGATAGGGTTTGTGGTGCTCCAGTTGTTTTGGGATTGAACCCAAGGTTGCACCTGTTACTATTAGTCCTACTTTCGATGATGATGATGATGAATGTGCTTCATTTCACAGTCAGCCAGATGTTCAGGATCGATTTGGTATTTTTGTCCATCTATCGAGTTCTTCCCAAGGCCCTGGGATAGGCAGAGGTTGGCGTCTGATAATGGGAAGGATTTGGCTAATAGCATCTAATGTTGGGAAGAATTATTTACTTCCCAGTCAAGTCCTAATTTAAGATGCAATTTTCTTGCAGCTCCCTTTTGTCCCCAGCTGAGATACGAGCTTTGAGAGGCTGTTTCTGCCTGTAATCTAAAATTAATGGCTCTAGTCCTAATGTGGCTAGGTTGTTTGGGAAGGCTGAATAACAGGGTGGAGGGGAATTCTGGCAGCACTACCCCGACTCAGGGGTGGGCTTCAAAAATTTTAGCAAAAATTTTGAGTATCGTACATTTTCTGTATTGAAATGTATGATACTCAAACACCACACCATCCACATCAGAAGTGGGTTTCAGCAGGTTCTGACCAGTTCTGGAGAACCGGTAGCGGAAATTTTGAGTAGTTGGGAGAATCGGTAGTAAAAATTCTGACTGGCCCTGCCCCCATCTATTCTCTGCCTCCCGAGTCCCAGCTGATCGGGAGGAAATGGGGATTTTGCAGTAACCTTCCCCTGGTGGGAGGGGGGGAATGGAGATTTTACAGTATCCTTCCCCTGCCACGCCCACCAAGCCACGCCCACCAAGCCATGCCACACCCACCAAGACACAACCACAGAACCGGTAGTAAAAAAATTTGAAATCTACCACTGATCCACATATGTATAACTTTTTTAAAAAAGAAAAACTTGAGGAAATTTTTTTTCCTGCCTGGTTGCTGGGTGGGCGTGGCCATGGTGGGCGTGACCTAGTCGGCCTCCTGCACCATGGGAGGGGGGTGTTTTTGCCCTCCCGGGGTTCCGGAGGCTTTCTTTGAGCCTCCGGGAGGGTGAAAACAGCCTTCCCAGGCTCCGGAGGCCGGAAACAGGCCTGTTTCCGGCCTTCCCGAACTTCCGATAGGCCCATTTTTTGCCCTCCCCAAGCCTCCATGCGCGCCCTCCACGTACCTGCATCCAAAATGGGCCATGTGGGGACTCCTGGGAGGGGCAGGGTGAGGTAAGCGGGGCCAGCCAGGAGTGGGATTTGGGTGTTCTCCAAACTGCACAGAATTTTAGCTAGAGGTTCTCCCGAACCCCTACGAACCTCTGGCAGCCCACTCCTGCCGATGGTTGTAGAAACACAAAAGGGCCAAGGAAGGGAAATGCTCCCTTTAAACCCCGTGGCTGAAAGTTGGGGTACATGTAAAGGAGATGAAATGGTTCCAGACCCATAACTCAGCCCATCTTATTGTCTCTTCATGAAAGAAATCTGGACGGCAAACCAGAGAGAAAGTCCATGCAATTTTCCCTATCAAGTCAAGAAATTGCTCCAGTTCTTGGCTCCTCCAATAACCAAAGACCGATAGAAGATATTTGTAGCTCACCAACCTTTCGGACCTCAGGGACCACTAAATTCATAATTTTAAATCATGTGGACCACTAATATGATCTGTCTAATGACCGGCTGGGTGGGCGTGGCTAGGTGGTCATGTGACTGGGTAGGCATGGCCAACTCAATGTCACTCATGTCAAGGGGCACCTCGCCAGCCTCTACTCGCCCCTCCCTTCCCAGCCAATCCTCGCCTCCTCGCCCGGGCTGCTTACGGCCCCAACAGGAAGCAGTTGTTGGAGCTAAGCAGCTAAGAGTTGGCAAAAGCAGCTGCCTCAGTTCAAATTGGATCTGGCCGAGAAGGAGGCTCAGCAGAAGGACCTCACTGAGGACTAGGAGCATAGGCTTCCAAGCACAGGGAAGTCCTGTGGGAGTGCAAGGCCACGTGCCTCCAACCCATAGAAAAAGACCTCAAAGTGGGAGACTCTCTGCAGCAACACAAATGCTCATTGCATGTATCCGTCCCAGGGGCCGTAGTTTGAGGATCCCTGATTTAGTGCAGTATAAGAAATGCAAAAGTGACACAATTGCTCAGTGGCTAAGACGCTGAGCTTGTCGATCGAAAGGTTGGCAGTTCAGCAGTTCGAATCCCTAGTGCCGCGTGACGGGGTGAGCTCCTGTTACTTGTCCCAGCTTCTGCCAACCTAGCAGTTCGAAAGCAGGTAAAAATATGCAAGTAGAAAAATAGGGACCACCTTTGGTGGGGAGGTAACAGCGTTCTGTGCACCTTTGGCATTGAGTCATGCCGGCCACATGACCACGGAGATCGCTGGCTCTTTGGCTTTGAAATGGAGATGAGCACCGCCCCCTAGAGTCGGGAACGACTAACACATATATGCGAGGGGAACGTTTATCGTTAAGAAATGCAAATAATTTTTCCCCGGACCACCAGAATTTTCTCATGGACCACTGCACAGACCACCAGTTGGTGACCGCTGCTCCACAGCTAATCCCCACGGATTCATCTCCTTGGCATTTTATTTCTTTACAAAAAGAGAGGCAGGAAAAAGGTTTAGGTTGTTTTTCAAAAAAATAAACTACTAGGAAAAAGCTTCCATAAATTAACAATGGCTGACCTCTGGTGGACAAAGGCAGCATTTTGGCCTGAACGGTTGCAGCCGGATTAAATTAAATCAGCTGGACACCTTCATTTCTGAGTAACTTAAGTGGGCCTGTACAATATAGGGAAGTCCTCAACTTTGGACCACCCACAATGAGGGACAGAATTTCAAGGGGCCGTGGGGGGATGCAGCAATGGTCACAAGGGTGAGGACCTGTTAGTTGTTAAGTCACTTTTTTTAGTTCTGCTGCAATTTCAAGCCGTTACTAAATGAAGGTTGTAAATTGAGGTCTAAATGTCCCAGAATGGACAGCAACTAGTTTGGGTTTAGAAGCTAGATTGGGAAAAACGAAATAAATTCCAGACAAAGGAAATGGTTCAAAACTCAGAATAACAAAAGAGTCGGACGGGATCTTGGAGATCTTCTAGTCCAACCTATAACATTTCAGACAAATGGTTGTCCAATCTCCTTAAAAATTTCAGTGTTGGAGCATTCACAACTTCTGAAGACAAGTTGTTCCATTGATTAATTGTTCTGTCAGGAAATTTCTCCTTAGTTCTAAGTTGCTTCTCTCCTTGATGAGTTTCCATCCATTGTTTCTTGTCCTGCCCTCAGGTGCTTTAGACAATAGCTTGACTCCTTCTTCTTTGGGGCAGACCCTGAGATACTGGAACACTATCATGTCTCCCCTAATCCTTTTCATCAAACTAGACCAGTGTTTCTCAACCTTGGTAGCTTGAAGATGGACTTCTACTCCCAGAATCCCCCAGCTGGGAGTTGAAGTCCACCCATCTTCAAGCTACCAAGGTTGAGAAACACTGAACTAGACATAATTCTAACCATTCTTTTAGCCTCCAGTCCCCCTAAATTATTGTATTTTAAGAGAATTTTAAAGCTCCACCTCAAGGTTGTTCCTATTTGTAGCTACACAGAATTAAGCAACAAATTTCTAAAATCCCAAAGCTTTAGATTCTATTTAACCATCTTGCATATTGATGCACTTCGAGTTAAGTATCGATCTAGCACTAAAAGACTAAAAGAATTCTATCTATGTGGGTAGAAATGACCCAGTTCTGAGTACAAAGAAGAGATGATTATTGTGACTTTCATTAACAAGCCATTTTCTGTTTGTTCCCGCTTTGAACTTCCTTGGATCCCACGTGAAAAAAAAATCCATTTCAAACCAAAAGCAGAGATAAGTCTCTCTTGCCATTAAATTTGAATGTCACCAAAACAAAGGTTTTGACGGGCGTAGGACAGCTAAATCTATGGCTCTTTATTTCTCTAATTTGGGGCATGCCATGAAATTCCCATTCATATGTTCATCTCATCTTGGATAGATTCTGTATTACAATTCCAATTATTGTAATCCCACATTTAATGTTTTTTAAACATTCAGAAACCTTCATTGGAAATCCAGGCCAAAACTGGTTAATTAATTTGCTTTATTATACACTTAATCAATAAGGTTATTTCAGACCAGCACAAAAGGGAATAGAAAACCTTCTCAACAAAATGTGCAAACTTAAATTTATTCTCCCACTGACCAGAGTCCAGTGAAACCAAGCAGTTTCCTGTTCAAAAACTGGGCAAGCTGATCCCTCTTGCCCAATAGTATGAACTCAACCCAGCATTGGCACATGCTTATACTTTTTACTATCACCTTATCTAGGTTTGGAAATTCTACCCAAACCAGGCACTATGGAGGTTTATCTCCAGCCCGAGATCTTAGTATCATGGCCTTTTCTGACATGTTGGTTATAGAGCCAAGCATCTTCTCCTATTTGTCATCACAATCTAGATCTGTTTGTCAAAGCTTTGAGTTTGAACCTATGCAGACCTCCGACTTCCAGATTCTTCTGGACAGTATGGATTCACAAGCTGGTTGGCGGGGGGATTCTGAGAGCCAAGCCCATACAGGTTCCAGCTGTCTTATCTTTGAGAAACACAGATCTAGATTTATGGAGATTTTCAGCCATCCAGGTCATGGTTGTCCCAAAGATGCTTTATTGTTTCAAGAGGCAACTGGACTTTCTGGTTTTTCTTTGAAGACATTTCGCTTCTCATCCAAGAAGCTTCTGAAGAGCTGAAGAAGTTTCTTGGATGAGAAGCTTCAAAGAAAGTCTTCCAACAAAAAACCAAGAAAGTGCAGTTGACTCTTGAAATAAAAAAGCACCTTGGAGAAACACGGATCTAGATTGATATCACTCATTCAACATTAGGGGTAGAACTTCCCTTAAAGGAGCCCAAAGCAAGGTTTAAAAAAATAAAAGCAGAACACAAGTTCCACATTGCCAATTAAATAAGTTTTATTGGGATTGGAGTTACATGTTCACTTGTTCCTTATACAGTACCCATACCGGTAAAGTGCAATGTTTGCTCCCCTTCTCCCTGTGCACATATTCAAAGTATCAAGAATGCCCTTGTCACGGTCAGTCCGTCCTTCAAGTTCTGAAGGTGGCCCCCATGGAGTGCCAACGTCTTCAGTCAACCTCCTCAATGGTTGGTCCAGATGATGCTCCTCCGGAGGGGGGTGCGCCACCTCCAGGGAAGCTGCCAGGCATGCCACCGGGCATCCCTCCAGCGCTCTGGTATAGCTTGGTAATGATGGGATTGCAGACCTTCTCCAGTTCTTTCTGCTGGTGCTCAAATTCTTCCTTCTCAGCCGTCTAAAGATGCAGGGGAGGGAAGGGGGAGAAATGTGTTAAAACCTCAAGGAAGGATTAGAATAACCTTGTGGTGAACTTGCGATTCTGGAAGATATTTTAAAACCCCAGGAAGGTCTCTCTTAAGTACCAGCAAACTATCTATCTTAATCAGCGATGCCCCCTTGTTGCTATGTCTAAAAAAGGTAAAATAATAATAATAATAATAATAATAATAATAATAATAATAATAATAATGACTCTACAAAAAACCACCTTACTCGAACAGCTTACATCCTCCGACGATACCTTAACAGTTCCTAGGTCCTTGGTTAGGACTCGAGCTGCTGAGCTATTAACCAGCCTCAAAGGCTGTGAATCTCACTAAAGATTAACCAATAAATAATAATAATAATAATAATAATAATAATAATAATAATAATAATAATAATTTAATTTCTATACTCCCGAAGGACTCAGGGTGGTGTACAGCAATGGTTCTCAACCTGTGGGTCGGGACCCCTTTGGGGGTCGAACAACCCTTTCACAGGGGTCGCCTAAGACCATCGGAAAACACATATTTTCAATGGTCAATGGAATAATTTTATGGTTGGGGGTCACCACAACACGAGGAACTGTATTAAAGGGTCGTGGCATTAGGAAGGTTGAGACCCACTGGTGTACAGCCTATTTAAAAACACAAGACAAAACATTGATTAAAAATTTAAAATAATTAATTTGGCTCAATTTAAAACCCCACAAATTTAAAATACCCCAATTTAAAATTATTATGTTGATAGCCCAGCCTGCCGGAACAGGGTCTTCAGTGCGCAGCGAAACACCCGGAGGTCGGAGATCTTACGTATTTCCGGGGGGCAGTTCATTCCACAGGGCTGGGGCTCCCACAGAGAAGGTCTTCCCCCTGGGTGTCGCCAGCCGACATAACTTGGCTGATGGAACCCTGAGGAGACCCTCTCTGTGGGAGCGAACTGGCCGGTGGGAGGCTACTGGTGGCAGAAGACAGTCTCGAAGGTACCCGGGTCCTGTGCCATGGAGTGCTTTAAAGGTGGTGACCAACACCTTGAATTGCACCCGGAAGACCACTGGGAGCCAGTGCTCCCATATATTACAATATAATGTTACAACTTTTCTTGAGGGAGAGGCCAGCTCCAAAATTCAGTCGTTTTCAACTTAATTGGAAATATATGATGCTATAGAACTGCAAAAAGGGTCGCTCAGACATCCAAGGAAGGTGTTCTGGCCAACATAAGGTCTTTTCAAACCTTCTGGTGGAAACTACGAATGGTTTTGGAACCTTCATCCTTGCGACCCCTGGAAGGTATCCCTTCCTTTGACAGCTGCGTCATTTGCGACGCTGATAAACCTCTGCAAAGGTTTGCCACAAACCTGATTTTTATCCAGCCAGTTGATGATCTCGTTGCATTTGTCCAAGATCTTCTGCTTGTCGTCGTCATTGATCTTCCCTTGCAGCTTCTCGTCTTCCACGGTTGCCTTCATGTTGAAAGCGTAGGATTCCAGGGAGTTCTTGGACGACACCTTGTCTCTCTGCTTCTCGTCCTCAGCCTTGTACTTCTCAGCTTCTTGGACCATGCGCTCAATGTCTTCCTTGCTGAGGCGACCTACGGAAAAGACAAGGATCCTTATTAATTTCCCTCCATGCCAAACACCTAATATAATAAGTCCAAATTGCGGTACTGTTTGAAACCAAGCCATTTCTGAGTATTTGAATAGGAATGGCGGACAGGCCAAGAGCTAACTTGTTAAATCAAGTAGTTTTATTCATGCTGTCCAGTTTTGGCTGGATGAGGGGTTCAGGATAAGCTTTCAAAGGCCCACTGAATATGTCAGTGGCAAATAAAATACAGGTAGTCCTTATACCAGGCCTGGAAGCCCTTCTTTCGTTGGGGGTGTTACTTGGAACCCTGACACCTTGACTTACAGCAGTTCATTGAGTGACCATTCAAAGTTACAACGGGCACAGAAAAGTGACTTGCGGCCATTTTTCAATGGTGGTGAAAAATGGCTGCAATGAAGGAATGAGGTGGAAGGGACTTTGGAGGTCTTCATCCAGCCCGCTGCTCAAGCAGAACTATACCATCTCAGATAATTTAGCATCTTTTTCATAACTTGTTCGTATCTGCATAGACGTATACCAATCTGTCTCAATCCCGTTCTTCCAGTTCTCATTTCTCTTTCAATTCCCTTATCCATTAATAAATTTCCAAATAAATTTATTTGGAAATAAATATTTCCAAAATCAAAAACATTTGGGTGTATTAAAGCTTCAATTGTTGATAACCATGTTGGTATTTTCACATTTATCTCTAACCTTTTCCCATACCAACAATAATGCATTTCTAATGTCTATTAAAATATGTATCTTATTCCTATACCACAAAAGTGGTATATCCCAGTTGTAGATCATGCCCTTCCAATGTTAACCACCTTATATTTCTTAATTCAATCCATTCCTTCAACCATGCCAATGTTGCTGCTTGATAATATAGTATATGGATATGCAGATACGAACAAGATATGAAAAAGATGCTAAATTATATGGTTTTTATTTGGAAAAAACCATTTCATGTGACTGTCTCTAAAAGGTAAAGGTTCCCCTCGCACATACGTGCTAGTCATTCCTGACTCTAGGGGGCGGTGCTCATCTCCGTTTCAAAGCCGAAGAGCCAGCGCTGTCTGAAGATGTCTCCGTGGTCATGTGGCCGGCATGACTCAACGCCAAAGGCACACGGAACACTGTTACCTTCCCACCAAAGGTGGTGCCTATTTTATCTACTTGCATTTTTTATGTGCTTTCGAACTGCTAGGTTGGCAGAAGCTGGGACATGTTAACGGGAGCTCACCCCGTCTGGAGGCCTCTTTATGGAGCACTCACCTTTGTCATTGGTGATGGTGATTTTGTTCTCTTTGCCTGTGCTCTTATCGACAGCCGAAACGTTGAGGATGCCATTGGCATCAATATCAAAGGTGACTTCAATCTGAGGGACGCCCCTTGGAGCTGGAGGAATGCCCGTCAGTTCAAACTTGCCCAGCAAGTTGTTGTCCTTGGTCATTGCTCTCTCTCCTTCGTACACCTGGAGAAGGCAAGCAGAAAACGGAAAATGTTTAGGCAGGCCTGAGCTAGAATTCCCAATTGTGGGAAATTTCCACTTATGAAAAAAGCCTTTTGTCCTCATTTTTGAAGTCTGTAGCCAGACCGGTGGGAGGAAGACGGACGTTGTAAGTCCATCTTACTAGAAATATCTATTAATAAGCTGCCTCTCCAATTTCCCACAGTTCTTAGTGCTTAAAAAGCTGCAGCCCCAGAAGAAAAAAATAATCAGGGGCCTTTTGAGCCAGGGAATTGGTCGCTCAGACATCCAAGGAAGGTAATTTAAGCCAACATTGGTTTCTTTTTCAACCTCTGGTGGAAACTACGAATGGTTTTGGAACCTTCATCATTGCGACCAAATCCTTGCTCTGTCTGTGCACACCCCCCCCCCTTGGCGAAGCTTCAAGTTCGCCTCTTAAAAGCACATTTCAGCAATCACAATAAACCAATTCTCACTGACCACCATCACAAGATACTCCCCCCCACACTTTCTGTAGGTTTCGCCTACCTGAATCAGCACCCCTGGCTGGTTATCGGAATACGTGGTGAATGTCTGAGTTTGCTTGGTAGGGATTGTGGTGTTGCGTTTGATCAAGACTGTCATGACACCACCAGCTGTCTCGATACCCAGAGATAGAGGAGTCACATCCAGCAACAATAGGTCTTGCACGTTTTCGGATTTGTCCCCGGAGAGAATGGCAGCTTGAACAGCTAAGGAAATTAAGAGATTAACATACGTGAGAATACCATCCGAAATGTCCCTAGTTATCCAGAAACAATTTTGCTTGCTCGCATAAGGCTTTTCGTCATTATTAAACCCTGGTTGAAGTCATGAAGGATTTTTTAAAGAATTCCTTTGGATAATAAACTAATACAGGGGTGGGCAACCGTGGCCCTTTTACAACCCGTGGACTTCAACTCCCAGAATTCCTGAGACAGCCAAGCTGGCTCAGGAATTCTGGGAGTTGAAGTCCATAGGTTGTAAAAGGACCAGTTGCTTACCTGAGCTAATAGAAATTACATTCATAGATCGTTACAAGATTTTACTGTATTTTCCCATGTATAAGACCCCCCCACCCATAAAAAAAGTTTCATGTGGTTTCTTGTAGTAAGCACACTACTTGTTAAGAGTAATATAACAGGAACAGGAAATGCACCACAGGAACAGAGATGAAATTTAAGAGTGGCAATGTGATACCGGAAACTACAACAATAGAGGGGAATGATATAGAGTGGCATGTAAGATAGGGGCTCATTGGGCATGTGTGGCCTTTCTCCTTGACCTCCTGTGTGTAAGACGCACTTCAATTTTCAAATAAATATTTTAAAGAAAAAGTAGCGTCTTGTACATGGGAAAATACGGTATCTAATATTAAGGGAGCTGTGTTAATGCAGCAGCCACCAACTCTAAAACTTTTGACTGTTCCTGAATGGCAAGATGGAATACCTGCTCCATAGGCTACGGCTTCATCGGGGTTGATGCTCTTGTTGAGTTCTTTGCCGTTGAAGAAATCCTGAAGGAGTTTCTGGATCTTGGGAATTCGGGTGGAGCCGCCAACCAGCACGATGTCGTGCACCTGAGATTTATCCAGCTTGGCATCCCGCAGCGCCTTCTCCACGGGATCCAGCGTGCCGCGGAACAGGTCGGCGTTCAGTTCTTCGAAGCGCGCCCGGGTGATGGATGTGTAGAAATCGATGCCCTCGTACAGGGAGTCGATCTCAATGCTGGCCTGGGTGCTGGAGGACAGGGTGCGCTTGGCCCGCTCACAGGCGGTGCGTAGACGGCGGACGGCCCGCTTGTTTTCGCTGATGTCCTTCTTGTGCTTCCGCTTGAACTCGGTGATGAAATGGTTGACCATGCGGTTGTCAAAGTCTTCGCCCCCCAGGTGAGTGTCTCCCGCCGTCGACTTCACTTCGAAGATGCCGTCTTCGATCGTCAGGATGGAGACGTCGAAAGTGCCGCCGCCCAGATCGAAGATCAGCACGTTCCTCTCAGCACCAACCTGAGGGTACAGGAAAAGGAAACCGTCAAAACCTGATGCGAACCTGGCTGAGGTAATCTTCATGGTTGCCACAAGAGGGGGAGGAGGGGGAATTAGATAGCTCAGCTTGGCCTGGCAAAACAGAAAGTTCCTGTGGGAACCAAGGTCATTTCAGCAGGAAGAGGAGGGTAACCAAGCAACCCGGCCAGCACCTCTATTGGACAATGTGACTGATGATTTGGGAAAGGGAGAACTTTTTATTTTTTAATTAGGTGAAAACTTTCAAGAGTTGGGTTTTCACCAGTTGTGCCAATATGATGCATCCAATAATTTTTTTTGACAATTTATTTTGTTTTTTGACGGAGTTCTGCTTTCAATGGGTGGAAAACTTGAAATGCTGACGGGAACATGGGTCAATGGAAAAACCCAAGCCAGATCCCCCACAAAAGGGATTTATATTTCCCCAGTACGCTCGCACAGAGAGGGCCTCCTTAGGGTGCCGTCCGCCAGACAATGTTGGCTGGCGACCCCCAGGGGGAGAGCCTTCTCTGTGGCGGCGCCCGCCCTCTGGAACAACCTCCCCCCAGAGATACGTACAATACCAGATTTCCGGACTTTTCGTCGGGCCCTGAAAACTTATTTATTTCACCTAGCCGGGCTGGCTTGATCCCACTGTTTTGGTTAAATTTAATTGATTTTAATTGGGTTGTTTTAAATTGCGGCCAAAATATTTAATTATTTTTAAACTGTTTTTAAATTTTGTATGTTCTGTTTTATTCTGGCTGTTCACCGCCCTGAGTCCTGCTGGAGAAGGGCGGTATACAAATTAAAAACAAATAAATAAATAAAATATCCTCTGCATTTAAAATTTCCCAACCTTCAGCTTCAACCACTCACTTTTTTGTCCAAGCCGTAAGCAATCGCAGCTGCGGTTGGCTCATTGATAATTCGGAGCACGTTGAGACCAGCAATGGTTCCGGCATCTTTTGTAGCTTGGCGCTGGGAGTCATTGAAATAAGCTGGAACTGTGACCACAGCATTTGTAACAGTCTGGAGAGGGGGGTAAAAAAAGTAAGTTATAAGAGCGGGGGAAAGCACTTGAGGTAGTGTATCTCAACTTCAACAACTTCTTAAGTGGTGTAGACTTCAAACTTCCTGGCTGAGGAATTCTGGGAGTTGGAAGTCACACACACACCCTTAAAAGTTGATAAACAGTGCCGCAGGAGCCCACTTTTACATTGTGACTCTGTTTTCCCCCCACATTTCATTCAAAAAGCTCACCTTTCCTAGATAGGCCTCTGCAATCTCCTTCATTTTTGTTAGCACCATTGAGGAAATTTCTTCGGGATAAAAGCTTTTGCACTCTGCTTTGTATTCCACTTGGACTTTGGGTCTGCCGGCATCGTTCACCACTGTGAAAGGCCAATGCTTCATGTCCGACTGAACTACGGCGTCATCAAATCGGCGGCCAATCAGACGCTTGGCATCTATTCGAGATAGCGAAGATGTTATATATACTCTAGTTCAGGGGTCTGCAATCTTAAACACTCAAAGAACCATTTGGGTCCATTTCCCACAGAAAAGAAAACACCGGGAGCCACAAAACCCTTCCTGTGCCTGACTATTTCTTGAGCAGCCACAAAACTAGCATATGTAGTTGAATTAAACATTCTTGTTTTTCTTCTGAAACTTATTTTCTTGGATTTATCCATGGTTGGCCTACCGGGGGTTGAAAAGCTCAATAAATCGCGTGCCGGCGGGTGTTGCACATTGCCGGTTGTGAATGACAAGAAGCTGCAGCAGAGGGGTGAAAGAGCCACATGCGGCTCCAGAGCCGCAGGTTGCTGACCCCCTGCTCTAGTTAATTTAAACTGCTCCTTAATCTCTTATTTAAAATGTGCAAATTAAAACACAGGTTGTACGAGCTTGAACTGCACCTCTTAAAAATCAAGCCAAGGTTGCAACTTTTGTGGTTTTATAATTGACAAAGGCGGGGAAACAACCAATTCCATTTTCAAAACCTTGTTATTATGTTCAGAGGCCCTGAAGAATTATAAGAGGCGAGGTGGTGACGCAGTGGTTAAGAGTGCAGTACTGCAGGCTACTTCTGCTGACTGCCAGCAGTTTTGACGGTTTGACTCATCCTTTCATCCTTCTGAGGTAGGTAAAAACAAGGAGCCAGATAGATTGTTGTGGGGCAATATGCTGACTCTAAACCGCTTAGGGAGGGCTGTAAGGCACTGTAAAGCGGTATATAAGTCTTTAAGTGCTATTGCCTTTCCTTCCTTGGTGTGCTCTGGTTAAGACTGCAATATTGCAGGCTAACTCTGCCGACTGCCAGCAGTTCAATTCTGACTAGTTCAAGGTTAATTCAGCTCCCACTGCTTCAGCAACCAGAAATCTGATTACCGCTTTTGGCGATCAAATATTAGAACGGTGTCAGAGCAGTGAACGTTGACCACTGTAATTATCTATATGAGGGGTTCCCCTGGTGGTGGTGTGAGACGATATTCCATGGGGTGCAAAAACTTGGGTTTAGAAGTTTCAAAATTATTGTGTTATATATATAATTATATGCACATAATTATTTACTTCTACATGGGGTGTGAGAATATATCAGAAGTGTTTTAAAGGTGTGGGGTATAGAAAAGGTCGGGAGCCCCTGATCTATATTGATTGTTGCACAGAGCAATGAAAAGCTGAAGGCTTGTTGGGCAGCATGTTTATAGGTACAAAGGCACCCCCCCTTTCCCTTAAATGCTGCCCTTTTCCCACAAGGTAACCCTTTTTTGAAGACCTGTCTCCTTACCGAAGACTGTGTTTGTGGGATTCATTGCCACTTGGTTCTTTGCGGCATCACCAATCAGCCTCTCGGTATCTGTGAACGCCACGTAGCTTGGCGTAGTCCTGTTACCCTGGTCATTGGCGATGATTTCCACCTTGCCATGTTGGAAGACCCCAACGCAGGAATAGGTGGTGCCCAGATCAATCCCGACGGATGGTCCCTTAGACATGGTGAACTGCAAAGGTTAAAAACAAATATCAGTCATTCACTGACAAGAGAACCAGGCCCTCTTGTTCCTCGCAGCGGAACCTAGATGTCAAGAGACTTCGAAACTCCTAGAATTCCCAGGCACCAATTCAACCCGTTAAGCCAAATCTTTGTACCTTTTAAAGATGTCTGGACTTCAATTCCTAGTACTTCCCCAATAAATAGTTGGGAAATTCTGCTGAGTTGCAGTCCAAGACCTCTAAAAAGGTGCAAATGTTTGATTAAAACCATCTTTGAACGAAGTTGAAAATGCGTCAATTTTTTTAAAAATATAAAAAAACTTTAATTTTATGTAATTTATCCATAAATTAATTACATTTTATGTAATTGATCCATTATGTAATTTATCCGAGTATACAAAGCATCTGTATCGAATTCTACTGGATAGTGCAATATTAACCCAATATCAGGGGTTTTTCAATTCAATTGCAAAGAACGTGAAGGTCATGCGTTTTTTAAAATAATTATAATGCACATTGAAGATGGCATTTAATTTCATTGTATGATGTGCAATGACAAGAAAGTAAAACTAAACTCATCTAACACCCCCCCTCCCCACACCTTTGCCATCTTGCAAAGTAGGCAAATTATATATATTATATGGAATTGCTCCCTGTTTGGATCAGCTGCTCCAATGAGGGTTGTATATATATATATAAGTAAATATATACCAAAAATTTCCCCAAAATAAAGACATTATTCCCTGATAACAAGCCCAATCAGGCTTTTGAGCACATGGCAATAAGGTTAAGGCGCTTATTTCAGGGTTCAAAAAAATGTAAGACAGTGTCTTATTTCGGGTAAACAGTCTGTCTGTGTCTGTGTGTGTGTGTGTGTGTGTGTATACATACATACATACATATATATATAAACCGTACACATATATATACCACAGGATGTATACATACATATATATATTAAGTGTTATATAAATATATACATACATATATACATATATTTTGTCGAAGCACCTGGTCTACCCCAATAGGGGAGGGAGCATACTGCATCCCTTTCATTTTTCAGCTCCAATCCAGGGGCCCTCAAGCAGTCGAGTTCACTACAAACCCTTTTATACCAAATTTATATTTGCTGATAAAGAAATAAAGGGAGACTAGTATAGACCTATTTCAAGCTAGCTCTCATCAGCTAGCCATACCCAAGTTCGAATTTGAGTAAGAAATAAGATCTATACCAGTTTCCCTTTATTTATCAGCAAAATATAAATTTGGCATACTTATGTGTGTGTGTGTATATATGTATATGTATGCATATTCTTTCTAGCCAAGTTTTACCTACCTAAGCTATAATGTTATGCAGGTAGGTAAAACCTGGCTAGAAAGAATATGCACATAAAAGCCTACAAAAAAGAAAGAAAGAAAGAAAGAAAGAAAGAAAGAAAGAAAGAAAGAAAGAAAGAAAGAAAGAATATATATATCCCAAAAGCAGCCCATCCAAAACAGGGAAGCCATTTCATAACCTTGGAGAGCAGTCAATAATTCCATTTATTTCCAGCCCCCCCCCCCCCTCCGGTTCTGCGCTTCCCCCTTCCTGGAGTTCCTTTCATTCATTCATTCCTGCGGTGGGAGCGACCACGTGGCGTCGCCCCTGGAGGGCAGCCCCGTGGAACGGGGCGGGGCTTATGCCGAACCACGTGCTGCGCGGCCCGGGGACCGGAAGAGCGCGCTGCTGAGCACGTGCCAGCAAGAGAGCAAGCAGCTGGCAGACCCGTTTTTTTTCTCTCTCTCTCTCCTTCTCCTCCCGCCTCCGCGAATGGAGGAAGGAGACCCGGGAGCTGCTGCTATTGCTGCTCCGTCTCCTCTCCCGACTCGAAAGCAGACCAGGACCCGGGTTTAAAGCAGCCGGGAGCAAAGCCGCCCCCTCCTCCGCAAGCCCCAATTTCCTTCCCTTTCTAATGCCTATGGAAAGCATTAAAAAGGGGGAGGGGGTGGAAGAGAGAGGTGGCAAAGGCTCCTTTCATGCTCCGTTTAACGTCCAATTCCTCGCTCGCTTTAAGCTTCCCAAGGGCGGGTGACGAGGAGAAGCAGCCTTCCCTCCCCCTCGAAAGAAAGGGAGGATTTGTAGGTCGGGATTCAACTGGGGGAGGGGGGGGAGGAAAGAAAGGGAGGGGGGGGAAAGCAGTTTGGCGGGTTTTTCTTGCAGACGTTGCGTTGCCCAACTGGGTGACATCATCAGGGCAAGGAAAGGGGGGGGAGAGAATAAGGATTATTGGTGCTCTGTGAAATTGGGGAGGGGGGGTTTCTCGCAAGCATTTTGTTACCCAATTCGGTGACATCATCAGGGCTAAAAGGGGGTGGGGGGGAAAGGACTCTGGAATAAGGATTATGGGGTCCTTGGTGCTTCCTGAGCGTGGGTTTTTTTTTTTGGAGCCCCCCCCCCTCTCTCTCGCAGGCGTTTCCTGACCCAACTAGATGGCCTCATCAGTGCTAAAAGGAACGAGCCTTGTTCGGTGTTATATTAGTGGGTATTTCATGAACAAAACGCCACATCTCCCTGATCAGCTAACCTAACTGGGTCACGAAACGTCTGCAAGAAAAAAAAGAGGAACCCAAGAAACCTTCAAGACAGGGAGGAGGAGGGCTTGAAAACTCCCCCCCCCCTTTAATCCAGGCGAAAAAGGAGGATGGTTAATCGCCTTAAGCGCCCATATGCTTCCATCCCATCGTCGAGGTCGGTGGGGAAGGGGGAGAAGAGGCATATTTCTAAAGTCTTGAGGGGGGGTAAATGCTTTTTCAAAGGGGGGGTTAAGCCAGTAAGCCCCCCCTTTTTTTTAAAAAAAGGGGGGGCTGAAAAGCAGACCTGCTGCAATGCAAAAAATCCCGTTTTTGCAAAGCGGGACCCCCCCCCATTTTCCCAGCAATCTGCGGGGAGGTTTCAGACAAAGGTTCAGCCAAGGAAGAAGTAAGGGAGGAAGAAGAGGGTGGAAGGAAGAGGAGAGAGCCAAGGCCGGGAAAAATTGCAGGTCACCTTGAAAAAACAACGCAGCAGCAGCAGCAGAACAAAAAAATAATTCGCCTTCCCCAATAATTGCATCTCTCTCTATCTGCAATGCACCCCGTATAGAACCCAGCATCCCCAATTCGCTTCTTACTTAGCAAAAGGGGGCAAAAAAAAATAAAACCCAGCAAAAAAAAAAAATTAAAATAAAATTTTAACCTAATTTTAATTTAAGAACCCCAAAAGCAGCTTTTCAGCTATTGCTGCTTCCTTTTTTTCCTCCCCCCAAGCCTGCAAGAAAAAAAAAAAAGATGATAATTACCTGTTTCGCCCGTGCGCGGACCAAGCGATGCAAAATGTGCCACGAGACCGGCCAGAGTAAGAAAGCGGCTTTCCCGGGCCGGCCCCGGTCCTTATATACCTCTGGAGAACCTTCCAGAAGAGTTACGCCTCTTTCCGGCCGGCCAGCCAATCGCGTAATCCCGCAAGCCGGCCTTTGGCCAATAGCCGCCGCCTTTGCCCGTTGACGTAACAAAGGCGTGGGGGGGGTGAAAAGAGGGCGGGTCAGGGAGGCGCGTGAGTCAAGGAGAGCCGGCCGGCTTTTTCCTTCTTTCTTCCTCTTTCCTTTTTTCTAGAACGTTCATCCCTCCCAGGAGGGAGGGATGGGAGGCGGTCTCGAACTCCATGACGTCTCCGGGAGCCAATGAATTTCCCTCACGGCGCGCTTTATTTGCATGAACAGGCGAGACAAAGGGAATGAGAGAGAGAGGAAGTGGGGGGGGGCATTCGACGCCTCGGATTGCTCTTCCCTTTGTGTTCCGAGAGGGAGCCAATCGCTTCCCAGAGTAGCGTTCCACAATTTGCATATTTTGCCCGAAGGGCGGGTGTGGGCAGCGAGAGTACCCTCACCCCCACTTTGGAGAAAGGGAAAGGCAGGCAGGCAGGCAGGCAGGCGGGGGTGGAAGGGAGGGAACAGAACGTTCCGTGTTGGCGCTGTGGGGAAAACGATGATGAGACAAAAGGAGCCAATTCGAACGCCGCGGTGGGTCGACCCGAGAGGCCGCTCGGCCAATCAGGGCGCGGAGTAAACCGGCACGCGGGCGCGGGAAGGCGGTGGGCGTGGCCAGTCAAAAACCGTCTCCTTGGAGGAGATCCTGAGGAGAAAAAACCGCTGGACAAAATGGCGGCCGGTTGAGCTGCGTGCAGTTGCTGCAGGGCGTTGGCGAAAGGCCGCGGCTGAGGGTGAGCGGAGGACGCGAGCCGAAGCGGCTCGATGAAAGAAACCCTTGGGGAGCGAAGCCGCGAAACGCTCGTCTCTGTTCGCCTTCATACTGGACTACAGCCCCCATCGTCCCCGGCAGCGAAAAAAAAAGGGGGCCGAGATGTAGGGGAGCTAACCCAGAAAAGCCCAGTTGCCTCTTGAAAAAGCACCTCTGGGGTTAAACTCGCCGGGTTGTCAAAGCCCCCCCCCCCCCGTAAAGCTGTAAAGCGAGGAGAGGGAGGCACTCTGCTCATGCTCAAGGGCCTTCTTGCCCTGAGAGGCGTTTTTATGCAGGCCGCGAGCGCCTTGACTAGCAGGGAAAAGAGTTGCTTGCGCAATCGATCTCCTTCCCTCAAATCTGCCGAGGTGACGCGCTGCCATGTGGCCTCTCCTGACCCCGAAAGGATTTTCCTCCTCCTCCTTAATCCGAATAGGTGGTGATTGGCCAAACTATTCCAAGAAGCAAAGGCAGATTTCCTTCTTTTTTTTTCTTCTTTTAAAGCCAAGGATTTGCAGAGAGACGGAAAAATGGGGAGGGGGGCCATGCTTCCTTCCCACCCTCCCAAGTGGGCAATGAAAGACTGGCTTTCAACCCAAAAAACAGACTACATCATACTGAAAATACAACATCCCCTGATAATAAGCCCAGTTGGGCTTTTGAGCGCATGCACTAAAATAAACCTCCCCCCCCTGAAAATAAACCCTCCCCGAAAATATTTAAAATGCAGAGCTGGAAATCAGATAAGAAGGCAAGAGGAGCCCCATCTTGCTCCATGCGCCTCAAAATAATAAGGCCTCCCTGAAAATAAGGCCAAGTGCTTATTTCGGGGTTCAAAAAAATATAAGGGTCTTCTTTTCGGAGAAACACCGTAGTTGGTCATTCAAAAATATTGTTCAGCCAGCCCCTTTTCTGGATTTATCCAAGATGCTGATCCTTGCATTTTTAATATTAACATTAAATATTGTTGAACATGTTCAACTCGCCCTGAAATAATAGTAATAATAATGAATAAAAAAACTGGTCAGAGGAGTTTAATCTTTGGGTTTAGCCGAACTGCAAGTTTGGCAGCCTTTATTTTAAAAACAATGAAGTCTTCAAATGGTGGAATCAGGACAGTTTAAAATAAATATTTACTTCCTTTTGCTTTGCTTATGCTGAGCACAAATCATGGATGGCGGCAGACAAGAATGTGTTCTCAGTTTTACCAGTTCAAAAAAAATAAAAACAAAAAGTAGGAATTTGTACAACAGTAATACATAGTACTACATAGTAAATGGCATACAAGGTAACAATGTTTTAAAGAATATTTTACAAAATAACAATTGGCTGTTCAGAGTATAGTGTTTCCCTTGTGAGATACTATTTAAGGTCATGAATTTAAAGCCATTGTGCTTAAATATTCCCTTTTGCAGTGAAATCCTAGTGATGTGACATTGTTTTTTCTTGCACCAAAATTTCTTCCCTTCTTAATATCTGAGAAATTCCCTTACATTAGATTTAGCTTATAATGTCATTTATTCTCTTCAGTGGTAGAATTCAGATGGTTTGGAGAGTTTGGCTGGTGAATATAAACAGGAGGTTCAAAACATCTGGGTATATAATAACTTGATGATCATGTTTTAGAGTTTAGAGGGATTGCCAATATAGTGTCTACCGTGTTTCCCTATAAATAAGACCCTGTCTTACATTTTTTTGAACCCTGAAATAAGCGCTTGGCCTTATTGCCATGCACTCAAAAGCCTGATTGGGTTTATTATCAGGGGATGTCTTATTTTGGGGGAAACAGGGTAATTGTCCAACTGTGCCCTAAGACAGGTCCCTCTTCACGCTTCCCATGGATTGCTCTTTTTGAAATAGTAAACATTTTAAACAACAAAATCAACACTTGGGCATTTGGGAGGCCTAACTGCTACTGTTTCATTTTCTGTATCCCTATGGATCAAGTACAGTTTAAGGAAAGAAAAGATTTGATAGGTAGATGGCCACAGATTTATCAGGAAAAATGAAACGGAGGCTGCTGCAGGGTAAGCTTTCAAAACTGACTGACCTAAGAAGAAGGGAGTGGGTTAGGAAAGTAAATGAAATGTGGATAATTTAAAGGTGCTATAATAAGGGTAGAGTAGGTGGTTTTAGAAGAAAACACAAACCAGGGAGTTGAAAAAAACAAACATAAATAACACTGATGGGGTGGAGAGGTGCTTAATTGGTGAATGGGGTGCATGCATATATTTTTGCTGGTTTAAAAGGCAGAACTTTCAGAATTTTTTAATCATTTTTGTTTGTATTAATTTATAGAATGGGTTGTTTGAGTTTTGTTGCATTTTACTACTTTACTACTGGGAGTAACTCATTTTTGAATTTGGTATATATTTGCATGTGATTTAGGGAAACATTTTTCACTTCCTGTGCAGTGGATGTTTATTAAAGTAGAAAACAAATAGAGAGTGTATTGCCAATTTATCTTTCAGGGAACATATACTAAATTTTCCATGTTTCCAATGTTGTGATTCCCCATTCTTTCTAATGGGGATTTTGTCATGGTGCCAGCCACTTTTTTCAGAAATAACAGTGCCTATAGCCCCCTCCCTCCCACAAGAGTTAAGACAGGTCTGCTCTGTTTTGTAGCAAATCGTCCTATTTGATTTCTATACCTCGTTCACTAAGCATCAATTTTAAAATAAAGATTTAAATAGCTTTTTAATTCAAAAGGCTTGGGATAACTATCATGATTTGATAACCTGCATTATACTGAGCTTTGGTATAAATAAAATGATGAAATAGTTCATCTGCCTTTGGATTTTACTTTCTTCCTGTTGAGTTCTGCGTTATGGGACTTGATGATAGGTTGTAAGCCGAATTGCTTTTTTAAATATTCAGTTAAGGTCTATGAAGGGATAAACTAGCTTGGTTGAGAGGGATGAAATAATCCTAACATTCTAAACAAGCAGACAGGAAGCCTGGCATGTCTGGTTCTTCTGAATGAACATATATAAGACTCAGCTGAGGAATTCATGCAATGCTGACTTTAATCATAGTTGAATGTGCTTCAAGATACTCCAGAAATGTTGTTATGGAGACTTCTAAATTAAGTGTGTCTGTTGTATAACTGGAAACCTGCTTCTTATTTCTTGTGAAAATAGCTTTCTGTCACAGCCTTATAAGATCTGTAATACTGACTGCCCTGTATCAGCAACGCACATTCTACTTTTGAATCCTAAGTCACCATTTATAAATTTCTCTTATAATATATGAGTCTAGTGGTTCTCATATTTCCTTCTTGCTGACTGTGTTTAAGAATGTGATGGAAATAATCCCCCTGGAATAATATCAGTTTAAAACTCATCATCTTTGCAATCTAGTTGGCACTTGAAGTCAAACAACTTGCATTTTCTTATCGTTAAAGCTGGGTGATACTAGTTCTGTCCATAGATGAGACTTTCCACTTTGGAGAGATGAAAGCATTCTTAACACCAGTGCTGAAATCTACATTTCCAGCTCATTTCCATTCTTTATATCTCCTTTAAATTTTGCAGTTAGTTTTACAAGTTTGACTACGCTGTATCCATCCAAATGATCACATTTTCTAGATTATTACCTCAAAATGTTTACTAATCATGACATTGTATTCTGACCAAAAATGCTCCCCCCCCCACCCCAGAAACCCTTTGGCACTACTCATCCTAAAAATGAATGTCACTATGTCCAGCATAGAGAACAGTATTTTAAAAACACCATTTTTAAAAACTTGTAAATGGAATTCAGGATTTGATGCTGATCTCACATTCTAATGATCCATTAGGATATAATTCCCTTTAGTGGAATTGCTTATTATTTATGAATATATACATACATACAAATACATTAGCTTGGTCACAGTAGGCTAATGTCTATATTCTTTAGCCGTATTCAGTCATACGTACCTTCTTAAATTAATGCACTTCCATGTTCACAGAAATTCCCTCCAGTAAAGAAGACCAATTAAAGTCTAATATTGCTTCTCGCTTTCCCCCAAAGTTACTGTTTTCTGCTTCATTGGTGGTGATGTGTCCAAATATTATCAATATTGTTAATTCAAGAAAAGGACACATGCAAAGTCCTGTCAGTTTTCTCTTGAAGCTGATCAGACTTAACATTAGCAGTGAAAAACATAGGTCACAATCGAGAAGACAATTGTATACGTATGCATTTAATTTTCCCTTAAGAATTCTGCTGGAACATCTCTATTCCACAGTTGTCTTTTTTTTTTTTTTAAAGCAAATTGGTCCAAAACTGCAAAATGCTATTCCTGTTGTGTCAGCATTCCCTTTTCTCCTTCCGCAAAAATAAAATAAAAAAAAAATCTTAAAAAAATAGAAATAATTGTTTTTACGAGTTCTCTTTTCCCAAGTCTGCTTGTACCTCAAAACAGAAAGATAAAAAAATACTGAGGGTTTTTGTTCTTTGTCTGTATGTGCATGACTATAGAAAACCAATGTTGCATTGGAAAATAAAATAATTGCATAATGCTGGCAGTGCATGTAATTTATGGATATAAGTGGGAGCCCAAATAGACGGAACAGTAATCAAACGGTTTGGAAAGCTCGACTTTGAGCAGGCATCATTGTAGGGGTTGCTTCCGTTTTGATCAAACTGGTGTAGTTACTTCTCTTTGGCTCAATTTTCCTGCCATTCATCTCAAGGTGGCTGTGCTGCGTCGGTGTTAGGTGTGGAGTAGCTTCTGTTGACAGGGTTTGCTGGCTGCGAGAGGCACTGTTTTCTGTGGATCTTGTCGAGGAAGAACCAGAATGTGAGCTTCTGGAGCCCAAAGAGGAAGAGCCCGGCTTGACTAATCGGGCCTTGGGTGCCTCTGCATCTTCCCTGAGATTAAAAGAGAGCAAAAACAATTGAAAACCTGAGTAATAAAGGACCAGTAACAGTCATACAACAGTGTGTTCTGAGTTTTAGCAAATCTTTGGGGCTACCTGCCTGCAATCTTGCCCAGGAGTCAGCAACCTGCAGCTCTGGAGCCGCATGTGGCTCTTTCATCCCTCTGCTGCAACTCCTTGTCGCCGGTCGGCTCCAGGACAGGTAGAGGAAAATGGATGCCTCACTAGGAGGAGACTCTATGGTGGGGGAACTGGACTTCCAGTCGGCTCCAAAATTGAAGGGGGGACTTCCGGTTAGGACCTTTGCGGCTCTTTGAGTGTTTAAGGTTGCCGACCCCTGGTCTAGCCTTATTTACTTGTAGATAGCTTTTCTAAGCCAAGACTGGTGAAAATTACTATATTTTCTCAGCTGTTCCTCTTGACAAAATACTTTTCACCCATCATGGTTAAAACAAGTAGCATGTTTTTTTTTTTTTAATAATTTTCTCTGCAGTGCTGTTACATTATTTTTGTTGGTTGTACAAGCCGGATGTTTGGAGTCGAATTGGCATTGTTTTTATTATTGTTATTATTAAACTGTTGAACAGAACTATTTGCTGTATAGTAAAAGCAACTTGTAATAATGGTAGTATTATTTTGAAAGCTTCAGGGAGACAAAGCATTTGAACCTCTTTTTTTTATTCATGACGGAGGAAGAAGAAAGAATATTCAAGAGGCACTGACTGAAATAAAGCATTCCCTGGCAAGTGACCTAATTGTTGTTAATTTTGTGATCTTAATGTGTGCATACATCCCTTAAAAATCAAGCACCAAAATGAACGGAAATGAACAATGAAAACAATACAATGAATCTTTGGAAAGGTGGATTAATTATAACAATGTAACTGAAAGGTTATTCATTCCTCCCCTAGACTTTGTATCTGCCCAAGGGAGTCTACCTCACAGTTTGAGAAACCCTGTTCTAGGTAGATTGGAGAGAACTCTTCCTAACCACTCCTTCGTGATATAAAAAGCTCTCTCTCATCTGATAGTATTTTTTTATAAAATCATGATCAAGGCACATGAGACTGAGAAGTAGAAATCTTGTGAATAAATTATAGTCAGAAATAAGTTTCTGGATTTGAATAGGAATGCTCCTGACCTTTGGTCAGAGCTCTAAGAGTCTTAAAATACATTTATTTCAGTTTCCTGATTGTTTCCAGGAATGTCTTGCTATCCTTTACTTTTCTGTAGTCCTGGTTCTCCCAGTGAATGATCACTGGGCTTAGCTGGATTTTCCCAGACATGTTAGTTAGGCTAAAATCATTTGACTAATTTATAGATTAATGAGTTTTAGGAACCTAGACATCGAAATTACTTTATGATTCTTTGCTTTGTGTGAATCTGGCAGTTGGATTAATTCACCAAATCATAATTTAGTCCTGGGCCAATGTACAAATAGAACTGTTGACTCTCAGACTTTAAATCCTGCATTTAGAAATGGATTCTCTTTCCAGACACTCTGACTGAATTCTGGGAGTGAATTTCAGAGGGACTACTGTATGTGACCTACATAATTGCCCTGTTTCTGACTCAACCGAGATTCACACCTACACAGAACATAATCTATCTTTTACACAGTATTTACCCTTCCAAGGCAACGGGTTGTTGGATCAGAGTAAAAATCCAAGTATTGTTTAGAATTCTATTTCCATAAACAGCTGCAAGTTCACCTAAAATGGATGTCAGCAGAAATGTTCAGGCTGGTTGCTACCAAAAAATGTGTCAATACTTTTATCTTTTATGGATTTGTCTTAATTTTTAAAAGCTTGTCCATCTACTTCAGGATGCAGTTTGAATAAGTTTTTAATCCAAATTCAGAATTCATTGCTTTTTCCCTGGTTCTTGGATTTCCCTCAAGTATGATAGGTTTTTTTTCCCTTGTGTTTTCCTATGTTAAACATGAAAAATGAACTGTGCCATTTTGTGGCATCCTCTACTTTGAATGCCAATTAATTTATAACCCTTTTATGTGGCTTTCAGTAACTAGCAGTGAAATAAAAAGAAGAAAAAAAGTCCAGATATTGAAGTTGCGCAAAGGATGAGTAAAAAAAAAAAAAAAGTAGGCAAGGAGGTGGGGGCAGGGAAGAGGTAAATTCCATGCAATTAAAAAAAAAAGTATAGAGATGTTGATTTTAGGAAAATCAGTTTAGGCAAATCAAGGATTTACTGAGGATCTTTCATGATTGCTCAAAAACTACAGAGGTTAGCATGATTGGATTGCAACAGTAAAGGAATATAAAGGAGGGAATTGTAATTCAAATAGGATTAAACTGCAGGATTCCTTTGAGTAATAAGGGTGTTGCCAGTTGAGTCATACTTTTGAAAACTTCCCGTAAATGCCCCACAAAGAAAGTTCAAGAAACATCTAGTAAGAAGTGATGTGCTATGATAGAGTAGATTCAATACAGAATATTGTCATCTTACAGAAAACAAGTTATGAAAAGTGTGTGGACCCTCCCATATATGCTGATCACTAAACAGTTCAAAACACGAAAGGAAATCCTCATTCCATCTTTGAAAATGTAAATTTGCTTTAAATAGAAGATCAAGAGCTGTTTCAGAGGGAGGAAAATAGCCTTACTTTCTTCAAAGAACATTGCAGTTGTAATCCAGGAAAAGAAGTGGTATAGTAAATGTGTTAAATCTTTATAAAAAAAATAGCACAAAACATATATTTTTGACAGACTGCTAGTTCATAGAGCACACTAGGAGATTCCTCACAACTCAGATTCACGTCATGTGGTTTCAGAAAGATGTTTTGGAACCCTACTGCGTGATCTCCTTTGAAACTGAACGTTGGTGATTGATTTTGGAATCGCATATAAAACATTCCCTTTATCGCTGACTTATATGCTCCACTCCAGTTCTGAGGCTGTTCTATAATAAAATTAAGAGGCATTGCAACTTTTGAATGCTTAAAAGAGGGTTTTTTTTTTTTACAGAAGCAATTACCTGATTTCATTTGGAGTCTCTTCTTCGTATTTATTTTTTTCTTTCCTTTTGATAGTTCGCCACACAGCCAAGACAACCAGCAAGGATACTCCCATCACGCCACAGATTGCTCCGGCAACGATGCCGACATTTGGGGGATCTGTCGATTTAGAAACAAATGCTAGGTTTTATTTGTTCTACAGCCAAATACTGTTCTTGTCATTCTGGCATCTGTCGCACAGACATTTTCCATTCCTTTTTTTTTTTATCCCAAAAAGGGATAGTGTATATTCTCATTGTTTTATGCCACAGGAGGTACAGCCCTGGGCAACTTTTGCTGACCTTGAAAAAAGATAAAACAAATTGGACCTGATTTGTGATTGAGGCAAGAGATCAACAGGAAGTCCCCGGAAGTTTCCACACTACTTTGGAAAGTTGCAAAATTACTCTGGAAGAAGTTGAAAACAAATCACTTCTGTAGAGATAGCAAGAAAACAACAAGGTCATGTTTGAATTGTCCCCAGGAAACAAGCTAAATTCAAGGAAGACTTGATTTTCCATGGCTAAACCATGAATAAAATTGTAACACAGGTAAAACTGAATTAAGTCTACCCTGGAGCAGTGGGCTGGTTGTTTTCTTCTCCATTTTTCCTCAGCCAACACATCTCAGATTATGCAAATGGTCGTAGTTTTATCACTTCAGATATGCAACAGTGGCATAATCCACCTTGTTGCCTACAGATCATTAATTGCCTTAAATGCACTCCTTGTTGCTTCAGCTTTCTTTTGCATTGCATATTTCACATACCTGACTTCTAAAGCTTCGATTTAAAATGTTAAATGTTTTGGTCTTCGCATATTTTGCACATTAGACTTTTCGTTTGTTAAAACTTAAATTCCGGTGTTGAATACGAGGAAGTTCC
The DNA here is from genome assembly GCA_022577455.1 of Arizona elegans. Lineage (NCBI taxonomy): Eukaryota > Metazoa > Chordata > Lepidosauria > Squamata > Colubridae > Arizona > Arizona elegans. The sequence goes on along the minus strand of JAKOOJ010000013.1, from coordinate 21,735,298 downwards.
AGTTGAAGGAAGAAGCACGCCCTTCCCACCCAGTCCTTTTAGGTCCCTGACAAACATGGCATCCTTCTGGACTGCATATTGGGATTTAGAGTAGGAGGCTGTTTCTAAGGTTGTGTCGGGTTTTTTTAAACCAGCAGTTCCAGTTGATACTCGTGGGAAAAAGCTCTTAAATCCCACAGGGCCAGCTACCATCCCTGTGTTATTTAACATCTACATGAAATTTTCCGGAGAGGTTTTGAATAAGGTGGGGTGGTGAACTTTGATTAATATTCTGAGAATGCTCAGGTATGCATCCCTACTTGGAACACAGCCAGAGATGCTCCACAGGTCTCAATCCAGTATTTTAAGTCCTGTGTGGGACAAAAGAGGCTCAGATTGAATCCTTGCGAGGCGGCTTTATCGATTGCCCAGGAATGTTTTACTGCAATTTGATCGTAGCAATTGCTTTCCATGAGGTCACTTTCTCTTCAAAATAACATCTCCCTCATGTAAGGGTTCTTTTCAGCTCACAGCTCTGATATATGCAGGGGATGGGCGTGCCTTTTCCCAGTTTAAACTGGTGCACCAGTTGCTGCCCTTTCTAGATCCAGGAGCCCTGGTGACAATGACTCGTGTTACATCACTACCCATTTCGATTATTCAATCATATTGTACTGAGAACTGGGACAGTCCTAGAAGAAAAGGAAACCAATTCCCCTGGAAGACTAGAACTGGGAGAGGTCCTTGGTGCTCTCTGAGCTTGCTTTGGTTTTCTTTCAGATGTTTCATTGCCCTAACTAGCTAACATTATCAGTGCCAGTGACTAGCCTGGATGATGTTACCTAGTTAGGGTAATGAAACGTCTGCAAAAAAAACCACCAACTCGGAGAGTATCTATCAAGGACCCCTCATGTCAACCCTGAGCTACAGATATTCTCCTTTATTGGGACTAGAACTATACAGGTAGACCTTGACTTGCAACAGTTCTTTTAGTGACCGTTCAAAGTTACAATGGCACTGAAAAATGTGACTTATGTATGTTTTTCACAGTTATGACCTTCGCAGTATCCCCATGATCACGTGATCAAAATTCAGATGTTTGGCAACCGGTTCATATCTATGGCCATTGCTGTGTCCTGGGGTCACATGATCCCCCTTTTGTGACCTTTTGGCAAGTAAAGTCAACGGGGAAGCCAGATTCGCTTAACAACCGTGTTGCTAATTTATCAACTGCAGTGATTCCCTTAGCATGAGTGGTGCAGTGGTCTAGAGGTGGAGCTCTTGCTTCACAATCAGGAAGCTGTGAGTTTGATCCTGGGTAGCGGCAGTGCCTTTCCCTCCTTCTTGGGGAGCTCAGGGAGTTTTTCCTGAATACTTTCCCGGAATGCTTCCATTCTTTCGATTTCTGTAATGGTTCCTGAATATTTGCTTCAAGGCCACTTCCTTGCCTCTCTGCAGATTGCAGCAGAAGCGAGTTTGCTACCAGGCGAAGCTACCATTGTAGCAGAATATATATATTCCGATTCCTGCACTGATTCAGATGAACGGAGTTGGAAGGGACCTTGTAGCAGGGGTGAAATCCAGCAGGTTCTAACAGGTTCTAGAGAACCAGTAGCGGAAATTTTAAGTAGTTTGAAGAACCGGCAAATACCACCTGTGGCTGGCCCCAGAGTGGGGTGGGAATGGAGATTTTGCAGTTTCCCCTGCCACACCCACCAAGCCACCACTTACACCAGTGGTGAAATCCAATTTTTTTACTACCGGTTCTCTGGGCGTGGCTTGGTGGGCATAAGTGTGGCTTGGTCAGCGTGGCTTGGTGGGCATGGCAGGGGAAGGATACTGCAAAATCTCCATTTCCACCCCACTGTGGGGCCAGCCAGAGATGGTATTTGCTGGTTCTCCAAACTACTCAAAATTTCCGCTACCGGTTCTCCAGAACCTGCTGGATTTCACCCCTGCTGTACACCATTCCTGACAGACGGCAGTCCAATCTCTTTTTGAAAGCTTCCGGTGATGAAGCTCCCACAACTTCTAAAGGCAACTTCTGTTCCATCGGTTGATTGTTCTCCCTGTCAGGAAATTCATCCTTATTTCCAGGTTGAATCTCTCTTTGATCAGTTTCCATCCATTCCTTGACTGGCCTTCGGGTGCTTTGATTATCAGTAGTTTCCCAAGCTCAGTTCAAATATTTCTAGATACCTTCCATACTTACGTTGCACTGTCACCTGTATGGCGCAGCTGTCCTCTCCTGCTTCATTGGAGGCAGTACACTGGTAAGATCCTGTGAACATCCGTGTGAGATTCCTCATAATAATTTGGGCGGGATTGGACAGATCTAAAATAAACGAAGGGACAAGTTTCAAGGACGTTTACGGCATAACGGTATCATTAAATAGAATTAATTTGCCGGCGTAATATATACAGCGATGGTTTTAAATAAGAAATAGGATAATTCATGGAGGAACGGCAGGGTGGGTTTGAACCGGCAAAACTTACTGAGACGTGTCGAGGGTGGCAAAGAGTCGAGTTTTCCCTTTGCATCTACCCGCTGCCACGTGTACATGATAGGGGCTGTGCCAGAGACCGAGTTACATTGTAAAGTGATTTCTTTTCCTTCAGACGCCACCCCTTCTTTCCAGCATTTGGGTTTTGAAGGTTTTTCTGGAAAGGAAGAAAAAACAATATCAGTGAGATTCTGTAGAGATTTTCAGACATCCAGGTCTGTCCCAAAGGTGCTTTTTATCAGGAGGCAACTTTTTCTGTGTTTTTTTTCTTCTGAAGATGTTTCGCTTCTCCATCCAAGAAGCTTCTTCAACTCTGACTGGATAGCGGGGGGGGAAATGGAAGGATTTATATTCCTTGTAGACAGCTGGTCATTTGCATCCTTTTGAAACACTTGGAGGTTTATCTCACTTGGAAGAGCCGAGGTGGCGCAGTGGTTAGAGTGCAGTACTGCAGGCTACTTCAGCTGACTGCTAGCTGCAGTTCGGCAGTTCAAATCTCACCAGGCCCAAGGTTGACTCAACCTTTCACCCTTCCGAGGTAGGTAAAATGAGGACCCAGATTGTTGGGGGCAAGAGGCTGACTCTTTAAACCGCTTAGAGAGGGCTGTAAAATGAAGTGTTGTGTATGAAGTGGTATATAAGTCTAAGAGCTATTGCTATTGCTTGCTTATCTGTGTCTTCAGGGTCACCTGAGTGGTGCTCCTGGTTCCTGTAGTCTGCAATTTGTTCCTCTGGAAATCCATTCCTACTCTCACACCATTCAAAGGGTGTTCATCCCAAATGGCATAGTTTACTTATTTATAAATAAATGAGATGCTAAAATGTCTGTAGAGAATCTCAGTAATCCAGGTCATGGTTGTCCCGAAGGTGCTTTTTCAAGAGGCAACTGGACTTTCTTTTTTCTTTTGAAGATGTTTCGCTTCTTATTCAAGAGGTTTCTTCAGCTCTGGCCACCCAAGAAGCTTCTTGGATGAGAAGTGAAATGTCTTCAAAAGAAAAAAACAAAACAAAACAAGGAAGTCCAGTTGCCTCTTTGGGACAACCATGACCTGAATGGCTGAGAATCTCTACAGACATTTTAGCTATAAAATTTGCATCTCGTTTATTTATAAATGTCAGGGTGCTAATTAATCCCATCCTGCTTTTGGGTAACCGCACCTTGATTTAGAGACATGGATCGAGGCTTTTCCCTTGAAGCATAGTTTTGCAAGAAAATAAACCCGAAAGATATTTTTTTTCTAAGAATAAACTCATTTATTTGTTATAAGGAAAATAAAACATCTTACTAATCTAAATAATTACATTTTGGCAACGTTCCTGCCAGCCACCTCTCTGTGGTCGGACTTCTTGGCAAGAGAAGAAAGGAAAAAGTGAAGTAGAAAGAAAGGAATGCGGACATGCGTAGTTAGCTTACTGATAAGAAATTTTGCAAGCTACAGAAAGTCTGACAGTCCAGAAATATGAGCTCAGCTGGTAAATACAAAAACGCAGTGACAATAAATAAGTAAACTATACAATTTGGGTCAGAAAAAAAACCCGGGACATTCAACAAAAAAGCTAAATACTTGTTTTGAAAACGTGGTGACCGTCTTACCTAGAACCTTCAGAGTGATGTGTGTCCATTCGTACTGTCCAGCATTTTTAACTTTGCACGTATATTGCCCAGAGTCGCTTGGCTGCAGAAGAGAAATCTCCAAAGAAGCATCTCCACTCAGGAAATTGGAGGCGAATGAAACGCGGCCCTTTTGTTCTTTGATCATATCATGATAGATGTTGCCTCCTGCATAAGTGATCACCTGGGAGACAAAGTTACTCATCAGCTTTGCTAACTTAAGTTTAGCAAAAGGTGGTATTAAACTTATGGCAGCATTTATTTGTTCACCAGATAACCTCCCCAGCTGTGATTACTCACTTCCAGTGGTGAAATCCAATCTTTTTTACTACTGGTTCTGTTGGCGTGGCTTGGTGGGCGTGGTGTGGCTTGGTGGCCGTTGCAAGGGAAGGATACTGCAAAATCTCCATTCCCTCCCCACTCCAGGGGAAGGATATTGCAAAATCTCCATTCCCACCCCACTCTGGAGCTAGCCTATGATGGTTTTTTGGGGGGGTGGGGAGTAGGGGATTATATTCTTAGTCCCTGGTTTTAGCATTCAATCACTTGAACAGTTTCTCATTAAAAATCATATGTGTCTCCGTGTTTAGTGAATAGCACTTTAAGTCTCCAAACTGTAATCTGGAACTGATCATAACTTGATAATAGTTTTTCTTTTGTTTGTTTAAAGGATTATCTCACACTTCATTTCACCAGCAGAGCTGCCTGTTTGGGGGAAGTTAAGTTTAACTGCTGCTTTTGCAAAGCAATTGAGAAAGAGAAAATGCTTGGCTGATTTCTTCTGATTGTTTCAAAAAGCTCAGCACACATCCATGTATCTTTTGCTATCTTTGCACTGTATGTAAAAGAAACATATCCAGTCCTATTAATTGAGAAGATTGGAAAAGAGGTGATTTTTAAAAGATGGCTGTTGGGTACTGGAATTCCTGCTATAAGCACTAATTTGTATATTTGATGGCTTGTCATGTCTCATAATCTTGACTGTCTATCAGCCATTCTTGAATCCAGTTGAAAAAATAAATATGTTTTCAACGCTCAGATGATTGCTATGAAATCTTTAGTAAAGCCTTGTAGGAAAACCATTGTGTGATTCACATTTGTATAAGCGGCTTCCTACTTTTTGAGCTAAAATCACAATGAAGGCTAATCAAAATTATCCAGGGCTGTGCCAAAAGGAGATTTGTAGTAAATGGGGGCATAACAAGAGTTCCTTGGTTTAAAGCAGGGGTGAAATCCAGCAGGTTCTAACAGGTTCTGGAGAACCGGTAACGGAAATTTTGAGTAGTTTGGAGAAACGGCAAATACCACCTCTGGCTGGCCCCAGAGTGGGGTAGGAATGGAGATTTTGCAGTATTCTTCCCCCAGGAGTGGGGAGGGAATGGGGATTTTTGCAGTATCCTTCCCCTGCCACGCCCACCAAGCGACACCTCACCCACCAAGCCACGCCCACAGAATCGGTCATAAAAAAAATTGGATTTCACCACTGGTTTAAAGACTTATAGACAGACAATGTTTAAACACCTTTTTGCCATCTGCTTGGTCCTGTGTTAATTATTCCTGATACATCAGCGTGTATAATGAACCTATTTGCAGGGTGCGTCTGCAAGAAAGCCTGATCCCTAGTCCGACAAAGTACAAACCCACATTCTTAATTGTTGGAAGAAATATCCATCTGGTTCAGTTCCAAGTGGGGAGAAGGTCACTGGAAACATGGAGGCTGATTGGAAAGATGGTTTATTGTCCTCATGGATTTGAAATCCTGGGCAGCTGACCACATGGAGTGGAGAGTGAGGGGTATTTACCCTCTCTTGGGCCTTGCCCTTGAGATTCCTATTCCTGTGGCAAGGGCATGTATTCTACTGACTGTAGTCAGACTCCCATTGTCTGAATCAAGTTTGGTTGAAACTTGGGCTGATGTAATGTCCCCAGGTGATTTCATAATGCAGTGAGCCCTGCTGCTAGATAATCCTATAATGTCCTGGAGGGTCATGTCTTAATCCTATCACCCTGGAGCTGAAGGTCTAATTGTCTTGTAGATAGGCTGACCCAGTCCTGCTGGGACTACGGTATTAGCAAAGGAGGGGGCTGCTTTCCAAGATCAAGTTTCTCCTTTAGGGAAATATAATATTCTGCCTTTTAAATTTTTCTCAAAATATTATATTCTTCTAGGAGGAGTGGCTGCTAACTTTCTACATTCTTATACCTATAAATATTCATTCTATAAATATTGACAATCCTAGAAAATGAGCCATACAACAATGATGGCAAACTTATGGCACTCCATTGACATTGCACTGCAACTCCCAGAATTCCTCAGCCAGCATGTGGAATCCTGGGAGTTGAAGTCCTCGTGTCTTAAAGTTGGAATACCAGGTTAGACCTACCACTTTTGGTTCAGCTTCAGAATTCTTTAGCAGCCATTCTATATCCAGACTCGCTGGCTCCAGAAGATGAAGGCGATGATGGCAGGGCAAAGTTACGTTTGCTTCGGCCACCCTTTTAAATTCAGTCTGCGCTTGTGACATCCAAGTACAACAGGAGGCTGAAAGAGAAGAAGTAAGCCAGTGAACTGATTTCTGATCTCATCAATATTGTTTTTCTAGTTTCCTTTCTGGTCGCAATATGGGCCAATATACCAAGAAGCAGTGGGTGGGTGGGAGGAAGCAGTCATTTTTTTAAAAAAAGGCCAGTTTTAAGAATGATAGTTTATTCATTGTTGGCTTATCTTAGTTTTTTTTTAAATTAACTTCTTTTGGTCATAGCCAGCAATGTGGAGAAGTAGTAAAGAACCAGAAATTAATCAGTACTCTTTCATTTTGTTGTGTATAGTTGGTGTTGTAGGAAATCCCCCTTCCCAGATTAAAATATTCTTTATTCTCAATATTAAGAGAGGCAGGATGTAATATTTCCCCAAAGGAGAAATGGAGAAACATGTTCTTAAAGACAGAAAGCAGCCCCCAGTCTTTCTTAATAGCCTCAAGTCTTTAGAGATAGAGATTTGTATCCATTCAGGAAGACTGGGCCAATCTATTCATAAACAAAACTCACAGAAGGTTGAAGCTGATGGGATTAAAATCTACATTCCCCTACCCAAATTCTAAAGACAGGACATGACCTTTAGGACATAATATAATTAAACCACCACCATTGAAATAGAAAAAGACACAAGGCTCACTACATTGCACAACCCCCCTGGAGCATCTCAAACACAAAACCCCAGAAACCTATAAAGATCCATCCACTCACTCACCCATTTTGTCAGCTACCCCAAAAACATTGCTACTGTCACTGAAGTTTCTAGAAACCATATAAACCTTCTTTCCTTGCAGTCAGCCTCCATTTTATTTCCAGAGCTTTTCTCCCAGCTTGGAACTGGACCAGATTTTTCTTCCAACAGTGTGATTGGGATCTAATTGTTTGTACTTGTTTTTTTTTTTTTTTAATGGATGGTTTCACTCCTGGTTCTTCTTTTTTTTAAAAAAAACATGAAGTGGGAAACAGGGACTAAATCCTAACTTAAAAGGCATGCTGAAAATCTCTCTTTTGGGAGGAGCATTAACAAAAACAACAATGTATATACTGCTTTACCCGATGCTCAATGATTAATGATGCATATGTATTTTGTTTACCCAAATAAACAGTACATCCTTTGAGTGTATTCATGTAATAACATGTTAGCAGATTTGTATTCATATATATACAGCATTTAGGGTGCAGCTCTGTCTCAAGTTTGTTTGCATTTCCAAAGCAAACACATATTACATCGATGGGGAAGTCACAATTTTAGTCTTTAGAGTCAAGTATTCTGGAAGAATGAGAAAAATAAAATACCCGTACTTGGAATTACCTTTGAATATTGAGTTACTTTTGGATATTTCTGTCTTGGTCCCAGCAATATTTATCTCCTTCTCCTTTCTTTGCTCTACAACACCCCCTCCTGGAGAAGGGCTAAATAACTTCTCAAGTCCTGAGTTTATCTTTAAAATAGAATAGAATAACAGAGTTGGAAGGAACCTTGGAGGTCTTCTAGTCCAACTCCCTGCTTAGGCAAGAAAGCCTACACCACTTCAGACAAATGGTTATCCAACATCTTCTTAAAAACTTCCAGTGTTGGAGCATTCACAACTTCTGGTGGCAAATTGTTCCATTGATTAATTGTTCTGCCAGGAAATTTCTCCTTTGTTCTAGGTTGCTTCTCTCTTTGATTAGTTTCCACCCATTGCTTCTTGCCCTGCCCTCAGGTGCTTTGGAGAATAACTTGACTCCCTCTTCTTTGTGGCAGCCCTTGAGATATTGGAACACTGCTATCATGTCACCCCTAGTCCTTCTTTTCATTAAACTAGACATACCCAGTTCCAGCAACTGTTCTTCATATGTTTTAGCCTCCAGTCCCCTAATCATCCTGGTTGCTCTTCTCTGCACTCTTTCTAGAGTCTCCACACCAGTATTCTAGGTGTGGTCTTACTAAGGCTTTATAGAGTGTTATTAGTATCTCCCTTGATCTTGATATCATCAAAATAAACTACTTGAAGGAAACATGGCTGCTCTTAATTCCTACTCACCAAAAGAGAAGCTTCTCTAAAAATGAATAGTATCAAGGAAGTAGCGCCTACCCAGTATACACATTTTTTTTTTGCTTCTATACTTAGGATTGCAATATGTGCATAAAAAAGGGCTGCTTTTTTAAATTTGCTAAAGTTGGTAGCTAAGCAATGCAGTCCATATTCTCCACTGATCTGAGCCTTACTTTTCCCACTGGGATTTCTTGCCTTTGAAAACAAAGCACTGTTTACATAGTTACCTCTCTCTATGAAAATGGAAATCAATAACAACATATTTTTTTTTAAAAAAAGACATGATGAACACAATTAGTGAGTTGCACCGCAAGAGGGCAGAATTTACTCAAAGAACAATGTCAAGCCAAGCGTTTGAACTGATGATAACTTTTGAAATTATTATTATTTTTTTTATTTTGGAGTTAGTTGTACGTAGCTGTAAATTCTTAAATCTAAGAAGCAGACAAAAGTGCGACTTCTCCCTTTTTAAATTTTTTCCCCGTGGCTATATGAAAAAAAAATTAATGGAATGGAATAGAAGAGTCGGAAGGGACCTTGGAGGTCTTCTAGTCAACCTCCAGTGTCTGAAGACAAGTCGTTCCACCGATTCATTGCTCCAACTGTCCTACCACCGCTTCATAAATGGAGCCCGTAGGACACGGGGTGCATTTTGCACTATATTTGCACCGAAAGAATTGGCTAGACCGTTCTGTCATCTCCTCCATCTATCCTGCCCGATTCTGCACATCTGCTTTGTGTTTTCTTTGGCTCGGAGCAAAGAAGAGAGGCTAGAGGTCACCTTGTCTCAAGGGTCGCCGATGTTTTTGAACCAGGCAGGCTCGGTCCCACAAGCATGATGCCTGCAGCCATTTGCTCTTAGCCGCTCTTCCGTTTCAGGAATTTGGTGGAGAGGCAGAAGTGTCTGGCCCGAAAAGTAGTTCATGCCTGTCAGATCCCAGTGGGACCGGCTAACAGGGCTCATTGCAAAGAGGTTGGCCAAGTCAAGCTGTATAAATCTAGTGCTTTGGAGGCCCAGCTTGATTTGACTCTTACGTGTTTATGATAAAGCTTTTAGGAGGCTCCCTTAGATTTGGATGTGTGTGTATGTATGTGCTTGCGTGTGTGTGTGTGTGTTTGTGTGTGTGTGTGTGTCGGGGGGGAAGATTCCCCTCCTCCACTTCTTTTGCTCTTTCAGAGGATAAGAAGCAGCTGGAATCTGTATGATGAAAGCATGAATAAAAGTCGAGTCAAACTGCAGAAGGCAAAAATAAAGCTGAATGGAGGATTTACACAGAAATGCCGCATCATCAAAAAACAAAGTCAGCCCTTTAAGAATCTGATAATTGCTGAGCTGTGCCCAAAATGTAGACGATCGTCGGAAGGTGTGTAGGTAGAAAAAATGTATGAATTATATCCTGGATACTTGTTGTAGAAAGCCCAGAAAATATATATATATAAAAAAATGTGTGTGTTACGTTCATTTTTTTAAACTTTCGGTAGTACCATTCCATGCATAGGATATCATTGCATCCTGATATTTGGTGGCTGAAATTTTGTGGCAAATTTGCCATTTTTTAAAAAAGAGAACTCTGGAAGATAAAGTACATGAATTGCTACCCTTATCTCCGTCTGAAAAGTTGCCTGAAATTGTGTTACTAAAATGCAGTCACTTTAACAGCAAAGAATTGGCTGCAGAACGTTGGGCTTTAGATAGGATAGGATAGGACAGGACAGGACAGGAGAGGACAGGACAGGATAAGATAACGTAGAATAAGATAAAATAGAATAAGATAAGATAAGGTGGAATAAAGTAAGATAGAATAACATAGATAAGAAAGATAAGATAAGATAGAATAAGATAGAATAAGAAGATAAGATAAAATAAGATTAGGAAGAATAAGATAAGATAAGGTAGAATAAGTTAAGGTAGAATAAGAGAACAGAAGAGAGAAGAGAAGAGAATAAGATAACATAGAATAAGAAGATAAGGTAAGAGAATAAGAGAAGAGAAGAGAATAAGATAAGATAGAATAAGAAGATAAGGTAAGATAGAATAAGATAAGAAGATAAAATAGAATAAGAAGATAAGATAGAATTAGATAAGATAGACTAAGATAAAATAGACTAAGATAAGATAGGATAGGATAGCATAAGGTAGGATAGGATAGGATAGGATAGGATAAGATAAGATAAGATAAGATAAGATAAGATAAGATGATAAGATAGAATAATATAGAATAATATGATAGAATAAATAGAATAAAATAGAATATCATCGGACTCAGTTACCAGCCCTGGATGACATCTTCAAATCTCGCTGTTTGAGGAAGTTGCATAACATTCTCAGAGACTCTTCCCATCCTGCTTACAATCTTTTTGGACTGTTGCCTTCTGGCAGAAGATACAGAACAATTAAAACTCGGACCACACGTTTTCTGAATAGTTTTTATCCCAGAGCTATAATTGCACTCAACAATGAATTAAAGGGCCACCATCAGTGAGCTGTTGGACAGCATTACTTGGTCTGTTGTGTGGATGCTTGGGTGGTTTAGGGGTGGGGAATTTGTGGTGGGTGGGAGGATGTTTGGGAATTGTTATGTGTGTTGGACCTGGTCTTTGGGTGTTAAGTGAATTTCATTGTATGGATATACATATCCATAATATGTATATAGAATAAGATAAGATAGAACAAGATAGTATAGTATAGCATAGGATAGGATAGAATAGGATAGGATAGGATAGGATAAAGATAACTCTATTGTTATTTTTTTTTACTGTGAGCCCACTGCCCACATTAAAAATGAAATTTTATTGCCTGCTCTCATCTTCCCAAACACATACATAACACACATATACACATGCTACATACATACATAAATATATGTCTGCACCCATACACACATATATATTAATCACTGTCCATTTTGAATACACAGCGGAAAGAGGAAACTTGAGAGTTCACAAGGTTGACGCTATTTGGAACAAAACTGTGACTGAATCTGGATGTTTTGCTTTGGATAAGTCTGTCTTTAATCATTTCTGAAGGCCTTTCACAATAGGAACGGAAACGGCTTTCTTCCCTGAAATTTCCTACAAACTCTTCCAAAAGTTTGAAAAGTGAACGTCGGTCTCTTCTGATGAAAAAAAAAAAAAAAAGGATCATAACCTCCTATGATTTTCTGGGAGCTAAAGAGACAATTATGATCCTCAAGCATTCACATAATGCCAGGGGTGGGATTCGCCCGAACCGGATGCTAATTTTACATCTGGTTCGCTGAACTGGTAGTTGCAGACTGGCTATTCATGCCCACCCCTCCCCTCCCCTCCCAGGAGTCTCCACGCGGCCCATTTTGGATACCAGGTAAGTCCAGCGCCTGCGCTGAGCCTCGGAGAGGGCAAACAACGGGCTTACCGGAATTTCCAGAAGTCTGGAAACGGGCCTGTTTCCAGCCTCCAGAAGGCCTCCGGAGCCCGGGGGAGGCTGTTTTCGCCATCCCAGAGGCTCGAGGAAAGCCTCCGGAGCCTGGGGAGGGCGAAAACACTCCCCCACCATGGTGTAGGAGGCCGAGTAGGCCACACCCACCATGGCCACGCCCACCCAGGAACCAGGCAGAGAACCGGTTGCTAACATTTTTGAATCCCACGCCTGTACAATGCTATCCCCCTCCTGCAGATGGAAAGTAATGTTTTGTGTAGGTGGTGTCTTAGAGAAGGAACCCCTATCTCTAGTTGCGGTCCATGAGCACCGAAATTCAAGCCCCTTTTGGACTGAAACGGTGGAGAGTATCCGACGAGGCATAGATGAAAAGGGAAAATGGAAGATTTTTTTTTTAAAAAAAAACAGGGACGATCAGCACAAAGTGGGAGTGAGTGCAGTGTCTATCAGTTACGTCAGAATGTATTGCTAGTGAAAGATGGCAGATGGAAGGAATCTGGAGACTAAAAGCAAGATGATAACTTCCCAGCCTACTCTGTCTTCGCCTTTTAACGGTTCGCTGAATGTTCATCTTTCAAACCTTGTCATGTCCTGCTTTCCTGTGTCGCCTGGCAGGAAAATCTCTCCGGTGTTGTTGTAACATGCTGAATAATTCAGTTGGCAATTAAGGGCTCCGCTCTTTAAATCGACACAAGGAATTTGGTACTGCAGGAAGAAAAAAAAAAACGAAACAAAAAAAAGCCAACCCCAAAAGCCAACCACCACCAAATGAACAAAACTCAGCTCTGCTATTTTGAGAATGTTGGTGCAACAAGAGCTTTTCCAAGGATGTTGGTCTTTACGGTTGACTCATCTTCCACAGAATTGATGTCTCTGAATGTCATCTAAAGAGAGTGTTAGATACACTAAACCTCACTATGGGATCAGATGAAGCTTCCAGGAGGGATAGAAGAGAGAGGAATGGCCCCAATGGAAGCTTTCGGTGGGAGTAGAAGAGAACAAGAAGATCTCCCTTCTGGACCACATCACAAATGACACCATTCGGCAGCATTTTGGTGTAGCACCAATTACAGAGAACATGAGAGAAGTCTGGCATCGCTGGTATGGACACGTCCAGAGAGCAGCATCTTCCACTGTGGCCAAGACTGCTTACCAACTAGAAGTCAATGGCCGGTGACCTTGCGGGCGTCCAAAATAGAGATGGCAAGACACCATCAACAAAGATATGCAAACCGCAGGCCTGCATGCTTTGACCATGCAGAGTGGAGTTCAATGATCCAAAAAGTGGATACGCAAAAGTGGGAATATATGAAGGAGGAGGAGGAAGAGGAGGAGGAGGAGGAGGAGGAGGAGGAGGAGGAGAAAAAGAAGAAGAAGAAGAAGAAGAAGAAGAAGAAGAAGAAGAAGAAGAAGAAGAAGAAGAAGAAGAAGAAGAAGAGGAGGAGGAGGAGGAGGAGGAGGAGGAGGAGGAGGAGGAGGAGGAGGAGGAGGAGGAGGAGGAGGAGAAAAATTGCAGACTACAGGAACCAGGAACTCTACTCAGGTGACCCTGAGGACACAGATAAACCTCCAGGTGCTTCAATGACCCTCTAAAAGGATGCAAATGACCAGCTGTCTGCAAGGAGTATAAATCGTTCCCTTCCCCACCATCCAGTCAGAGCTGAAGAAGCTCCTTGGATGAGAAGCGAAACGTCTTCAAAAGAAAAAACAAGAAAGTCCAGTTGCCTCCTGAAAAAGCACTTTTGGGACGAATGTCAGTGTTTCTAGGTTTCTCCTAACTGAATCTGCTCCTGGCAAGGCCCCACCTCGAAGAAACAAATACCTCTATCCCATTTTTTAAAAAAATTATTTATCTGCTGGATGAAGAACAGCTGCTTTTAGGGATAGATGCAGTAAACTGATTTCTTAATTTAAAGGAATGTTTTGAAACAAGGAATAGGACCAGATGTTTCTTGAAATCTGTCTGGAATGTGAATTGCATCCCCTGGACAATGCGGTCGACAACATTTTGGGATGGGGATTTTTGTATGTGTGGTTTCCATGCAAAGAGATGCTACTGGAAGAAGGCAAGATCTGGACAAACAACAACATCTTCAGCTGGCATTTATGGGGTCCTTTTTTTTTTATTTTTAATTTGATTTATATGCCGCCCTTCTCCGGAGACTCAGGGAGGCTTACAATGCGTTAAGCAATAGCTTTCATCCTTTTGTATATTTATACAAAGTCAGTTTATTGCCCCCACAACTGGGTCCTCAATTTACCTACCTTAGAAAGGATGGAAGGCTGAGTCAACCTTGAGCCTGGCGAGATTCGAACCTGCAGTAATTGCAGGCAGCTGATCTTAATAATGGTGCTTTAGACCACTGTACTACCAAGGGTCCTGAAGGGATATTGAACTATGTCTGAGGAGATCTTTTTCCATGGATATCTAGAACCACATCTGGAAATGACCTTGGTCATTTTGTGTTTCTTTTATTCAAATAACTTGCTTATTAAGCATGACCTCTTGCTTCCATTGAAAGTAACAGATTAACAGAGTTGGACGGGACCGTGTAGGTCATCTAGTCCAACCCCCCCACCCAAGCAGGAAACCCTACACCATTTCTGACAGATGGCAGTTCAATCTCTTCTTAAAAGCTTCTACTGATGAAGCTCCCACAACTTTCGAAGGCAACTTCTGTTCCATCAGTTGATTGTTCTCACTGTCAGAAAATTTCTCCTTATTTTCACGTTGAATCTCTCCTTCATCAGTTTCCATCCATTATTCTTTGTCTGGCCTTCGGATGCCTTGGAAAATAGCTTGATCCCTTTTGTCTCTGTGGCAGCCCCTCAAATATTGGAAGACTGCTATCCCCTGGTCATTCTCCTCACTAGACTAGCCATGCCCAGTTCCTGCAACCGTCCATCGTATGTTTTAACCTCCAGTCCCCTAATCATCTTGGTTGCTCTTCTCTGCACTCTTTCTAGAATCTCAACATCTTTTTATAGTGTGGTGACCAAAACTGGATGCAGTACTCTAGATGTGGTCTTACCAAGGCTTTATAGAGTGGTATTAGTACCTCCCTTGATCTTGATTGTATCCCTCTGTTCATTCTTCTCTGTTAAAAAGCAGAACTTCTCCTGTTCCATATCTATGTTGGGAAGTCACGTAATTGTAGCAAACAGTAAGCATCTTTTCCTGCCCATCAAAGGGTTCTTGGACTCCCATTTACCATGGCTTAAGTCAACCTGCTGTTGCAGAGATCTTTGACACCATCTTGAGGTCAATGGACAACTTGAGATCAATAGACAACTTGAAGAAAAAGATGCCCTGGCTGAGATCCACGAAGAAATCTGATAAATGAATGCAATGTTTCAAACATGCTAAACCAAAATGAATGTTATTGCATGTGGCCTAATAAATCTCATCAGCCGCTAATTAGATGTGAAAAGGCCAGCTAGTTTATAAAGGGGCACTGACCATGAAGACTGGAGGGAGCGTGCATGAGAGTTAGCCTAGGAGGAAGTTTTTATTCCGCCTAAAAAAAAATAAATATATCTGAATTGCTCCTTGTGGATCTTGGAAACTGAACATTTGGAGTAGAAGTCATCGCTATCATAATTTTGTTATTGATGGCTTTGGGTCAGGATAAGACTCTCTCTCTCTCTTTTCTTTTTTTTTTTGGTCCAACAGATGAAATCTATACGCGTAACAACGACATAACTCAATATGACAAGTTGGCTCTGAATTGTTTCCAAGATAAACCAGTACTACCCAAGAAAGAAATTGGTTGAAATCTTGACTGTATCATTTGTTCAACTGACAGGGGCAAAAAGAAGGATCAGATACAGATTAACGGAGTTGGAAGGGACCTTGTAGGTCATCTAGCACACCCCTCCACCCAAGCAGGAGACCCTACACTAGACTTGGGTTTCAACAGGTTCTGACCAGTTCTGGAGAACCGGTAGCGGAAATTTTGAGCAGTTCAGAGAACCGGAAATAAAAATTCTGACTGGCCCCGCCCCCATCGATTCTCTGCCTCCCGAGTCCCAGCTGATCAAGAGGAAATGGGGATTTTGCAGTATCCTTCCCCTGGAGTGGGGTGGGAATGGAGATTTTACAGTATCCTTCCCCTGCCACGCCCACCAAGCCATGCCACACCCACCAAACCACGCCCACAGAACCGGTAGTAAAAAAAATTGAAAACCACACCATTTCTGACAGATGGCAGTCCCGTCTCTTCTTCAAAGCTTCCAGGGATGGTAAATTAATTAACAGATTAACAGACTTGGAAGGGACCTTGTAGGTCATCTATTCCAACCCCCCACCCACCCACCCAAGCAGGAGACCCTACACCATTTCTGACAAGAGACCAGCCCAGTCTCTTCTTGAAAGCTTCCAGGGACGAAGTTCCCACAACTTCTGAAGGCAACTTCTCTTCCATTGGATGTTTTTACCATTCAGAAACCTTGGTGACAGGTTGACCAACTCCAAGCAGTTTCGTGCTGAAATGGCCAATCTTTTTTGTTTTGGTTTCTTTTTAACTGGGATGTTTTATTAGCAAAGAAAGTCCATGCCTGTCCAATTTATGTCATTGGACAAAATTACAGAGTAATTTTGAGATATGCCTTTGCAGTAAAACTCTAGATTTAGTGAACAACCTGGCTTAACAGAAGGCTCCTTACCATATTTTTCGGCGTATAAGATGCACCAGAGTATAAAACGCAGCTAAGTTTTTGGGGAGGAAAATAGGAAAAAAAAAATCTGCCTACCAGGTATTCATCTGGCTAGCATCCTTAGTCTGGTCGGCTTCAGCACGTTAGTTTGCTGGTTTTTATCCCCTGCTTGGGGATAAAAAACAGCTTCTATGGCACAGCTGATCTTTGGAGAGAGAAGCAATGAGAAAAGCAGGCAAACCATGGAGATCGTATCACGTGCTAGCTAGGGCTGAACAAAAGCTTCAGAGTCCAGCTGAAAAGCTCCAGCTGAGAGTCGGAGGGAGCAGGCAAAAGCTTCACTGAAAAAAAGCTTCTAAAGAACAGCTGAGAGTCGGAGGGAGCAGGCAAAGCCGGAAGATCGCTAATGCCTCCTTAGGGCTGAAAAAAAGCTTCAAAAAAGCTACATTGGGAGTATAAGATGCACCCAAATTTTCAGCCTCTTTTAGGAGGGGAAAAAAGTGTGCCTTATACTCTGAAAAATATGGTAATTTAGTAGTATCTATTAAATGGGAGTGGAGGCCAAAAGAAAAAAGTCATTCCTTTGGGTCCAAAGTCCTTTAAATCAATGCCTGTTAAACACAGGGCTTACTATACTGTAAACGGATGATCTGCCTAGCAGTTCTATATAAACATTTTTCATCGTGCTGTTCAGTTGACCTAACATAAATCTAGGGCTGTTTGAAATTTTTGAAAAGCGTATTTGGTGCCAGATTAACACTTGGGAAGGGTGTGTTATAGGGACGTGGTGGCTCAGTGGCTAAGACGCTGAGCTTGTCGATCAGAAAGGTCGGCAGTTCAGCGGTTCGAATCCCTAGTGCCGCATAACGGGGTGAGCTCCCGTTACTTGTCCCAGCTTCTGCCAACCTAGCAGTTCGAAAGCACGTAAATAATGCAAGTAGAAAAATAGGGACCACCTTTGGTGGGAAGGGAACAGCGTTCCGTGCGCCTTTGGCATTTAGTCATGCCGGCCACATGACCACGGAGACGTCTTCGGACAGCACTGGCTCTTCGGCTTTGAAATGGAGATGAGCACCGCCCCCTAGAGTCGGGAACGACTAGCAGTTATGTGCAAGGGGAACCTTTACCTTTAGGGTGTGTTATGCAATTCTGCTCTTTTCTTTCTTGGGAGTATGTTTTTCCTCTTACTGCTTGTATCCAGTGGTGGTATTCAGCTGGTTTAGACTGGTTCAAGCGAACCGGTAGTGCTGACCTGTGGATGGGCTGGCCCACCTGCCCTGGCTCTATGCTGTCCTATTTAGCCATGTTTTCTAAGCCACACACATATGTGCAAGCTGTGCGTGCAAGCAAAGCGCATGTGCAGAAGGCTGCGTGCTTGTGTGGAAGGTGTGTGCCTGAGCGAAGCGAGCGCGGCGCGCAGTGAACCGGTGTAAAATTATGTGAAATCCACCTCTGCCTGTATCTCTATTCATACCCTTTCTGTGTTATTGTACTTACCGCATTTTTTGGAGTATAAGACGCACCTTTTTCCCCCCTAAAAGGGGGTGAAAATTTAGGTGCGTCTTATACACCGAATGTAGCCCCGCCCACCCACTGGCCCCCACCCTTTGGCCTCTGCCTCCCAGCAGTTACCTCCTTGCAAGCAAACAGCAAGAAGAAACAGCTCCTTTCAGCTTCAGCACAGCCTAATTAGCACAAGTTGATTAGATCGGCCTCCTGACTCTCAGCTGTTTTGCTCTCAGCTGTTTTGCATGGGCCTCTGCTGCTTGCTGCAAAGAGGTAAATTGCTGGAGCAGATTTTTTTTTTCTTTGTGCTAATCAAGCTATGCTGAAATCGAAAATGAAAGTAAAGCAGGCTGTTTGCTGTTTGCTGCAACGAGGCAAAACTGCTCAGAGGCAGAGACAGATTTCTTTTTCTTCTTTTCTCACCAAAAAAGGTAAATGTGTTTTATAATCCGGTGCGTTTTATACTCCGAAAAATATGGTATGTCGCTCATTTGTCTTCTCCTATTTTGAATGATTTTAATCTCACTGTTGACTAATCTTTGGGCTAAAAAGACAAATTTTGCGAATCCTTTAACTTTGTTCATTGTAAAAAGCCCTCGGTTTTGACTAATGACTTTTGACCAATTTTTGTTCCAGCCAGATTTTCCTGATGAACTACCCTTCAATTTTTTTTCTCTCTCTCCCTGTGTGTGCTTTGGAGTCAGTTTTGACTTCCGGTGAGTGACTGGCCTGCAGTTTTCTTGGAAAAGTTTTCAGAAGAGGTTTGTCCTTGCCTTCTTTTTCCTAGAAGAGGGAGAGCGAGCGAGCTAGCGAGAGACTGGCCCAAAGTCATCTAGCTGCCTTTGTGCGCAAAACAGGAAGAGAACTCTTGTGTAGCTTCTTCTTTGGTAATATCACACTACTAACCAGAGCTTACAAAACCTTTGCTAGACCAATTCTTGAATACAGCTCATCTGTCTGGAACCCACACTACATATTGGACATTAATACAATTGAACGTGTCCAGAAATATTTCACAAGAAGAGTCCTCCACTCCTTTGCTCGCAACAAAATCCCTTATGCCACCAGGCTTGAAATTCTGGGCTTAGAAAACTTAGAACTACGCTGCCTTCGGTATGACTTAAACGTAGCTCATATTATCTCCTACAATGTCCTACCTGTCAATGACTACTTCAGCTTCA
Organism: Arizona elegans; assembly: GCA_022577455.1. Lineage (NCBI taxonomy): Eukaryota > Metazoa > Chordata > Lepidosauria > Squamata > Colubridae > Arizona > Arizona elegans. Next base: position 21,715,868 of record JAKOOJ010000013.1, on the reverse strand, counting down.
CCCACAACAATACACGAGCACACAACAGATACAAACTTAAAGTGAATCACTCCAAACTCAATTGCAGAAAATATGACTTCAGTAACAGAGTGGTCAATGCCTGGAATGCTCTACCTGACTCTGTGGTTTCATCCCCAAACCCCCAAAATTTTAACCTAAGACTGTCTACTGTTGACTTCACCCCATTCCTAAGAGGTCTGTAAGGGGCGTGCATAAGCACACCAGCGTGCCTACCGTCCTTGTCCTAATGTTTCCTCTATTTCCATCTATTTTATGTATCCAATCCATGTGTATACTTATTACCTAATACGTTCTTAACAAATAAATAAACACACAAACAAACAAACAAATAAAAACTAGCACTCACCATCTCCTGGTGATTGGCCAAAAGTCATCCACACAGCTTTCCTGCCTAAGGTGAAACTAGAACTCACAGTCTCCTTGTGATTGGCTCAAAGTTACCCAGCTGACTTTCATGCCTAAAGCAGGACTAGAACTAGCTGTAACTGTGAGAGGGATCTTGGTGTCTTAATGAACAACCAATTAAATTTGAGCTAAAAGTGTGCGGCGGCAGCCAAAAAAGCCAATGCAATCCTAAATTGTATTAACAGAGGGATGCAATCAAGATCAAGGGAGGAATTAATACCACTCTATAAAGCCTTAGTAAGACCACACCTAGAGTACAGCATCCACTTTTGGTCACCATACTATAAAAAAGATGTTGAGATTCTAGAAAGAGTGCAGAGAAGAGCAACCAGGATGATGAGGGGACTGGAGGCTAAAACATACGAGGAACGGTTGCAGGAACTGGGCCTGGCTAGTCTAGTGAAGAGAAGGACCAGGGGAGACAGGATAGCAGTCTTCCAATATTTGAGGGGCTGCCACAGAGAGGAGGGGGTCAAGTTACTTTCCAAAGCACCTGAAGGCCAGAAGGAATAATGGATGGAAACTGAACAAGGAGAGATTCAACCTGGAAATAAGGAGAAATTTTCTGACAGTGAGAACAATCAACCCATGGAACAGAAGTTGCCTTCGGAAGTTGTGGGAGCTTCATCCCTGGAGGCTTTCAAGAAGAAACTGGACTGCGATCTGTCAGAAATGGTGAAGGGTCTCCTGCTTGGGCGGGCGGGTTGGACTAGATGACCTACAAGGTCCCTTCCAACTCTGTTAATCTGTAATGGGAACTCACCGTCTCCCAATTTCTACCTGGTGCCCTCACTACTACAACAAACTGGCTGTCCCATGAGCTTAGCTGTTTAGAAAACTCCATGTGTGGGATGCTTCGGATTTGGTGACTGTATACTGTATACTAAATATATCTTGATTACAATTTCCTTTCATTATGAGAACAAACTGAAGTTTTGGGCAGACTTCCTTCCAAAGACGGGGCTGGACTGAGTGGAAGAGAATACCGCAAAATAAAATGAGTTGCTGGTTTAAAACATATTTGGAGGAAAACAATTCTTGAGGTTTTAGGACTTTTTTTTTTTTTTTTTTTAAATGTGGCATTAAAACTACCCAAAAAGTCGAACCACTTCAGACCGAAGTGTGTAGGTGGCTCTAAATTTTTATCAAATGCATCATTTCCCTTCACCAAGTCCACACATCCCTCAGACAGCCAAAACAGCCCAGAATAAACTTAAGAGTTGGCTGAGTCAGGTATATTCACTCACCATCTATGTACAATTTTGCACTTACAGTTGCTAAATATTTGTCAGATGGGGTACCTCTGCTTTGGTTAACTCGTCCTGGCTTTCATCAACATTCACTTAAAATTTCCTCCACCTTCCATCTTTGACAATGGCTCAGTCAGTTCCCTTCATGCATCTCTTCCCTCGGTCCACAATTCAGATTCAAGAGCGAAAACAGCTTGTATTGTGGGCAAAAGTCAGGAATGTGTTCACCCTTGAACAGAGATGGGCAACTATAGCAAATTTACGTCCTGTGGACTTTCAACTCCCAGAGTTCCTGAGCCAGCCATGCTGTCTTTGGAATTCTAGGACAGTGACGGCTAACCATTTTTTCCTCGGGTGCCAAAAGCATGCGTGCGTGTGCTATTGCATAATGAAATGCCCCTCCTCCATGCCACCCCCTGCACATGTGCATGGGAACCCCCCATGCATATGCACGTGACCCCATGCATGTGACCCCCGCTCCCTCCCCCCACGCATGTGTGCGCGACCCCCCCCCTTTGATCTCACATCCCAAATCAATGCTGGGGGGAAGAACCCAGCCTCCCAAACTGGCTGGGAGTGGGGGAAAAGCCTCCCAAAATGGCTGGGAGAGGAAAGAAAGCCTTGCCTCCCAAAATGGCTTGGAAGAGGGGAAAAGCCTCCCAAAATGGCTGGGGGGGGGGAAGCCTCACCTCCCAAAACAGCACTGGGAGAGGAATCTCTGGAGATCTGGGAAGGCACAGGCAGCAGAAAGTGAGGAGAAAGGTAGGTCCCCCGCCCTCCCCCCCGCATGTGCGCAGGTCTCCCACTTGCAGGGCAGACCTGAAAATCAGCTGGCTGGCGGGAAGCGGGCACGCATGTGCAATGGAGCTGAGCTGGACGACGGCATAGGTTCGCCATCACGGTTCAAGGAGTTGGGAGCCCACGGATGTAAAGTCGCCATAGCTGCTCCTCCCTGCTCTTGAATCTGCTGCCTTTTAGCTCCCTCTCAGAAATACACCTTTAAACGTCAACGTCATCTTGATGTTGTCAATTATGTTTAATAAGGCTCTCTGATGGTTTCTTGAGCCTTGCGTTTAATTAAGTTCCCAGGCATGTTGGCAATTAAGACCAGGATCAGAGAACCAACTGACTTCAGCTGAAGACGTAAAATGATGCTCGGATACCTGATCATCCAGCCTTCGCTAGAAAAGAATTCACATATCGTGGACCAATTCTGTTCCACTGGCTCTCAATTTATCCCGTCCTGATGTCTAGCCTGCATCTCCTTTCCTTGAAGTCTGGACTCATTGGTTCTGCAATCAGTGGTGGGATTCAAATCATTTAACAACCGGTTCTCTACCCTAATGACCGGCTGGGTGGGCGTGGCCATGGTGGGCATGGCCAGCGGGTGTAACAGGCAGCACTCGGCCTCCTGCACCCCCCTGGGAGCAAAAATGGGCCGGGGGGGATGCACCCCACTTTGGGCCTAGTAGGCTTCCCTGCAGCCTCCTGGGAGCAAAAACGGGCCATGGGGGGCTGTGCTGCACCCCCCTGTGCCCCGTTTTGGGCCTAGTAGGCCTCCCTGCACTTACCTGGGAGCCAAAACAGGGCATATGGGGACTCCTGGAAGGGGTGGGTCGGAAAGGGGCGGGCCAGCCAGCAATTTAACAACCGGTTCACCTGAACAACCGGTTTAGCCGGCCCGAACCGGCGGAATCCCACCACTCATTCTGCTTCTTCTTTGTGGAGCAATGGAGAACCCGTCCACTGGGACAATCGTGCACCACGGATAACATTAACAACTTCTGTCCATTTCTTTAAGCAGACTTTTGGGGGGGTCTCTACTGCTGTTGGCAAGTTATATCCAGAGGTTGGGTTCATGCCATGTGGAAGGGAGCAAAGCCACGCCTCACACTAAGCCTCTCCTTTACACAGCTGTCGGGCTCTCTAGGGCTCATTCAAGACGGTGAGCATTAGGAGGCCCCTTTTTCTGCTTAATTAGCTGGTTTGATCCTCTGTGGAGTCAGAATCCTGTCCAACCACTTCCAATTCCAGCTCCCTTCTTGCCAACACATCTACACAAGTTCAGACACATCGGCACTCACACTTGGTGCCGGTGGTAAAAGGGGTAAAAATACGCACATCCGCCGAAAGAAACAAAAAAAAAGGCATCTCTTTTTTTGAAAGAACCTATTGCATTTTTAACCTAGTGAAAATCTCAAGATGGTCACCCAGTACACCACTCTCCAAGCTAAACTTCACAGCAGGGTTGTTTCCACAAAACGAAAAAGAAACGAGCCTTGGTAGTACAGTGGTCTAAAACACCCTGTTATTAAGACCAGCTGCCTGCAATTACTGCAGGTTCGAATCTCGCCAAGGCTCAAGGTTGACTCAGCCTTCCGTCCTTTCTAAGGTAGGTAAATTGAGGACCCGGTTTGTGGGGGCAATAAGCTGACTTTGTATAAATATACAAAAGTATGAAGGCTATTGCTTAACGCATTGTAAGCCGCCCGGAGTCTCCGGAGAAGGGCGGCATATAAATCAAATTTAAAAAAAAAAAAAAACCCAGCTCGGGATTTTAACTCAGGAATCTGTGCACAATCCCAGCCGAAGCCTTCCCAGCTGAGCGCCACTCGCCAAACTCTGTTTGTTTATGCATTTTTCTATTATGAGACACGCCAGAAAAACACCCTTAAATCAACCTTATTACAGCAAAATTGGTGGGCAATCTAGAGATCATACGAAGAGGAAAACAGGCCAAGGGCCTGCGTGTCCTTCGCATTCCATTTACCCTGCGGGCAATAAAAAATTTATGTTTAAAAACATTCCCTCTACCCTGTGGATGCGTACATGCAGCTTGTTTAATGTTTGAGGGAGGAAGAAAAATCTGTTCTGAGCGCTAGGTATAAGCATAATGTTTTTATGCATTTAATGAGATCGAGTATAGGATGAAAAAAAAGAAAAATCCGGTTTGGGCAGGAAAGGATCTGGGTGATCCCAAGAGCAAGATGAGACAGCAATGGGAAGGATTTGCGAAAATGGCAAATTCTGCCTTGGGGTGCATTCATAGAAGCACAGAGTTAGCTGAAGGGAAATAATTCCACTTTAATCTGCCCTGGTGAGACTCCATTTGGAAAAAAAAAAATCTGTCTGGTTTTGGGCATCACAATTAAAAAAAAAAAAAAAGACCTTTAGAGTCTGCTCAGAAGATGGCTACCAATGAGGATGAGGATGAATCTGCCTTTTGAGATGAGATGGACCAGTTGCTTTCGTGGTGTGGAGACAATAACTTGGTCCTTAACACCAATAAGACCAAGGAGCTTATAGTGAGCTACAGAAGGAATAGATCAGACATCCAGCCCTTGCTTATCAATGGAGACCGAGTGGAGGAAGTGGGTAGTTTTAAGTTTCTGGGAGTTATCCTAAAAGAGGAGCTGACCTGGGGCGCTCACATTGCAGCACTGGTCAAAAAGAGCCTTGGTAGTACAGTGGTCTAAAGCACCCTGTTATTAAGACCAGCTGCCTGCAATTACTGCAGGTTCGAATCTCGCCAGGCTCAAGGTTGACTCAGCTTTCCGTCCTTTCTAAGGTAGGTAAATTGAGGACCCAGATTGTGAGGGCAATAAGCTGACTTTGTATAAATATACAAAAGGATGAAGGCTATTGCTTAACGCATTGTAAGCCGCCCTGAGTCTCCGGAGAAGGGCGGCATATAAATCAAATTAAAAAAAAAGGGGGGGGGGCAGCAGAGATTATACTACCTGAGACTTCTCAGGAAACAACAACTGAATGAAAAACTGCTGATGACCTTCTACCGCTGAACCATAGAGAGTATTTTAACCTACTGCACCTGTGTATGGTTTGCCAATTGCATGGTGGCAGATAGGACAGGAGTCCAGAGGGTCAACGTCATTGCCCAGAGGATCATTAGTTGCCCTCTCCCCTCCTTGGAAGAGCTTTATAGCTCCCGCTGCCTTAGGAAAGTTCAAAATATTTTTAAAGATCCATCTCATCCTGGGCACCCTTTTTTTTTTTTTTTGAACTATTACCACCTGGCAGACGGTACAGGACAATAAAAACAAAGACAAATAGGCTGAAAAACAGCTTCTATCCCAGGGCAGTAACTACATTGTTACGTATCCTTACTCACGGTCACTCATGCCCTCGTCACTTCCCGCCTGGATTATTGCAATGCTCTCTACATGGAGCTCCCCTTGAGGAGCACCCGGAGGCTCCAACTGGCGCAGAGTGTGGCCGCGCGGGTGGTAATGGGAGCGACATGGTGTTCCCATGTAACACCTCTCCTGCGCGAGCTGCACTGACTCCCAGTGGTCTTCCGGGTGCGCTTCGAGGTTTTGGTTACCACCTTTAGAGCGCTCCATGGCTTAGGACCTGTTTATCTACGGGACTGCTTACTACCACCAATATCCTCCCACCGGCTGGTAGGCTCTCATAGGGAGGGGCTCCTCCGGGTGCCATCGGCCAAACAATGTCGACTGGCGGCCCCTAGAGGGAGAGCCTTCTCTGTGGGGGCACCTACTATCTGGAATGAGCTCCCCGCAAGATACGGAGGATCCCGGATCTGCGCACTTTCCGCCGCGCTCTCAAGACCTTTTTATTCCACCAGGCGGGCCTGGCCTAATCTTTCCCCCCCTTTTTTTTTAATATGAAAATTTTAATCTGTTTTTAAATGATGTTTTAAATCTGTCTGGGCCAAATTGTTTAATTCGGTTTTATTCTTTTTTAAAAATTTTTATTTATGTATTTTATCGGTTGGCTGTTTACCGCCCTGAGTCCTTCAGGAGTAGGGCGGTATATAAATCAAATAAAGATAAAGATAAAGATTGAATTCTACGGTATAGTGCAATATTAATGCAACATCAGGGGTTTTCAATTCAATCGCATAGAATGTGAAGGATGTGTGTTTGGGTTTTATTTTTATAGTTATAATGTACACCGAAGGTGGCGTTTAATTTCGTTGTACGAGGTGCAGTGACAATAAAGAAAACTAAACAGAACAAAGTAGTGGAAGCTAAACCCAATGAGGACCCGTTGATGGATCTGGGGTATGTTGAACTTCAGAACGGATGGAAGGGAGAAGCCTTGCAATGTCTGAACGATCGTCACACAGAAGAGGGAATAGATTTACAGGAAGCCCTTGACTTACCACAATTGGGATCAGGACGTTGGCCGCTAAGTGATGCAGTTAAGGGAGTCATCATCACATGACTGGATCTGATTTTATGACTGTTTTTTTTTACCACCGATAACCAAATCATGCGGTTGTAAAGCAAATCTGACTCCCCCACGGATTTTGCTTTTCGGAAGCCAGATTGGAACGTCAAAATTTTGTTTTCTCTTTTATACGTATCTTGGTTTTGGATACACCTGAAGATCTAGATCTTTGAAGAGGACTCTATTGCTTATTGTAGAAAGTTAGCACCCACCCCTCTCCTAGAAGAATGAAATATTCTAGGAAATATTAAAAAGGCAGACTATTATATTTTATATACCGTTTTTTTCAGAGTATAAGACATACTGGTGTATAAGACGCACTTGTTCTGTCCCTGTCCCATACACACACACACCAACAGATGTCCAAGAGTTAAAAACCAAACCAGCCGACAAAATCCTTTTCCTTATGATAACGGAACTCAGCAGCAACCTAGTGGCTGCCTGCCAAGAGTTTATTACTTACGAAGGGAAGAGATAACTTCTCTCCGCTTCTGGTACATCAAAGGAAAATGCTCAATAATTACAGAGTAAATCAAGTCCAAATATAATCCAGCAAAGTCTATAGCAAAAGTCCGGCAATGCAGAATGGCGTGGAAGCTTTCAGCTTTGTTTGTCACAAGGTTTGACTGGCCACCACGCTCCCTTTTATACCTTGTGGGGTGTGGTCCAGTGACTCAGCCTAATCTCGGGCACGCCTTTTCTTCTGTTGTGCGTGCTTATCTCTGCGACGCTGGCATGGATCCAGCCAAGACTCATTACCCTCATCACTGTCCATCTGTGGCTGCGTGGACGTGCTTGGCCCCGGCCCTATCTCTTGCCCTTCGGTGGACACCGAAGGCATTGCCAGAGAGGAGGGTCCTGGAGAGGGAAGCCTTGCCAACTCCTCTCCTTCACTCTCGGAGTCCTCTCCTGACGATGACACAGGCTCAGGTAACGGAGCCACAACAGCACTTTAGTTTTTAATTTAAGAACTGGCAAATATCTGAATGTGTGTAAATTAAGAGTCTTGTTGAGAAACTGTAGATAGACAAGACCTGATGGTTAAGAGTCTTGCCTTGGGTGAGATGTGCTTGGTTTCTGAAGGTACATACCTTACATAGCTCTATAGACTTGACCTAGTGCCAGTTCAATGAAACCAACATATGTACCAACAAAGATGATGAGGGGACTGGAGGCTAAAACATAAAGGTTGCTGGAACTGGATATGTCTAGTTTAATGAAAAGAAGGACCAGGGGAGACATGATAGCAGTGTTCCAATATCTCAGGAGCTGCCCCAGAGAAGAGGGAGTCAAGCTATTCTCCAAAGCACCTGAGGGCAGAGCAAGAAGCAATGGGTGGAAATAACCAAGGAGAGAAGCAACTTAGAACTAAGGAGGAATTTCCTGACAGTTAGAACAATTAACCAGTGGAACAACTTGCCTCCAGAAGTTGTGAATGCTCCAACACTGGAAGTTTTTAAGAAGAAGTTGGACAACCATTTGTCTGACGTGGTGTAGGGTTTCCTGCCTGAGCAGGGGGTTGGACTAGAAGACCTCCAAGGTCCCTTCCAACTCTGTTGTTCTATTCTATTATGTATTCCAGACTCAGACATCTGGATTCTGTTTCTTGAGAATTTGAAAACAGATTGTCAAAAAAGGACAGGATGGATAAATATCTCCAGTGAAGCAAATAAAAATATTATTTAGGCAAGAATGGAGGGATAGTTTGAGAAAAGCATTTTGCTACTTCAAGTTGAGGTTTTTGCCATTGTTTTATCTTTTTTTATTGAGTTATTGATTGACTTCTATATTTTATTTGCACTAAAGACAGTTTAATGCAGTAGTGCATTGTAGAGCATGCAATACTTAATTTGTATAATCAGCAAGAGATATTTAATAATGTATTAAAAATAACATTGATTATTTGCAATGCAACAAATACGAAAATTATTAATAGACAAGGGATGTTATGCACATATAACAGTTACCTGTTCAATTATAACATGTGGCTGGATTGAAATTATTATTCCCTGGGTACATTTCAGAAACAGAAGTGGCGTTATGATTTAATTTTACTTTTTTAATACTTCTTGCCACTAAATAAGAGTTTAGACCCACTAAAGTCACCAATATGTTTTGGTGGGTTTTAAGATTTGAAGATTCTTCAGCGGATAATTAGAACTGCAGAAAAAACAATGGCTACCAACCTGCCTTCCACTGAGGACCTGGATACTGCACGAGTCAAAAAGAGGGCTGGGAAAATATTTACAGACCCCTTGCATCCTGGACATAAACTGTGTCAACTCCTACCCTCAAAACGACGCTATAGAGCACTGCACACCAGAACAACTAGACACAAGGACAAGTTTTTCCCGAACGTCATCACTCTGCTAAACAAATAATTCCCTCAACACTGTCAAACTATTCACTAAGTCTGCACTACTATTAATCTTCTCATCCTTCCTATCATCCATCTCCTCCCACTTATGACTGTATGACTGTATAGCTGTAAGCTTGTTGCTGGTATCCTGACGATTTATATTGAGTGTTTCCTAATATGATTTGATTGCTTATTTGTACCCTATGACTATCATTAAGTGTTGTACCTTATGATCCTTGACGAATGTATCCTTTCTTTTATGTACACTGAGAGCATATGCACCAAGACAAATTCCTTGTGTGCCCAATCACACTTGGCCAATAAAAATTTCTATTCTATTCTATTCTATTCTATTCTATTCTATTCTATTCTATTCTATTCTATTCTATTCTATTCTATTCTATTCTATTCTATGGCACCAAATATCTGCTGGTGGGAGGGAGCTGGGGCTCTGAGTTTCTGTCTCCCTGAAGATTTGGATTTCTTTTTTGGGGGAAATATTTTATCCTGCCTTTTTAAAATATTCCTCAAAATATTTCATTCTTCTAGGAGAGGGGTGGGTGCTAACTTTCTACACTACCGAGCAAAAATATTTCTGGCACTGGAACCTAAATAGCTGCATGATGGGAAACTGAAGATTGTATCTGTGTGGCAGATGTGCAAACCACTGTCTCTCCGTGAGCATCTTAATTTCAGATTCTCTCCTCATCCTACATATATATCCCGCCCCCCCCTTCAGTTTAATATATGATATGGGTTTATGGATTGCAGTAAAATTGATTTGTTGAGTAAGCAACTGCCTGCTTTGCAGCCTCACATTAAAGTGGGTGTCAGCAACGTTTTGCAGAATATATATATATTTTCAAGTTCATGTAACAGTTGCAGGTACCTATAGCTTGTAGGACAATATGACCTCTCTGGATTGATGCTTACCGCTACTGGCAGTGACAGCACAGAAAAATAAAAAGGACAATTTAAAGCAACAAGGACAATTTTTTCATGCAATTCGGTGCATTCTCAAAATAAGATGCATTGCTTCTACAAATGGTGAAAACAAGGAAATAAGAGTAGAGGAAAAATAGGAATATAGGAGAAATTTTAAAAACGAAGGTGCAACGCCCCAGCCTCCTCAACAATATCTATCAAGAGCATTTATGAGAGATGTATCTTTATTATAGACACTTTTGAATACGTCTTCTCAAAAAAATAACCCTGTCATCTGAATTTCTCTATGTGACACCACTATAACAATGTTGAGTTGTGTGGCTGAGTGTTAATTTCTTTACCTTCCAAGCTCATACGCATAAAATAAAGTGTTAATTTGAGGAGATAATTTAGCATCCCTTGGAGGTGTAATCTTGTTGCATTGCGTTAATTTGTTATGCGTTCCTTATATGATTTAGAACGAACATGGAGCAATGTAAGTCATCTAGACCTTGCAAATGGAATATTATGCAAAAGGAATTAGGTAGTACACGGGTTTTTTTTTTCCCCCTGTTACAAATATGGATAGGAGAATAGAATAGAATAGAATAGAATAGAATAGAATAGAATAGAATAGAATAGAATAGAATAGAATAGAATACTGGAATGAAGAATAGAGTAGAGTAGAGTAGAGTAGAGTAGAGTAGAGAATAGAATAGAATATAATATTGGAATGAAGAGTAGAGTAGAGTAGAGTAGAGAATGGAATGGAATGGAATGGAATGGAATAGAATAGAATAGAATAGAATAGAATAGAATAGAATATTGGAATGAAGAATAGAGTAGAGTAGAGTAGAGTATAGTAGAGAATAGAATAGAATAGAATAGAATAGAATAGAATAGAATAGAATAGAATAGAATAGAATAGAATAGAATAGAATAACAGAGTTGGAAGGGACCTTGGAGGTCTTCTAATCCAACCCCCTGCTCAGACAACCCTATAGCACTTCAGACAAATGGTTGTCCAATCTCTTTAAGAAGGGATCTTTAAGACAAGTTTCGACCATCATTTGTCTGAAATGGTATGGCCCAGGGTTTCCTGCCTGAACAGGGGGTTGGACTAGAAGACCTCCAAGGTCCCTTCCAACTGTGAACCTTTTGCAGCTTTGTCCTGAGATGTTCATACTTAAAAACAGTATGGTATAGTTTGGTTATTTAGCTAGGAAACTTACATAGCTGCCCATCTTTTATGCCATAAGTCTGGACTGTTCATAACAGCAACAACAATCATTAAAAAAAAAAAACCAGTATAAAAAACTCAACATCCAAACAAACAAACAAACAGACCGCACCCTATGTCCTAAAGCCACACTCTCCAAAACAACAACCATCACTGGTCTGTAAAGGTAAATGTTCCCCTCGCACACATGTCCTAGTGTTCTGCCCCAGCTACGGACCCCAAAGAACGCAGCACACATGAAGTCCATTCAGACCTTAGTTTACTAAATAAACCAGTCTTTTACAACAACGGCTGTTAATTAATTGCATTAACAGCCGCCAAGAATTCAAAGAATAATAACTGAAAGCTTACTATGGTTGGCAGAATGCCCAGAAGCAATTTGCAGGAAGCTGATAAGATAAGCGAGACAAGACACAAAGGTATGTGAACTAAGTTATCTATCTTGAGTTATCTTGAGCCTTGACAGTACAGTGGTTTAGTGAACCCTGTTATTAACACAGCTGCCTGCAATTTCTGCTGGTTCGAATCTCTCCAAGGCTCAAGGTTGACTCAGCCTTCCATCCTTTCTAAGGTAGGTGAAATGAGGACCCAGTTTGTGGGGGCAATAAGCTGATTTTGTATAAAATATACAAAAGAATGAAGGCTGTTGCTTAACGCATTGTAAGCCGCCCTGAGTCTCCGGAGAAGGGCGGCATATAAATCAAATTAAAAAAAAAAAGTTGTTCCCTGCGAATTGCTTCAGTCGGCGTTCCTCCTTAAATAGGCTAAGGGAGTGGGCAATTAGCCCCAAGCCTTACTCTCGAGGAGACCTCCTCCTGAGGAGCCACTCCTGCCTTTTGGCAGCTCTGCGCACCCGTGCATCAAGAAGAGGCTCCTCCTCTTCGTCCTCTTCACTTAAGGGAACTTCTGGAGCTTCTGAAGGCCCTGGCTGAATCCCCGCCTCTGGCACTACATCTTCTCCAGCCTCCTCATTGTCCGACTCGAGTGCCAGCTGCACAGGCTGCTGGCGCAGCACCACTCCAGCCTCCTCGCTGTCTGAATCAGCTACTAGCTGCACAGGCCGCGTACGGGCCACAACAGCTAGTCGTTCCCGACTCTCTGTTTCAAAGCCGAAGAGCCAGCCATGTCCAAAGATGTCTCCGTTGTCATGTGGCCGGCATGACTCCATACCAAAGGTGCACGGAACACTGTTACCTTCTGTCATAAAAATACCCCGAAAGAGGAAACCACAAACAATAAATCTTACTTTAAGATCCAGAGGTTTATTCGTGAGCAATTTGGAACACGAAGAGCCATCATAGCAATGCAATTCCACAACAAGACTTACATTACTAAACCATTGCAATGGGGTCCAATGACACATAGCAAGTCCTACAAAGATTGCTATCGGGCAAAGGACCCCATTCTCATCTCAACCCATATTTCTTATACCTTCTTTTTTACTGACGCACACATTCCATAGTTTCACTTCCTTGTTCTTTCTTACATTCTTACTGACCGTCACTCTCTGCAAACACCTGTGTACTTCTCAAACCTCTATCCATCGTCAACTTTCAGTTCCCTATTTCTCACAGTTTCAATGTTCTGATTCCAAATCTATCTCAAAACCACGTACTTTGCAGAAAATGCAGCACACAAGTCAGCATATTAGAAATATGTCTTTAAATTAAAGGGTTGCAGTTTGGAAAAAAATAATGGGGTGGGGGGAAACAAAAATTGACCAACATTAGAGATTAGGGTGAATAGTAATATTGGTTATAGATCAGAAGAAATAGAAGGAAAATAAAATAAAAAATTAGAGAGAAAGAATATTATGGCAAAAAGTGAAATATAAAAATTGTAGAAAACTAAAAAGTGAAATATAAAAATTGTAGAAAACTAAAAGCTGTACAAATTTTGACTCGGCCAATACTCTTTCAGAAAAAATGCATTGTTTGTTTGTTTCCGTGTGTTTGTTATGAAAAAAAATAATAAAAAAAAAACTTTTCTAAAAAAAAAATATCTGGTACATTTTGCAATTATGTTAGTTTAAAACTTTGGTTCAGTGAGGCCTACAAGTCCACTCCTTGGCCTTACTACCTGCAACTTTCCAATGGATATATTCCTCTTTTCACACTTTCCACCAAAGTGGTTCCTATTTTTCTACCTGCATTTTTTTTTTTTTATGTGCTTTCGAACTGCTGGGTTGGCAGAAGCTGGGACAAGCAACGGGAGCTTACCCCGTTACGCGGCGCTAGGGATTCGAACCGCTGAACTGCTGACCTTTCGAATGATGAGCTCAGTGTCTTAGCCCCTGAGCCACCGCATCTCTTCACTGGCATTTAGCCCTACCCAATTCTTCCCCCCACTGTCTGGGGGGGGAAGAGTCCGCTTTTAAAGCCCCCTCCAGAGGCTAGAAGGCCGAAGGTCGGTTAGATCTCTTCTTTTTGCATTTTCAAGCTTACCTTTTGGCTATGCATGCAAATAACTGGGAGAGAGACTTGCTAATTTGCAAACCACCCTATAGCAATTTTACAACATCCCAGTTGACAGTACAGTAATACTCCAGAGAAACGACATGTTCCCAAAATAGAGAAGGTCTCTTCTCTTAGGGCCAGGATGCCACCAGAGTCTAAAAATACTTTGCCCGTAAGATCTGCTCAGGCTGAAGGCCACAAGAGAAGAAGAAAAGATGAATCTAAAGAATAAAGGTCGTGATCCAGTTGTCTCAGCTACGTAGAATATCCCAGGAGTGGGGCAGATGGAAATCTTGCATGTATATATGAGTTGATTCCTCCTAATAAGATGCAAATTACACTAAGATAGAGTGAATATAGCTTGTTTTCTTTGGAAAAGAATTAGGGCTACATTGCTGGCCCGAAACTGTACCATAAGCACCGTTGACTTAACCTGGGTGTAAAAAAGAATCTTAGCCATATTGCTTTAGGATCAAATAAACCCCAGATTTATAACTGGGTGTTGTCTTTGATGTTAGGAGCAATCAAAGTGCCCTAAAAGAGTGGGTAGAGTTTTAACAGAATACTGGAACTTGGAGGCAGTGGTGAAATCTATTTTTTTTTTTTTACTACCGGTTCTGTGGGCATGACTTGGTGGGCATGGTGTGGGTTGGTGGGCATGGCTTGGTGGGCGTGGCAGGGGAAGGGTAATGCAAAATCTCCATTTCCACCCCATTTTAGGGGAAAGATATTGCAAAATCTCCATCCCCATTATGGGTGTTATGCTTAAAGTGTTGAACAGAGATGTTGCTCCTTGATACGTTTTGGCCAGTGGTGGGTTTCAAATTTTTTTATTACTGGTTCTGTGGGTGTGGCCTGGTGGGTGTGGCTTGGTGGGCGTGGCAGGGAAAGGATACTGCAAAATCCCCATTTCCTCCCGATCAGATGGGATTTGGGAGGCAGAGAATAGATGGGAGCGGGGCCAGTCAGAATTTTTACTACAGGTTGTCCGAACTACTCAAAATTTCCACTACCGGTTCTCCAGAACTGGTCAGAACCTGCTGAAACCCATCTCTGGTTTTGGCCAAATCAACATTTCTTAGCTTAAGTTTCACTGGGTGGTTAGGAAAAGCAAATGGGTTGTGGAAGAAACTTGTATGTTGCCTTAAACTTGAGATCTGGACTTTTTTTTAAAAAAAAAACCCATAAAGGTAGGAAATGGGCGAGAGGGCATTTGCTAATTTTCCTATCTCCAGTTTTGACTTGTTTTGACATCCGGTGTTGTAATATTTATCTGAAATTTGATGTGTTAAACGTGCACGCGATATTTCTTCTTAAAACAATTCCTCTGCTTATCATAGACAAGTTGAATCATTTTGACAAACTGTGGCATGTCTTCGTTGCTTTACACCAGAGGATTTTATTTGTCTTCTAGCGGAGCTTTTTCATTGGAAAGCTTCTGCGGAGAGGGAGAAGGCAGCTTCGGTTAACATAATAATTATAATTTGGAAGGGGAATAAAAAAAAATATTTTTGCAGATGCAAACCCGAGAGAGGGAAGCGGCTCTGGGAAATTGGAAGAACGAATAAATCAAAAATGGTTTTGCCTTGGTAAATTTGTACTTGCACAAGAATCAGAGATATTTGTGCAACATCATGCCAAATCCCCCAAAGAGTTCAGAGTTTACATGGTGCAGACTAGGTTATTTTCTTGAATGTTGGCATGATTGTCTGTTATTATTGTCTTTTTAGTCTCAAGGGCACTGCTGTGTTCTTGACGAACAATTCATAGAGCTTCCGAAGATGTTTTTCTTTCCCTGATTTCATATATATTCCATCTGAATCTGTTCTCCACAGACGATCCAAAGCCCTTGCAAAATACTGGGTGAAACCTCCAACTGGAAAATACAGATGTGTTCTGTTTATTCTAGGGATTAATTTAGAAATAGGCATGGCTTTACTGCAATATCAGCTGTACTAGGGTATTTCTAGTTAACAGATAAACAGAGTTGGAAGGGATCTTGTAGTCATCCTGTCCAACCCTCCACCCAAGCAGGAGACCCTACACCCTTTCTAACAGATGGCAGTCCAGTCTCTTCTTGAAAGCTTCCAGTGGTGAAGTTCCCACAACTTCCGAAGGCAACTTCTGTTCCGTGGGTTGATTGTTCTCACCGTCAGAAAATTTCTCCTTATGTCTAGGTTGAATCTCTCCTTGGTCAGTTTCCATCCATTATTCCTTGTCTGGCCTTCGGGTGCCTTGGAAAATAGCCAGGGGTGAAATTCAAAATTTTCCCCTACCAGTTTTGTTGGCATGGCTTGGTGGGTGTGGTAGGGGAAGGATATTGCAAAATCTCCATTCCCACCCCACTCTGGGGCCAGCCAGAGTGGTATTTGCCAGTTTTCCGAACTACTCAAAATTTCCACTATCGGTTCTCCAGAACCTGTCAGAACCTACTGGATTTCACCCCTGAAAATAGCTTGACCCCTTAGTTGGAGGAGAAGTCCAAGCAATTAACGGCAGACTTAATATACATTATAGAATCATTTGCTTTCAAGCTAATGATGCTCAAGTCCTTCAATTTTTTCCCTTACTAGTTCTGCAGTGGTTCTCATTCTCTGCATCAGCCTTGCTAGTTATTATTTTCTGCACCATTTCTATTTGTGACAAATAGCGCTTTACTCCTTGTGCCAGAATAAATGGATTAAACTTTAAATTGTCCTCAGATTTTTCGTTCAATACTTTGGTTTTGCTGCTTCCATCCTACGTTCACTGAAATTTAGGTCACTAGTGGGAGAAAATGTGGGTTTGCCAGGCTGAAAATTATTCCTTTTATCTGAAGCCATACTTATGCTAAATGCAAGAAGGATGTTGATGTTGGGTAGAGTTCTTGATGTCAGGCCTGGAAGTCCTCTTTTTCGTTGGATCTTCAGGCCTGCCACATTTACTACTGTGGGAAAATGGGAAGGGGGGATTGTATGCAGCGTGGGTGATATGTAGTCATAATAACATTCCTTTCTTGGAGAGTCAAGGACATCTTGCCCTGCACCTGGACGACTGGAACTGGAAGGCATCTCCAGTTGGGACGGTGCTTGGATTGGACCATGTGATGAACATGAGAGTGCTGGGCAGGGACTTGAACTTTCCTTTGGGTGGGGAAAACCTGGAAGGTTTCAGATTCGGGTTTTCCCAGATGTGCCAATATGACATCTCTAATAAAATGGAACTTTGAGGAAACTCAAGCTTGCATTGGGGGTGTTACTTGGAACCTTGACCTATTTCTACCAACTGCTCTAAATTGAATGTCCAATAAGGTTGTGAAAAAAATCAGATGAAAGTCAATTCAGCTGAATGATTCAAGCGGATTGGCGATCTGAATTTTTTAAAAAAAAATCAGTTCTAATTATTGATCCAGCACAAAAGTCCGTTCAATCCAATATGGGTCTGCCTAGTGCCATGTTGATTAAGATTAGATTTGGGGGAAAAAAAGTTGGTTTGCCAAGGTCCAAGGTCTTTTGCGCATATCAAAAGGACTCTGACCTTTGGAAAAGCACCTGACTTGATGGATGCATCAAATTGGCTCAACAATTCTATTTTTTTAAAAAACAAAAATAGTTTGATTAAACTCATCCTCTGCACAGCTCAGATATTTAAGGCTGCAGTAATGGAAACAGATTTTTTTTTTTAAAAAAAAGTTTTTAATTGCTTTCCATATTTCATTAACAACATCAGAGGTGATGTATCATAGGTGAAAATGTATTCTTTCTGTCACTTTTAAAAAGACCTGTATGTATTTAGATGTGCGTTCCTTGCCTCGGGCTCTCTGGAAAGACAGTGGAAAGTCACAAGATTCCGGGCCTTAACTGGACTTTGTGTTACTTATTTTAGACAGTTAATAGAATCATAAGACTGTAAAATTAGAAGGGACCACAAGGATTATTCAGCCTGGGGTTTCTAAATCAGTGGTCACCAACCGGTGGTCCGTGGACCACTGGTGGTCCATGAAAATTTTTTAGTGGTCCACAGAAAAATTATTTGCATTTTTAATATTGCACTAAATAAGGTATCCTCAAACTACGGCCCCTGGGACAGATACATGCAATGAACGTTTGTGTTGCTGCAGAGAGTCTCCCCCTTTGGGGGTCTTTTTGTGTGGGTCAGAGGGGGCCAGAAATTCCGACTTGGGGTCTGCTTCGGCCTCCTGGTGTGGGGTTTTGGGCGAAGGCTGGAGGGAAATGCCGCTGGTGGCAAAGAGCCGGAGAGCCTTGTTCCTGGAACTGGCCTGGAACTGGCTGATCATCTCAGCCCACTGAGCCTCTAGGCGCCGGTACCTGTCCTTGCACTCCCGCAGGTCTTCCCTCTGCTTGGAAAGCCTATGCTCCTAGTCCTCAGTGAGGTGCTTCTGCTGAGCCTCCTTCTCGGTCAGATCCAATTTGAACTGAGCTGTTTTGCCAACTCTTTCTCGTGGTGGCTGCTTAGCTCCAACAACTGTTTCTTGTTGGGGCACCAAGGAGCCCGGGTGCGGAGGCAAGGAGTTGGCCACGCCCACCCAGTCACATGACCACCTAGCCACACCCACCCAGCCGGTCATTAGGCAGATCATATTAGTGGTCCACGGGATTTAAAATTATGAATTTAGTGGTCCATGAGGTCCGAAAGGTTGGTGACCCCTGTTCTAAACTATGGCAGCTTGAAGATGCATGGACTTCAACTCCCAGAATTCCCCAGCCATCATTAAACCATAGACAAAATGTGGTTCTCCGGCATCTTCTTAAAAATCTCTAGAACCTCCTGCTCCAGAATAACAGAATTGGAAGGGACCTTGAAAGTCTTCTAGTCCAATGCCCTTCATAAGCAGGAGATCCAGTGGTGAGATTCAGCTGGTTCGGGCCGGTTGGGGAAAACCGGTTGTTAAATTGCTGTTGGCCCTGCCCCTCCACACCCCGCCCCTTCCAGGAGTCCCCACGTACCCCGTTTTGGCTCCCAGGTAAGTGCAGGGAGACCTACTAGGCCCAAAATGGGGTGCACGGGGGTCCGGCATGGCCCCCGCCCCCATTTTTTCTCCAGGAGGCTGTAGGGTGGCCTACTAGGCCCAAAACGGGGCACAGTGGTGCCCCCCCCGCGACCCATTTTTGCTCCCAGGGGGGTGCAGGAGGCTGAGTCCTGCCTGTCACACCCCCTGGCCATGCCCACCATGGCCACACCCACCCATCCGGTCATAAGGGCAGAGAACCAGTTGTTAAATTATTTGAATACCCCCATTGAGGAGATCCTATACCATTTTGGACAAATGGCTGCCCAATCTCTTCTTAAAAACCTCTAGTGATGGAGCTCCTACAACTTCTGGAGGCAAATTGTTCCACCGGTTGATTGTTCTCTTGCTGTCAGGAAATTTCTCCTTACTTCTAGGTTGCATCTCTCCTTGATAAGTCTCCATAAGTAAACTGTGCTGCTATTGTACAGATCTTATATAGTAAAGATGTTTTTCTTTATATCTAAATAAAATCTAGGAATTTGGAATTTGGAACTAGATTCTCTTCCTATTTAGTTCATTTCCTCTTCAAAGTTCTTAGGTTTATGGGAGATTTATGGGAGGTTTATGGGAGATTGACAAATCCTTTTTAAAAAAGAATCTCTTGAGCCTTTATTTAAGAGCCTTGATTGATGGTAGTCAAGACAGGCCTTTTAAATTTCGGAAGAATCCCTGAAACAGTCACTTCTCGCTTTATTGGCTCATAACGGAAGAGGGCAAGTAGAGAAAGTGGTTTCCAAATGACCCTTTGGGGACAAAACGACTAAGCTTTGTAGTTCCGTTTGTGGAATTTGTGGCATATGGGGTTTATGAAGTTTATGGGAGTGATGGCAGACAAAGGGGAAAGTAAATAGAAACCTTTCTGAGCAAAAAAACCAAGGATGAACTGTACTTAACCTGCCAGTCATCATGTCTATGGAGCTTGTCCACCCCAAAGATAAACACCCAGACATAAACTGAGCAATGTGACGTATGCAGTACAATGCAGCAAGCCATGTGCAGATCTGTACATTGGGGAAACAAAACAACCACTTCATAAACGCATGGCACAACATAGCAGAACAAACACATCAGGACTAGATTCAGCAATCCATCTGCATTTGAAAGACACAGGCCACTCTTTTGAAGACAGCAAAGTTCACATTTTGGACAGAGAAGATTCTGGTTTGAAAGAGGGGTGAAAGAGGCCATCTATGTCAAAATTGAACAGCCCTCTCTCAACAGAGGGGGAGGGATACGACATTATCTATCTCCAGTCTACAACACAGTCCTTTCAACAGTTCCAAGAAGGCTCCACACCCATTTGCTCCACTCAGGTGACCCCCAACGACACAGATAAATCTCCAAGTGGCCTCAATGCCTCTCTAAAAGAATGCAAATTACCAGCTGTCTTCAAGGACATTCCATTCCCCCACCATCCAGTCAGAGCTGAAGAAGCTTCTTGGATGAGAAGGAAACGTCTTCAAAGAAGAAAAAAAAAAAAACCAGAAAGTCCAGTTGCCTTTTGAAAAAGCACCTTTGGGACTGTCAGTCCTCATCCAATCAGCAGTCCTTATGGGCTTGTTTGCACACATCACATCACCAAACAAAAGAACTTATTTTGTGTCTTTATCAAAAAAATATGCTAGGATCAGGGGTGGGATTCAACCGGTTCGGACCTGTTCCGACGAACCGGATGCTAATTTTACATGTGCTTCATCAAACTGGTAGTTGCAAGGACTGGCTGGCCCCACCCACCCCTCCCTGCCCCTCCGAGAACTCTCCATGTGGCCTGTGCCTGCACGGAGGCTCTGGGAGGGTGAAAAACGGGCCGTCCGGAAGTTTCGGAAATCTGGAAACGGGCTCGTTTCCAGCCTCTGGAGGCCTACAGAGCCCAGGGGAGGCCGTTTTTACCCTCCTGGAGGCTCGAGGAAAGCCTCTGGAGCCTGGGGAGGGCAAAAAACAGGTCTCCCAGAAGTTCTGGAAGTCTAAAAACAGGCCCATTTCCGGGCTCTGGAGGGCATCCAGAGCCCGGGGGAGGCCATTTCCACCCTCCCGGAGGCTCGAGCAAAACCTCTGGAGCTTGGGGAGGGCAAAAACGCCCCCCTGTGGTGCAGGAGGCCAAGTAGGCCACGCCCACCATGGTCACCCCACCCAGCAACTGGGCAGAGAATCAGTTGCTAAAATTTTTGATTCCCACCCCTGCTAGGATGCAGACTTAGACTCAGAAAGAGTGTGATGAGAAACATTTCCCCATCTTCTGACTTTGTTATCCCAAGCTTCCATAGGTGTGCTGGACAGACTGATGATGAAACTCATTCCCAGGAAAGGCAATTATATACATGCTAATACCTGTCCATTCAAATACACCTCTTTCTTGCTTTTTTTCCCAGCAGCTGTTCCTTCTGGGAATCTCAACACTGTTTCTCTCTTCTTCTTCATAACCCAATTTCAAAATGTGGGGTTCCTGCTTTGATTTGGCAATAAAAACACATGAGAAAGATCCTTGAGATAAAGATGTTGTCCCTTATTTCTATTTAGGGCTAGCTTTATGCTCTCTCTAAAGATAAAGATTCCCCTCGCACATATGTGCTAGTTGTTCCTGACTCTAGGGGGCGATGCTCATCTCTGTTTCAAAGCCGAAGAGCCAGCGCTGTCTGAAGATGTCTCCGTGGTCATGTGACCAGCATGACTCAATGCCAAAGGCGCACGGAACGCTGTTAACTTCCCACCAAAGGTGGTCCCTATTTTTTCTACTTGCATTTTTTACGTGCTTTCGAACTGCTAGGTTGGCAGAAGCTAGGACGAGTAACGGGAGCTCACCCCATTACGCGGCACTAGGGATTCGAACCGCTGAACTGCCGACTTTTCAATCGACAGGCTCAGCTTCTTAGCCACTGAGCCACCGCGTCCCTTTTTTGCTCTCTCTAGTTCCTGACTTATCAGCAGGTTGATGGGGGAATATCAGGGATAGGTGGATAATAATATCTAAACAGATGCTCCAAAATAGGTTGTGAATCTAGTTTTAAAGAAACAAGGAGAAAGGGTTACCAGTCCAATCAGAATAGGGCTGGAAGGGACCTTGGAGGTCTTCTAGTCCAACCCCCTGCTTAGGCAGGAAATCCTACACCACTTCAGACAGATGGTTATCCAATCTCTTCTTAAAAACTTCCAGTGTTGGAGCATTCACAACTTCTGGAGGCAGGTTGTTCCACTGGCTAATTGTTCTCACTGTCAGGAAATATCTCCTTAGTTCTAAGTTGCTTCTCTCCTTGATTAGTTTCCACCCGTTGCTTCTTCTCCTGCCCTCAGGTGCTTTGGAGACTAGCTTGACTCTTCTTTGGGGCAGTCCCTGAGATATTGGAACACTGCTATCCTGTCACCTCTGGTCCTTCTTTTGTCTGAAACTAAATTCTGGCCTTCTTCATTCAGCTTGATTTCCTCCATTCGAATCTGTCTCAATTCTGGCAGAGCTCACCTTGTTTTGAACAGCTCTGGTATAGCACCCCAGAGTTTTAAGAGCCAAGCTAGTCTCACCCTTCTCTTTGCTTTTGACCAGATGCGAGAAGTTGTGTAAGCAGAAGCTGTGATCTATTCGTCAAGTGTGTTTTTGCTGAAAGTGTTATGTGGTTTAGAATGACAACAAATCACCCTGAAATTTCTATGCGCAAGTTTTGGGAAATAACAGTTGTGCAAGAAAGAACATCTGAAAAAGCCTTTTATCTTTAAAACCTCATTATGCTCATTTTCTCTAGAGTTTGATATATAAGGATTTGGCTCATCCAAGGGAGAGAGGGCTGGTTCTTCGGCTGGTTCCTGCAGATAAACTGTACTTCGTTTCTGCGTATTAATTATCTTCCTGTGTGTTATGGAAGTTTTAATTAATGTAATAATGTATGAACCCATGATTAAAGGAACAGGGTGATGCTTTCATTTCTTAAAGTCTAAATGGCAAGATTTATAAACTTATAATATATATTTATAATGTATTTTTATGATGACTATGATCATGATTTATCACTTATATAGCTTTTATGTACAATGAGAGCTTATGCACCGAAGACAAATTCCTTGTGTGTCCAATCACATTTGGCCAATAAAGAATTCTATTCTGTTCTGTTCTGTTCTGTTCTGTCCTGTCCTGTTCCATTCCATTATGAGCTGCGGTGGTGCAGTGGTTAGAATGCAGTACTGCAGGTTACTTCTGCTGACTCTCGGCTGACTGCAATTTGGCAGTTCAAATCCCACCAAACTCCAGGTTGACTCAGCCTTCCATCCTTCCGAGGTGGGTAAAATGAGGACCCAGCTTGTTGGGGGCAAATATGATGACTCTGTAAACCCCTTAGAGTGGGCTGTAAAAGCACCATGAAGCGGTATATAAATGCTATTGGTATTCTATTCTATTCTATTCTATTCTATTCTATTCTATTCTATTCTATTCTATTCTATTCTATTCTATTCCATTCCATTCCATTCCATTCCATTCCAAACTGCAAAATCGAGGGTTGCCAGCTAAAGATTTGACTAAGAGGAATGGCTTCAGAGACACAGAGCCCAGGCCCAGCACTTGGATCATTATATCCTTCTAGTTTACTCTCCCCTTGATTGACCTTGCTCGGAGTCATCCTAGATACCGTCACTGACAATGATTTACTTCTGATTATCTCCCTTTACTTTTTGCTCCAGGGAGAAAATGCCCCAACAACTACCGCTTCACGCTGGAGAAGTTCAAAGCTTCTTTCCTTCTTGTCTCTGGAATACCGATAAGAAATAATTGGAAAGGCACTGGAAGTCATCCAGGATGACAGTCCCTTGGCTTTGCAACTTTAGCCCCCCCCCCAAAGCCCCACCCCACCCCCACCCCCACTATTTAAACCAGTCACAAAGCAATTTGTCTTCAAGGCTGAAAACATATCTTTTTTAAAAAAAGCTTTTGGGTCAGAAAAGGGTGGGGAGGAAAGAAGGAATATTTGACTAAACATTTCAACTCCCTTGGCAGTATTTTCTTTGGTGGGACAAAGACCATTTCAGTGCTCAGCTTCCTTGCTCTAACGTAGAATTTTGTTCTGCGTGAAACTTTTCTCTAGCTGTTAACATTCTTTCAAAAATTAAAAAAAAAAACACACACATCCTGGGCAGGGTGGATTATATTACAGCTGGCAGAATATGTCTCATACATCTGGCTAGGATGAAAGAATGCCTCCCCCTCTCTTGAAGTCCATCCCTACGAAGAAGAAACAGCCAAGGAACGAAATTTCTCTGTTTACGTTTTCTCAAGTTGGGCTTTGTTTACATGCCAGCTGAAATCCAATTGTCCGACCTTTCTACAGACCGTTAGTACCGTGTTTCCCCGAAAATAAGATCCTGTCTTATATTTTTTTGAACCCTGAAATAAGCGCTTGACCTTGTTTTCGGGGAGGTCTTATTATTTTGGGGTGCATGGAGCAAGATGGGGCTTCTCTTGCCATCTTACCTGATTTCCCTAACCCTAACCAGAGGAAATGGCAGAGGAAATGCATTTAAATATTTTCGAGGAGGGCTTATTTTCGGGGAGGGCTTATTTTCAGGGGCAGGCTTACTTTCGGAGGAGGGTTTTTTTACGGGGAGGGCTTATTATCAGGGGATGTCTGATTTTTTGGGAAACACGATATTGCAATATACCATGTCTGGGATATGATAAAGTACAGTGTTTTCCCCCCAAAATAAGACCATATTGGAAAATAGGCCCTAGCATGATTTTTCTGGGATGCTCGTAATATAAACCCTACCCCCAAAATAAGCCCTACTTAAGATCATCAGCCAGACAGACACATTTTAGTACCATATTTTCCCCAAAATTAAAGAAGAAGAAGAAGAAGAAGAAGAAGAAGAAGAAGAAGAAGAAGAAGAAGAAGAAGAAGAAGAAGAAGAAGAAGAAGAAGAAGAAGAAGAAGAAGAAGAGGAAGAAGAAGAAGAAGAAGAAGAAGAGGAGGAGGAGGAGGAGGAGGAGGAGGAGGAGGAGGAGGAGGAGGAGAAGAAGGAGTAAGAAGAGAAGAGGTGGAGGAGTTTTCTTCTTTCAGTGGCCAACCAAACACTTCCCAAAATCCCAAGAGCAGGACTTGAAGACCTTTGGATGCCTCCTAAAGACGTTTGGATCCTTTTCCTAAACCTGTTTACTTCATCCACCTGCCTTACCTTTTCTGCAAGAAAAAGTTATGGCTGGTTTCTTTGTGGTGCTCTATTTAGTTCTGTCATAAGGAGCAAGTTCCTACTTGTGTTCCCACCCTAGATTCGTTCCAATATCGTTTCCTTGCCTTCGGGATTCTTTCCTTATAGACGAGACCCCAAACTTGGAACTGGCAAAGGTGAAAGACTATGTCACCAGATGATCGGAAGAACTAGGAAAGGCTAATGAATTAGTGTCCTGCATTAACAGAATGACAGACTGGGAAAGAGACCCTATACCATTTCAGACAAATGGCTCTCCAATCTCTTCTTAAAAACTTCCAGTGATGGGGAAGGAAGGAAGGAAGGAAGGAAGGAAGGAAGGAAGGAAGGAAGGAAGGAAGGAAGGAAGGAAGGAAGGAAGGAAGGAGGGAAGGATAGCAGAATAACAGAGTTGGAAGGGACCTTGGAGGTCTTTTAGTCCAACCCCCTGCTCAGGCAGGAAACCCTACACCACTTCAGACAAATGGCTCTCCAATCTCTTCTTAAAAACTTCCAGTGATGGGGAAGGAGGAAGGAAGGAAGGAAGGAAGGAAGGAAGGAAGGAAGGAAGGAAGGAAGGAAGGAAGGAAGGAAGGAAGGAAGGATAGCAGAATAACAGAGTTGGAAGGGACCTTGGAGGTCTTCTAGTCCAACCCCCTGCTCAGGCAGGAAACCCTACACCACTTCAGACAAATGGTTTTCCAATCTCTTCTTAAAAACTTCCAGTGTTGGAGCATTCACAACTTCTGGAGGCAAGTTGTTCCACTGATTAATTGTTCTAACTGTCAGGAAATTTCTCCTTAGTTCTAAGTTGCTTCTCTCCTTGCTTAGTTTCCACCCGTTGCTTCTTCTCCTGCCCTCAGGTGCTTTGGAGAATAGCTTGACTCCCTCTTCTTTGTGGCAACCCCTGAGATATCGGAACACTGCTATCATGTCTCCCCTGGTCCTTCTTTTCATTAAACTAAGTATACCAAATCCCAGCAACCGTTCTTTACATGTTTTAGCTTCCAGCTTCATTCTCTGTTGCTCTCTTTCCGGATGACGATCTGTTATCCATCTATTTCATCCTTTGTAGAGCATCCTCAACCCTCTGCAATCATTTTTTTCCCTCAGGAATATAAAAAAAAAAAAGCTCCGAGGACTTTTATCGTACGTCCTCTTTCCTTAGCTTTCCTAAGGGAGATGGTGAGTCTATCGTTGAGTCAATTCTAATGTGTCTGAGGTGGAGAGAGCAGGATTTGGCAACCTTTCTGAGGCCTTAATTTTACATGGTTTTTATTTTTATTTTATTCTGTGTGTGTGGAGCTGCCTGCTAGTCAGCCCAATGTAGTAAGGAGGACGGAAGGAAGGAGAAGCTCATTCTCCACACAACCTACCTCAGGAGAATGTCTCTTAGAGAAGAGGCTGAAAGCGACAGCAGCTAATCGTCTCACACAAAAGAGATGAGTTGACTTTTACTCCAGTCTACCTTCCTTAATAATTGTCTCCATCTTTTTTCTCCCCCTTCTCTCTCTCCTCCATTTTGTATAACCTTCTTTAAGGCCAGAGCCATGGATAACCGTTGTGGATGAAATGCTTTTGATCAGAACAGCATCAGAAGGAACCTTTTTATATATGCGTTAAAGGATGATCTGTCTCGCATTATTTGGCAGAAGTTGCACTCCGCACCGCAACCGCTTCTTATTTTGGATTCACATAGTTTATCACACAGTTTGATAAATCCCATTTGGTTGCTCCTATCTGGGCCATTCTCTCTTTCACTTCTTTAACTAAGAATCACGGTGGCCCTATCTAGCTAAAGTGGGAACCCTTCAAAAGCCCCATTAATTTAAGCGCTGTGTGCATCATCTTCCATAAATAAGTTCAGTACTTCGGGGTGATTAAAGGGTGGACTAAATGACCTCACGGTGTGCCTAAAATGGAAACTGTGAATGCAGCAGCCACATTTTCATAACTGAATGGATTTTACAGCTCAAGGAGCCATTTTTTCTTCCCCCTCTCTGGATTCTAGAGCAACCTTCGTTTTCCTACCTCCGTGAAACCATTTTTTTCTTTAAAAAATCACTCTCTCGCTCTTCAATCTCTCCTCTGTACCTTCCTCTCTTTCTCTTTGGTTGCCTTTTTTTTTTTTTTGGTTCTTCGGTTTCTCTCTCTTGCCGCTCATCCCCCTCCCTTCAATCATTCTCTTCCCCCCACCCTCCCCAGGATCTCCTTCCAACTAGTACGTTGACACATCTGTTTCTAATTTAGACTTTTTTTTTTAGCAGTATCACTTCGAAACAATGCACTCCTTTAAAACAGGACAAATGAACTCCTGCGCAAAAATCAACCTTCTCCAATAAATTAAAAAAAAAAGTTAAATAAATTGGGCCCCGAGCCCTAAAAACAAGGATTCTTTGTTCAGGTTTGCGAAAAGACAAATGAATCCAATATGTTTTTTGTTTAAGCCTCCAAAACACCCTTTCCATATTCTACGTGCCTTCGAGAGAGGCAAAGAAAGAGCCTTTACAAAAGAGTTAAACCCGGTTAACAGATGATGGTGTTAAAAACAACAACAACAACAACTCAACACCTATCCACAAATCTTTTGGAGAATAGAGCTTTAGGTCTGGGATGACAAAAGCGTAAAGCTTTAACTTTTGAATGCTGCCATTAAGGTTGAGGATGGTAAAAGGACAAGCAATTGAAAGCAGATGAGCTTCTTGCAAACTTTAATGCCAATACTTTCCCTCTCCCAGAGCCCTTCCCTTGTGTCTTAGGGTTGCATTGTGTAACTTTAAGCTGCCTTCCCGAATTAAATTAAAGACAAAACCAACTTACCTAGGAAGAAGATGAAAAGCACAGACATTCCGCCTCTGTGTGTGTGAGAGAGACCGTTTCTTCTTCTCCTTCTTCTTCTCCTTCTCCTTCTTCTCCTTCTTCTTCTTCTCCTTCTCCTTCTCCTTCTCCTCCTCCTCCTTCTTCTCCTTCTCCTTCTTCTTCTCCTCCTTCTCCTTCTCCTTCTCCTCCCCTCCTCACTTCTTCCCACTCAAGAAACTGACAAGACGACCTGCTCAAAATTCAAAGCAGCGCCTCTGGAATGCGCTCTGGGTAATTGCCTCCGTGCGCCGGGAAAATACCCAACTTTGCTTCCCCCCCTCTCTCTCTCTTTCTCTGCCCTCCTGCCGTTCATCCCCCACTTGAGTTTCCACGCAGAGTGGAGGAGAAGAGCCGTTTTTCCTCTCGAGCCGCCGATTCAGTTTGGAGCCTGTCAACATCTGGAAGGGGAAAGTCAGAGGTGGTGGCAGCGCAGCCGACAGACACATCTAGAACTGCCAGAGTAATTTGGCATGCCTGGAAAGAAGAGGAGAAAAAGAGAGAAGGGGGGTGGGTGGGTGGGTGGGGAGAAGCAGAAGAGAGAAATCTCAGCCTGCAAGTTTCACCACATGGCTGTGTGTGTGTGTGTGTGTTGGTGGGGGAAAGGAGGCCCCTCCCTACCCACCACCAGGATTAGGAGAGGGGGAGAAAGGTTGGGCATGCAATGAGCTGCTCCTTACTTCTGGCCACTGGACAGCCCAACCTTCTGGGAGAGTCGGGTGGGGGAAATAAATAGGCTTTCCTCGTGTCAAAAGCGGTTAAAGAGATTAAACGTGGAGAAGCATCCTCATTCCCCCTTTAAAAAAAAGAAAGAAAGAAAGAATAATAAAGCGAGAAACATGGCCTTCCAGATAGTGTTGACTGCAAGGATGACTCACTAGCGATTCACGATAGCAAATTCAAGCTCCTTGCAAAAAACAACCAACCCTCCCCTCTTCCCCGCAGCCCCTGGAGCAGTCAGATCGAACTGTTGAATTGTTGATGGCACCGTTGCCAAAAAATGAAGGGCGTCATCGTTTTCCTTCATTTGGAAGTACGCAAAGCATGCCCTAGGTAGTTTTCATGGTAGCAGTACAGGAGATTTACAGTTACCACCTCCTATGATATTTATTCAGCTTCCCCTTTCTAGCCCACAACCTGGTGGTCTCCCATCCTTATATTAAGAGAGTCCCAACCTCCTTAGGTTTTAAACAGTGGTGGGTTACTCCCGGTTCTCAAGAACCGGTAGTAAAGATAAGTAGAACCCACCCCTGGTTTTAAAGATAAAGGGAAAGGTTTCCCCTCACGCATATGTGCCAGTCGTTCCTGACTCTAGGGGGCGGTGCTCATCTCCGTTTCAAAGCCGAAGAGCCAGCGCTGTCCGAAGACGTCTCCGTGGTCATGTGGCCGGCATGACTCAACACCAAAGGTGCACGGAACGCTGTTCCCTTCCCACCAAAGGTGGTCCCTATTTTTCTACTTGCATTTTTTTATGTGCTTTCGAACTGCTAGGTTGGCAGAAGCTGGGACAAGGAACGGGAGCTCACCCCGTTACGCGGCACTCGGGATTCGAACTGCTGAACTGCCGACCTTTCGATCGACAAGCTCAGCGTTTTAGCGACTGAATGTTGGAGCATTCAGAACCTCTGGAGGCAAGTTGTTCCACTGGTTAATTGTTCTCACTGTTGGGAAATTCCTCCTTAGTTCTAGGTTGCTTCTCTCCTTGATTAGTTTCCATCCTTTGCTTCTTGTCCCGCCTTCTGGTGCTTTGGAGAACAAGTTGACCCCTTATTCTTTGTGGCAGCCCCTCAAATATTGGAACACTGCTATCCTGTTACACCAGTCCTCCTTTTAACTAAATTAGACTTACGTAATTCTTTGATACACGTTGCTTTTGATGGTTCTAGAAAAGGAAGATTCTAAAACTCTATGTTGGTTAAATCCAGGGGTGAAATGCTCCCGGTTCGGACCGGTTCTGCTGATCCGGTAGTGATCGTGGCAGGTGGTTCGGAGAACTGGTAGCGATGGAGGTTGAAGACTCCACCCACCCTCCCAGGTTGTCATTACTTCCTGGTTTTAACCAGGAAGTCACGTGTTTTTTGCATGTACATGTGATGTGCATGAAGCGAGCAAACATGTGCACATGGCAATGCACTTCCAAACGATAAGGAAGGTAAGTAGATTTCACCCCTGAGTCTCTGGAGAAAGGCGGCATATAAATTGAACTAATAAATAATAAAATAAATTTAAAAAAAGGAATCCATCCAAATTCAGCCAAGCCTAGTAGGAAATCTTAACTCTTGCTTAAAAAAAAGAAAAAAAAAGAAACGACCAGCAGAATCCTGGCATTTGAATTTAGCAAATGAGTTTTGCTTTAATTTGCAACTTTTACTCTCGCTTAGTTGAACAGTTCAAACATGCAAAAGGACTCTGGCTGGATTTTTGCACAAATGTCCGCGACAAATCCGTGGAGGCACAAAATTGTGCCTTGCATCCCTCCCCCTCCCTCAAATTCTAGAGACACCAAGCGTGTCGTGCCGCGTTATGGTTTCGACAGATGAAGTCTCAAGCTCTGTCATCAATGCTCCCCAAATGCTTCGTGGCTTTAATAGAATCAATGTGTCAGGAGCCGAGGGAAGCCGTGCTCCCTCCAGGGTCCCTTGAAATCCTGAGAGGTTCATGTAAGGCAGAGAATCGACTCCCCGTTCGTTGGCCTGGGCTGGCTCTAGCCTTGCTGAATTTAATGCAGCTTATTTTTCAACGGACACAGATGGAAGTCAAGAGTTATGCACCTTGGTGGCGCAGCAGACTAAAGTGCTATTAAGTAGCACCAGCTTGCAATTACTGCAAGTTCAAATCTCACCAGGCTCAAGGTTGACTCAGCCTTCCATCCTTTTGAGGTAGGTAAAATGAGGACCCAGTTTGTGGGGGCAATAACCTGACTTTGTATAAAAAAGAACACCATTTGGGGGGGGCACAAAAGCCCTACTAAGCAGGTATATACAAAAGTAGGAAGGCTATTGCTTAACGCATTGTAAGCCGCCCTGAGTCTCCAGAGAAGGGCGGCATATAAATCGA
This sequence comes from Arizona elegans, assembly GCA_022577455.1. Classification (NCBI taxonomy): domain Eukaryota; kingdom Metazoa; phylum Chordata; class Lepidosauria; order Squamata; family Colubridae; genus Arizona; species Arizona elegans. Next base: position 21,684,913 of record JAKOOJ010000013.1, on the reverse strand, counting down.
ACCAATAAATAAATAAATAAATAAATAAATAAATAAATAAATAAACAAACAAACCGGCATGGCAATGGGATTCTCTGCATTCAGCCTGGTGTTCGATCCTGACCGGCTCAAGGTTAACTCAGCCTCCCATCCTTCTGAGCTGTGGTAGCGCAGTGGTTAGAACGCGGTACTGCAGGCTGCTTCTGCCGACTGCCGGCCACCTGCAATTTGGCAGTTTGAATCTCACCAGGCTCAAGATTGACTCAGCCTTCTACCCAGTGGTGAAATCCTCTGCGGATTGACACCGGTTCGCTGCCCGCACATGCATGGTACATGCCAAGCACACGCTGCATGTGCACATGTGCATTTCATGCCAAAAGCACGCTTCACGTGGAAAAAGAAGGCTTAACAAGGTAGTAGAACAGCGAGGGGGGAGGGAACAGCTGTGCCGCGCTATTTAGATTCGCTAGAAAGCAGGATTTCCTGCTTTCTAGCCAATATAAACCGCGCGGCACAGCTGATAATCAGAAATACCAGTTCAGACGAACTGGTAGCTTTTTTTTTTACTACCAGTTTCCCTGAACCGGTAGTTTTTATCACTACTGGTTTGCCCGAACCAGTAGCATTTCACACCTGTTTCTACCCTTCCGAGGTCAGTAAAATGAGGACCTAGATTGTTGGGGGCAAAATGCTGACTCTGTAAACTGCTTAGAGAGGACTGTAAAAGCATTGTAAAGCGGTATATAAATCTAAGTGCTATTGCTATCTTCCTTCCTTCCTTCCTTCCTTCCTTCCTTCCTTCCTTCCTTCCCTCCCTCCCTCCCTCCCTCCCTCCCTCCCTCCCTCCCTCCCAGTGGTTAGAATGCAGTATTGCAGGCTAACTCTGCCGACTGCCAGCAGTTTGAACCTGACCTACTCAAGGTTAACTCAGCCTTCCATCCTTCTGAGGTGGGTAAAATGAGGACCCAGATTGTTGGGGGCAAGAAGCTGACTCTGTAAACCTCTTAGAGAGGACTGTAAAAGCACTGTAAAGCGGTATATAAATCTAAGCGCTATTGCTATTGCTTCTGAGGTTGAAAAAAAATGAGGACCCAGATTGTTAGGGACAATATGCAAAATACTGTAAACCATCCAGAGACTGCTGTAAAGCATTATATAAATCTAAGTGCTATTCCTATTGCTATTCCCAGTTCCCCCGAACTGTTCCAAATCGGCTCTATACCACCACTGCTGCTAAAAATCTTGGCAGGTCTCTTTCCGTTACTTCCTAGATGAGAGAGAGAAAAAACAAAATTATTGTGAAGGTTCCTCTTTCCTTGGAAGTGTTTAACAAACCTCTCCAAAACTGAATTTAGCAATAATTGGGATGTAGCGAGAAAATGACGTGGTGTCCCCATCAGCAAGTATCATTTTGAATTTATTTATTTATTTATTTATTTATTTATTTATTTATTTATTTATCCAATTTATATGCCGCCCTTCTCCGTAGACTCAGGGTGGCTTACAATGCATTATAGCAGTAGCTTGCATACTTTTTTGTATATACCTGCTTATTAGGGCTTTCGCCCCCCCGCCCCCCAAGCGGTGTTCTTTTTTTAGACAAAGTCAGCTTATTGCCCCCACAATCCGGGTCCTCAATTTACCTACCTCGAAAGGATGGAAGGCTGAGTCAACTTTGAGCCTGGTGAGATTCGAACTTGCACTAATTGCAGGCAGCTGGCAGCTAAGCGCTTGCACTGAACAGCACTTTAGTCCGCTGCACTACTGAGGCTCGAATGGCGTTGGAATGTTTGCTTTTGAGATATTCTTTATATTATTCTTTTATCAAGAATGTTGTGATTCAGTCCTTGAATGAATAGAGCTAAAAGTGTTCCAGCTGGATGTATCCTGCCAAGCCACACACAAATGCTTCCATGTATCATTTTTCCTTTTCAACTTTTGCCCTAGACATTTTTTTCTTTTTGGAGGACTTGTACTGACTTGCAACATCCAAAGAGTTTCATTGCTTCATTGTGGGTCTAAACGTTGTTCTGTTTCCTTCTGAAACTTTTCTTTTCTTGGATTTATCCATGGTTGGCCTACCGGGGGTTGAAAAGCACAATAATCGCGTGCTGGTGGGTGTCACACATTGGCGGTTGTGATGCATATTTTGAATGACAGGGAGCCACAGCAGAGAGGTGAAAGAGCTACATGCGGCTCCAGAGCCACAGCTTGCTGACTCCTGACTTATACTAAAAGTAGGGGTGAAATGCTACCAATTTGCACCAGTTCGGGCGAACCGGTAGTAATAAAAGCTACCGGTTCGGGCAAACTGGTAGTAAAAAAAGCTACCAGTTTAGGCAAACTGGTAGTAAAAAAAAGCTACTGGTTCATCCGAACCGGTATTTCCAACGATCAGCTGTGCCGCACGATTTATGTTTGCTAGAAAGCAGGAAATCCTGCTTTCTAGCGAATCTAAATCGTGCGGCACAGCTGTTCCCCACCCCTCGCTGTTCTACTTACCTTCTTAAGCCTTCTTTTTCCAGGCAGAGCGTGCATTTGACGTGCAGCGCGTATGTGCGTGCAGCAAACTGGTGGCCACTCGCGGAGGATTTCACCACTGACTAAAAGCGATAAATTACATCATCCATGTTTCTTGGGAAGAACCCATCGCGTATGAGGGCTAACCCTGACTGCAGAACTTCACATGAACAGACAACAATAGTAATGCATCATTGTTCATCTCCTTGAGCAGCGTCATAAACCTTCTGTTCCCAATCTAACCCTCTCTTGACTTTTTCTTTTTTCTTCCAAAGGCATTAACATATAATCAAACACCCAGAGATGTCAACTTCAGCTGTCTACCAGCTGCCCTCGTTTCTTTCGCCTTTTTTCAGAAGACTCCCATTGTAGGCAATTTACGGTTAGGCTGTCATGGCACAGAAGAAAAAAAATTATTATTATTATTATTATTATTATTATTATTATTATTATTATTATTATTATTATTATTATTTTTGCAGTAACCCCAAAGGAAATGAGCTTCTGGTCTGATGAAATTAAAACTGGCAGCCTTATCCCTTCCCCTGTGCCAAATGATGGGTGAAACGAGGAGATTTGGTGCTTTAAAAAGGTTGTGCTAAGTGTAGCTTTGAGAAGCATTAAAGGACCCTCCCAAGAAGAGAGATGGAGGAGGATGGGTGGGGTATTCCTTTAAATATCTGCATCCACCAAGGACTTCAGGGCTGAAGATGAAATATGTATAAACCCTTGGCAGCTGCAGAAGCATTGCGGTTCATGCAAGACCTTCCATAAATTAAGTATCTGCGTGAATGTGAGATTGTGAGTCCCTATTCCCCATTATTGAGTTACAGTGTTCCGTAAGGAAACTCTCCCAGCAGGTTCAACTCTACCATGTACAGGGAGTCCTCGACGAACGACCACAGTTAAGCCCAAAATTCCTGTTGCTGAATGAGACATTGGTTGAGTGAATTTTATCCCGTTTTTCTTGCCAGTATTGTTAAGTGAACCATTGTGGTTTTGTAAATTACTCATAGGGTTGTTAAGTGAATCTGGCTTCCTCGTGGACTTGTCAGAAGGTTGCAAAAGGGAATCACGTGATCCTCTGGGGAATTGCAACCATCATAAATATGAGTCAGTGCCTGAATGTTGATCATATGACCACGGGGAGGCTGCAAAGGTTGCCAGGGTGAAAAAATGGCCATAAGGCACTTTTTTTCAGTGCCATTGTTAACTTAGAACGATCACTAAATGAACTGTGGTATGTTGAGGACTACCTGTCATGAAATTTGCTGTTCCCATCAATCCCCTCTTGCCTCTATTCTTCTTCTGAATCATTGCCCTTGCCTAATTCCAAGGTAATGGATAAGGAACACATTCTTAAAGCACTTCATGGCTGTCTTTGTATGGTGTTTGAATAGGGGGAAAACATACTTCATATCTCAGGTCTATGACAATTTGCCATGGCCAACTTACCACGGCAAACTCACCATGGCTAATTTGCCACAGTTAACTCACCATGCCCAATTTGCTATGTCCAACTCACTATGGCCAACTTGCCACAGCAAATTCACCATGACTAATTTGCCATGGTCAACTCACCATGGCCAAGTTGCCACAGCCAACTCACCATGGCCAACTTACCATGGCCAACTCACCATAGCCAATTTCCCATGGCCAACTTGCCAAGGCCAACTCACCATGGCCAAGTTGCCACAGCCAACTCACCATGACTAATTTGCCATGGTCAACTCACCATAGCCAAGTTGCCACAGCCAACTCGCCATGGCCAACTCGCCATGGCCAACTTACCATGGCCAACTCGCCATGGCCAAATTGCCATGGCCAACTTACCATGGCCAATTTACCATGGCCAACTCGCCATGGCCAACTCACCATAGCCAAGTTGCCACAGCCAACTCATCATGGCCAATTTACCATGGCCAAGTTGCCATGACCAACTCAC